>NDFG01000008.1:1197523-1209816 GCA_002167245.1 Sporophila hypoxantha
TATTTGTTATTTTTAACCCAATAACCAACCACCCATGACCTGCAATGTGGACTTTTTAATCCAATTACACAAAACCACACAAAGCCATGGAGAAGAAGGTGAAAAGGTGAAGAAAAGGAAGCAGCCTCCACCCTAAAACCTCCATCTTGCTTTGTATATATTTCTATATTTCTAAACCCTTAAACTCTTAAGTTTCCCACCCTGTAATATCATCAGACTTCTACTTCAAACTCCACACCCACAATCCCAGTCTTGTCATTCCAGTGGAAGCGTTTTTCCACAGCCTCAGGTCAATGCAGTGTTCTCCTGGGGTCAGAGCCTGCCAGCACAGAAATCCGAATTCTCAGTGCCCAGGTTCCAAACAATCCAGCACAGGCCTTCCCTGCTCTTCCAGGAATCTGGGAATTGCTCCAGGCCTTCCTGCTGCTCAGGAATGTAGGGAATTTCTGGGCACTCTCCAGCCATGGGAGTTCCTCTAAATCCATGATTCTGCTGCATTTCCAGGCCTGCCTCAAAAAAGGATCCCTATGGGGTGATTCCATCCAGGTAAATCATCCTGTCGGTGGCACTGGAAATTGCCTCACATCCCAGCTCCATCTCTCCCAGCAGCTCACTTCCCAGGAGAAAAATCCTAGTGAAGGGATTTTCCAGAGAAATGAATGCCACAGCCCTTGATAGGAGAGCAAAATGAGCTGTGGACTAAAATTGATATTCAGACTTGGAGTTAGATCTCTCTGCTGTTGATTTTTATACCGAAGGGAATCATGGAATCGTTTGGTTTAAAAGACCTTAATTCCCACCCAGTGCCACCCGCTGCCATGGCAGGGACACTGCCACTGTCCCAGGGCTCCCAAGCCAGTGTCCAACCTGGCCTTGGGCACTGCCAGGGATCCAGGGGCGAGCACAGCTGCTCTGGCAATTCCAGCCCACCCTCCCCACCCTCCCAGGGAAGGTGACTTGGCCTCCCCCTGTCACTGTGACCCTGCTCCCATCCGCTGGACCATGGCGCCCTGCTCCTCTCTTGATATTTATTTTCCTTCTCTTTTGAAACTCTCTCCTCTCTGCTCTCTTTTTTCTCATCTGGGCTGGATTAAAAATGCTCTGTTTGCTGCTCAATTCAAGCAGCCTCGCAGACACTGCAAAGTTCAAACAGTTTTACTTTTGCCTAAAATATCTCTGTCTGCATTTAATGGGCTTTGCAGCTGCCGTTTCCAAGGGTATTAATGGTGATTTGGACAAGGATCTGCTTTGCTTGTTGTTAAATGATCTAAGAAATCCCTGCACTGCCTTTGAATTCCATCCATGCAGGCCTGTCAGCAGCAGCTGCCGGGTGTCACAGGAAGCCTGGCCTTGTCTGTAGGGCTGCAAATCCAGCAGCCCCATTAATTAACTCAAATCAGTCCCTTTCCTTCCTTTAGTTGCCATTCCTGTTGCGTATCATTCCCCTGCAGACGTGTGCGTGGAAAGATGAAAGGGATGGAAGATGAGGAGGAATTGGCAGCTTGGAAGGGAGGAGGGGGGACATGGAGCCCTCACCTGTGAGCCAGGGAATTCCTGCAGCTCCACAGAGGCCCTCAGGGGCAGAAACCTTGGGAAGCCTTTTCTAGAGGAGAAGATTTGCAATTACGAGTCTCTGAAAATAACATGAAAAATTATAAACTGTTTATAAGGGAACCAGTGGATTGTCCCAGTGGGACATCAGCAGGAATTTCCACATGGAATACTTGGAGCTAAAACAGGGGCTGGCTTTGGTTAGTTAGGAATTACCTGGGAGCTAAAACAGGCTGGGCTTGGCTTAGTTAGGAAGTTACTGGGAGCTAAAACAGGGCTGGCTTGGCTAGTTAGGAGTTACGGAGCTAAAACAGGGCTGGCTGGTCAGTAGAATTAATGGGAGCTAAAACAGGCTGGCTTGCTTAGGAGTTACTGGAGCTAAAACAGGGCTGGGCTTGGCTTAGTTGAGTTACTGGGAGCTAAAACAGCGCTGGGCTTGGCTTAGTTTAGGAATTACTGGGACTAAACAAGCGCTGGGCATGGCATTAGTCTAGGAATTACTGGGGCTAAAACAGGGCTTGGGCAGTGCTTAGGAGCTTACTGGGAGCTAGAACGGGCTGGCTTGGCTCAGTTAGGAGTTACTGGGAGCTTAGAACAGGCTGGGCTTGGCTTAGTTAGAGCTTACTGGAGCTAAAACAGCGCTGGCTTGGCTTAGGGTTACTGGGAGCTAAAACAGGCTGGGGCTTGGCTCAGTTAGGAGTTACTGGGAAGCTAAAACAGCGCTGGGCTTGGCTCAGAGGCGGATGCGGAGTTAGAGCTGGCCTTGGGTATCTCGAGGGTCTTTTCCAGCCTAAAGGATCCTGGAATTCTGATCCTGGTGGAAGCCTGCTGGAGTGGAGTTGCATGACAACATCCCCATTGCCCTCCGTCATCAGGGCAATGCTTAATTAGATCATGTACCTACGTTAGGTGGCCCGGGGATCAGTCCTGCCGTTCCCTGCAGATGATATTGATGATTATTATTATGTTATTATTGTTATTACTGTTATTATTATTTACCAATTTATCAATAATTTGTGATCACTGCAAGAGACTGGCCTGGACATGCAGCTCTTCAACCTCAGATCTTTCCTGTTGTTTTATCTTCCTTGGAAAAATGAATCCAAATTTCCAAATTCCTGCACTAATTCCCCACGATGGCAGTGCTGGTGACCTTGGCAGCCTGCTGATTTTTGAGAGCATTCAGGAAAGAGTTCCAGGCCACAGGATGGGGCATGAGCACTGAAAATGGCTATTTTCCCCCAAATCCATTTATTTTCACAGTGCCTGCATAGAGAAATTAGGATGTGAGCAGGAATCTTGGAAGCAGTGGGGAGGAGTATCCCAAGGCCCTGGACACTCCAAACTCGTCCCAGCTTCCCCTCCCACTGCAGGACAAGAACTCCAGCCCTCACCATCGATTTTTATCATTTTTCCATGCAGGAATGCCCAGCCAAAGTGTAAATGATCAATAGTGGAGTCACAAAGGCAGTAGCAGAGAGGTGATAGCTTAATAGCAATTATTACTCTGACAACAAAGCAGCCAGGCCCGACAGAGGCCTGGAAAGAAATGATTTTGTCTTTGGTGTCTAAGAGGGCCAGGATTCCCCTTCCAAACGATTTCTTTGTTTGGCTGTTACAGGCTGATTACCTGCTGATAAAGATGCTTTCTTTTCAAGTGATAAATTATCTTAATTAACTTTAATTGTTTGCGACAAATTTATTTGCAAATGGAGGCCATTCCAGGAGCTGCAGCAGCAGGAGATTTGGGAAGGTTGGCAAAGGAAGGATGAGCTTTTGCTCCTGTCAGTGGGGGAATGAATCATGGAATGTTTTCCATGATTCTTAAATGTCTTTTATAAGGAACCACAGAACTGGATAGGTTTGTAAGGGGACCTTAAGGAAAAATTCCTTCACCCAAAATCAGTCCAAACCTGTTCAGCAGTTGAGTTTCACTGCCAGCCCTAGGGATTTTCCAGTTTGAAACTCTCCCTCCTGCTGCACTCAGGTTCTGTTTCCCTGTGTTTGGGTTAAGGAAAGAAAAGAAGGAAAAGGAAAAGAAGGAGAAGGAAAAAATGGAAATGGGAAAGGAAAAGAAGGAAAAGGAAAAAAAGGAAAAAAGGAAAAGAAGGAAAAGAAAAAAAGAAAAAGGAAAAAAGGAAAAGAAGGAAAAGGAAAAGAAGGAAAAGGAAAAAAAGAAGGAAAAGGAAAAGAAGGAAAAGGAAAAAAGGAAAAAATGAAAAGAAGGAAAAGCTAAAAAAAAAAGGAAAAGGAAAAGAAGGAGAAGAAGGAAAGGGAAGAGAAAGAAAAGGAAAAAAGGAAAATAAGGAAAAGGAAAAAAAGGAAAATAAGGAAAAGGGAAAAAAGGAAAAGGGAAAAAAAAGGAACAGGACATCTCCTGGGCATCTCCTCCAACACTGATTTTCCACCATAGGACTGGGACATTTTYTGCTCCTCCATGACTGAATGAGACCCAGAAAGGTTGGCAGGTGCTTTTTACAGCCAGAATTTCCATCTCTGTAATATTTTCAGTGAATYAGAGACAGAATTAAACACCTTGTTTAATTCCTCCCATTGCAAGTTCTTTTTCTGGCACCCTGATTATATCAAGCACAAAAATAAAAAAAAAAAATTCTCCTGACCTGTGATCTTTTCTTGCAGCAATTACCTCGCTGACCTTTTCCTGGGGTTTAAAGATTGAAAACAATCAGAGTTSCCCTGCCTTTGCAGTTTGTAATCTCTGTTTAGGATTCGGGAGGCAGAGCTGAGCTTTATTCACCGAGCCAGGGATGGCTGAGCCTCTGCTCTCCCCTTTGCTGACCCCGAGCTCTCAGAGCCTGCCCAGCCCCAGCTCTGCCTCTCCAAATGAGCTCATTGGGATGTGGAGCAGCTCCCCTGGCTGGGAGGAGGCACTGACAGCCCCAGTTTGAGTCAAAGGGGATGTGAGTTGTAAAAAAATGAAATATTAGTGAAGGCTGGAATTGAGAGMAGTCGATTCTCATCCAGCTCTGTTTGGGAGGAATCAAAAGCGTTAATTGCAGAGGGAGATGGGCAGCGGGAGCAGGGCGTGCTCCAGGGCTTTGTTTGTCACTGGGGCTTTGGAGGATTGAAAAATGATTTGCATCAGGTCAAGAAGCAGCTTCTGATTTCTGGAGGAAGCCGTACAATTATTTTCYCTCCTTTTCCTCAGTCAGAGTTGTTACAAAAGGCACAGTTGGAAGCCAGTTATTTTATTTCCTTTTTCTAWCTCAGAAATTCAGAATTCTTGCATTGCCTGAGGTTTTATCCTGAGCCCTTGGCTGTGATTAAAAATCACTTGAGTCTTATTTCTCAGTAGTCTTGTGTCAGCCAGTGAGTGAGAGATTCTTATAGTTTTGTGGTGGAATAGATCTGACAAAACAATGTGGTGTATCAAACTCCTTCAACCAAGTAAACTAATAAAATAACGTAGTAACTCAATACTAACTCTGTGCCTCGTGCTCATGAAGGAACACTACAAAGAGGGTAGTCTTAAGGGAAATTGCTGCGAAGAGATATGATGCTGTGAGTAGAAACTAATAGCTTATGAACGCACTAGGAGGGAGGGATTGAAGATGAAATAGAGTGGCAAAGCGTGTGTAGATGCCAGGAACGGTGCAGTGAATTACCTGAGTACGAGAAGTCTGAGGCAAGAACAATCTACAAGTAAGGTTGTTGAGCTGTGTGAGAAAGTCATTTCTGAAGTGTTTGATCTCCCCTTATTCTGCCAGAATCTGGTTTATCCCGACACTGAACAGATACTCTCACGATACTCGCTCCCGCCAGGTACTCTATGAGTGAGCCAAGGGTAATAGCCATAAGAGACTATTACCAATACTTAGTTATAGACAGAGATGGAGGGACTCCTCCAAGAGTCTAAAAAGTTTTAAATATTTCCTATGTCTAATAATTAATCATGGAATAGTTGTTTCTCTCTTTATTTAAGGTAGTGAAATAAGATAGTACACTAGGTAGAGAAGGTGGTCACCACATAGGAGTGTAGGAGCTCTTTCTGGGCACATATAGACTAGTGTGGAGGGTGGACTACAATTCCACAGGCCGCCTGTCTTTATGGTTGTAAGTGGGTTTAACTGGGATTCTTATAGGCTGTATGTAAATGCTGTAGGATTTGTATCTTGTACTGGATTGGTTAGTGAGAATCAAGAATATTCAGCACAGAAGAAGATTTATGGTATTGTAATGGGAACCTCGCTTCTTATCCTCTTCTTTTACTCTCTCTTTCTCTCTCATCCTCTCTTCCCTCTCTGGCCCTGCTCCAGCTGTGGCTGGCAGCTCCAGCAGGGCCCTGCACCCAGGCCCTTTGCAATATAACCCCAAATTCCTGACCTGGCTGCAGAGATGCTCTGGTCTCCATCCATCCCAACTGTCCTTTACCCCATTGCTCCTACAGATCTCATCCACTCCCATTCTTTCTCCTTGTTTATCCCCCAGAAATGTCCCAACACCAGAGCAACGATCCCATTTTTCAGTCTCTGTTCCCCTGGGCGGAGCTGTCACACAGATTCTCCTCGGGCTAGATTTCTTTTATTGTAGTTTTATTTTAAAAGCAGCACCCAGTAGGAATTTCTTCCCCAGGTGCTGCAGCCCTGCCTCAGGGGAAGTGATTCCATTCCAGGTGGATGTTTTTCCCAGGGCCTTTGAGGAAAGTGGATGAAAAGATGTTCCCACTGGGAGGACCTGCGAGGGGATTCTGCGAAAAGCTGTCCATTCCATACTTTAATACAATTCACATCCCTGTGATGCTCCCGTTCTGCACATCCAGAGTTTGATGATCCCACAAGCAAAACACGTCAGGGGACAATTTCTCCGCTGCCAGGATGGTTTCTCCTTTTGGTCGAATTTTGGAATCAAGAGGACTTTAGGATAATTGCTTATTCTTTAGAATAAAGAACCAGTTGCATACCAAATGTTTTGATTAAGTTGGGGAATTAATTGCTTATCTCCAGAATTGCTGAAATCACAATTACCTGAAATCTCTTGAGATTGAGAATGAAGCTCTCTGAGCAAACCCACCTGAAATGGAAGACTCGTGGAGTTTCAGGGTTGCTTAAGTTTAAAGCTCATATTTAAGAATATTTAAGGAAAAACCAAACTGACTTGCACACAAAAAGCCTTTGTAATGCAGGAAATAGTATATGGAAGAGCAATTCTTGCTGTTAAAATAGAATGTGCAATGTTCCTCTTGGGGGGCTCACCAAAATGGGGAATTTTTCTTCACTTTGGGTCCACAAATTTGCGTTAGCGATGGATTCAGCTGCGGGTTCCCAGGACGAAGCGGGTTAAAGGAGAGCGCAGGGGATCTGCACTCCATGGTCTCAGAAAGCGTGGAATTTTGATGTATTTGCCATGAGTATATTATATAAATTAAAATGTACATATTATAATACTGTATAAAGATTGAAAAGCCGATTTCATCAGAAGGTTGAAAAGCAATGGGTTCAAGAAATAATAACAAATTCTTCGTGACTGACCGAAGCCTGAGCCAGCTGACTAGTGAATTGTGCATTAATATGAAAACAGACCAACATGCCACCAAATCACGGATGCACCTGTTAGCATTTCCACAACAGCAAAAAGGATTACCAAATTCATGAGTTTTTTTCTTTTTTCCTTATTTTTCTATTCTTGAGGCTTCTCAGCTTCTCAGGAGAAAAAATCCGGGCAAAAAGGTTTTTCAATTAAATATGTCTGTGGCAGTATAAAACCTCCTTGGAACTCCGAGAGGAAAGAACTGAGGAAAAGAATTTGTGGTGGCACAACTCTGTGAATTTCAAGAGATTCATTCCCTCCATTCTCCTACCTGGAGTGGAGAGAGGAGACAGGGACTCAGTGAGGATGGTCAAAGAAATCTGAAATTTATGGATGATAGTACGAATGCTTACATACTAATTTAGGAAAAGACTAGGTTAATGTTTTACTGCAAGGGAATTGGAGGATACTTAATCAATCAACATAAACAAACTATAATGCATGTTGTAAAAGCACTTCACTTGCTTTCAGGCAGAAGTCTGCATGTAACTTCATCTATTGTTTTCCAGTAAACCCTTCTGGAACTGAATCTTCTTCGATGCGCAAGTCTGCATTTTATCCTCTGGTTCTCACACCTCCAAGTCACTATGTTCTTTTGTTGATTCTCATATATAGACCATGCGAGTGTGGTGCCCACGCGAATCTCAGATGTTTACCACAGCTCACGGTTGTGACACTTCAGAAATTAATGTGTGACAATTCGTACTCTTCAGGTAATATATACGAAATAATTGATATGTATCAACTGTCTGGTGTTGTGACTCTCGCCACTTTCTTAATTTCTCTTCTTCTCGCATGCTCTCTCTCCTTTGATCATCACTCTAATTATTGTTCTTTCCAAAAAGTAGTGAGTTTTCATTTTCAGTAGTGTCTCATCATTTTGATAGTGAATTTAAACTCTGTTTTCTCTCACATACTAACTCCAATAAAAAATAAAAAATGTGATTGTGTATGCCTTACATTACATTCTAGCGTCGCGCTCTGAGTGTGTATTGAGATCCTCCGCTTCCGCATACTAAGATTAGATGAGACAGCTAAGATTGTGTCTATACCTTTCCTGATATGTATTCCTTTTCTCATTGTCTTGTACGTGTACTCGAACTCCATATTGAACCAACATACTAATGTTTCTGTGCGGTCAAGTCAAAGTGCGAATATGCCTCTATTGTTCGTTATATTTGAATTTCTTACTGCGTTTAAAATTATGACATTAATAACATTGTTCCAAAGTAGGTATGTAAGGATTGTGTTTTTTAATAGGGGTATATAAATATGAGTTATTGGATTCGTCTTTACAAAATACTCAATAACTACCTGACTATGCTACTTTATTACGCAATACTGTTATGATCGTTGTACGATCCACCACCACCAGCTTGTGGCGTGAGAATATTAAAATAGTATGGAGATTGTAGATTTTATTCGTGTGCACTTATCACTTTATCTTATATGTGCGCTGTGAAATTATATTGTGAGATACAATTTCCAATCCAGATCCTGGCAGCTTCTATTTTATAAATAATTATTTTAATCTCTATATACACTATATATAAAATATATTATATTGTGTAATTATTTATTTTTATTTATTATATAATTAAATAGTGCTATGGTTTATTTTGTTCTGTTAATATCTTTATTTAATCACTTCTGGTATATATTATAACACAGTGTAATGAATGATTGATGTAAAATACTTGTTTGTTTTTTTTATAAATTAAATTATTTAGATTTAGTTCTCCATGAATAAGTGATGTGTAAATGTTATTTTATTTCTTTTTTGTATCTGCAGCTGTTCCTCTCAGCCTCCTGTAAGTCCTCTGAGCATTGGTCTGCTTCTTCAGGGAGATTGGACAGGATGAGTGGTACCACACTTCTCCGTTGTGGGGAAATGCCTCGTTGTGTTGTAACCTGCCGTTCACACACTCTTAACCTGCAATTGGCTCCATGGGATTTTACAATATGTCGGTGAGGGTGGACTCCAAGATACACTTGCAGCCCTACCTTCTCTCCTCCAGTGCACTCCGTGCGCTAACGTGTGGAGGGGCGTGAGAGTGATCAGACACCACCACGCACACATATACTCGGCAGTCCTTGTTCAGGTGGTCATTTCCACTCACATCACTCTAATCATCCCATTGCTTCCTCGCAATGCTTCCCAGTTAAATCTACACTTGCCTAGGGAGTGTCTGAGGAACTGGCCTGCTTCGCTTCTGATGGCGCCAACTGTGACAATACGTCTGTCCGCTCTCAAAGAGACGCAGCCGATAATAGTTGGACATTCATATCCCATTCTAGCCAAAGTGATAGTCAGTCGAACCAGAGATCTCACATTGACTTTCCTCAGCGCACACAATTTAACCGTTGACCCCTCTTGTGCATCACAGGGATATAATCTGCCCTCGTCGACTAAATGTAATATCTACAGTTCGCCTCGAAACCAGATGAATAGCTAAACTCTCCTTAGCTGGCAGTTTGCGGCTGAGAGGTTATTCTCATGTTTGCTTTATTTATTTTTATTCACAATGTGTTACCTCTATATTTTTTGTGCCCAGTATTTGAATCATCGTTTTAAGAAAAATAATATCACCAGGAGAGGGTGCAAAGTGAGCTCTTGTGCAACATGCGGCTCTATAAGTAGGAGACTAGTTAACTATGTTAGACTCCCTCCAGCTCTGCTGAGTGAAACCCTCCATTTAGATCTCTTGATAAGCTTGCGTACTTTCTCTCCCCAGGTCAAAGTCGACAGCCTACTCCCTTGGATCTGTCATAGGCATGTGTGAGACCTGCTGCTCCTCGCAGCTGGAGCGACGAGCCGGATAGAAGAGACTGTGGATGAAGGATCCTCTCTTTAGTATGATTCTTCCACACTCCTCTAGACACTTTTAACGTGGTGTACTTATTGACCCTTCAATCAAGAGCTCTCTGTCAGCACCTGGACCTTAAACTCCGACTCTAGATACCCTCGTAGTCCTTGTGTTTATCTTTGTGGAATTTATTGAGACCCTTTGCCCGCGAGTAAGAGTATCTTCGCACTATCGTTCGGGATGTGTGCGAATGGGTGACAAGTCAGAGAGGTACTGCGGTATCTGCTGCTCTTGCTGGGCGTGTATGACTACCCGTCTATTGCACGACAGGAAGGGAAATTTAGTTGGGATATTGGAAAAAAGTTGCTGATTTTTAAGGTGGGGTTTGAGGGCCCCGGCATGTATGTTCAAAACTGCCAAGAGGGCAGGGATGGGTGGCCGCCCAGGCTGCTCTGGGAATTGGGAATGCAATCTGCTGTGAGACTGGGGACAGGGAGCGTTTGGATGGACTTTCCCAAGTTATGCTTTCCTGGAATCCCTTGCCACTGGCTCCAGCCCCTCAGTGTCCAGCCTGGCCTTGTGGCAGCTGCCAGGTGATCCAGGGGCAGCCACAGTCTGCTCTGGCAATTCCAGCCAGCCAGGAATTCCAATTCCCAATCTCCCTATCCACCCTGCCCTCTGGCACGGGAGCTCGATTCCTTGCTTCCTGGTCCCCTGTCCCTCCAAGGCCCCCTTGGCTCCCAGTCCCTCTCGCAGCTCTCACCTGCACGCCCACTTCTAGGCTTCCCATTGCCTGAGGGGTCTTGATCCTCCTCCCTGGAAAGAGCTTAGCACCTCCTGCTCCAGTGCGGGAACATTCCCAATTATCCTGTTTCTGTAGCAGAGCGGTGCATCTTTTGAACAATGTTTGGGCTGCTCGTGGGAAGAATAACTCACTGCCGCGAATTCCCATTGCAAGGATTGCACCATCACTGGAGAAGCTCACACATTCACACTTTCTGTCTCCATGTGGCGGTTATCTTTCGCCTGGTGGTACCCATCCTTTCTCCTGGTTTTGCACGTCTCTTTTGCTGGGAATATGGAAACAGGCTTACGCCGTAATTAATAAATCGCAGGATATAAATAAAAATGTTCATAGAATCGCTAGTGTTGGTGTTTCTTTATTTATAAATTTTACATGGGTTATAGCAACCCAGTGCTATGTTTCTCTTATTTTCCCCCTCTCGTGCACCCTAAAAACTTGTCAGATGGCTAAGTGATTGTGGACTCTAATTCACGCCACCTTGGAGGAGCCTTAGTGGTTATGGGACCTAGGCGTAAGAGCGTGTTTTTTTTTACCTAAGCTGATGTTCACACTTCTTGTGCGCTGCTCTTGCCCTTCAGCGGCGCTCGATCAGATTGTGCGCACGTGGACTCAATGAAGCTCGCTGCCCTGGCGTCGCTTGTCTCTTCTCTTATATGCCCAGTGGGGATTGGAGCACCTGTCTGCAGGTTGAAGAAAACATGCCATTTAAAACCCCTAGGCTCTCTCTATTCAGCGAGGTCTCTTTATCGCACAAGGCTCGTGCATGCGATGCGAACACCCTTGATGGGATCAGTGCTCGATTCCTAGTGTTATCCCTAATTGCGTGCCAGCTTGTCTCCCAACTGGTATTCAGTGCATTATTACCATTATCTCTGGGGTGCAAGGTTTAATTATAGTTGATTCCTAGCATCTGGGCTCTCGCACGGGTTTGATCTCGACTAGAGACTACACTACGTGAGTAGAGGGTTTGCAGATGTAGATGAAGGCCACTATAATCTCTTCTATTACCCATATTCCGTACCACAGAGCGGATGGACGTTTGCCACCAAGTCTCCAGGCGTGCGCAAGATTCTTATCCTCCTGTTCCAGACGCTGGGAGATGCCAAACGGGTATCGGCGGATTGGTGAGGGGTTCCGGCCTCCCCTTCTTACTTTCTGGTTTGGATAGGATCCTCAATGGATTTAATCCAAGTCTACTATTAAAGTTCTCTAGCGGCCTTTATCTTGCAAAGCTGCAGCGTGATAGATTCTCAAATTGAAGCTCATGCTGTGCCTGAGTCATGTCAGTGATGCCCGATACTGGCCTGTTCCGAATAAAATTCTGCGACCGAGTAAGGTTGAATTCACCTTATTCAGGGGTCTTGCAGGTAGATTCCGCATGCGAGGACTTTATTCTTGGATGATCAGCCTGCGAGTGTTACAAACGTCAGTCTATACAGACCTGCATAAGGAGCCGCAATAAGCCAGGGTCGGTTAATTGGCGAGCGCATTGGGCGAAATCGTCTCGCAGCAAAGATGACTGGGCGCCCGGCCACGCAGGCTGGCACGACATGCCGCGGAGCCAGCCGGAAAGTCGATGCGGG
>NDFG01000008.1:1215487-1226381 GCA_002167245.1 Sporophila hypoxantha
TATAAAAAACTCATGGCCTGCTCTGCTAAGAGTTTCTAGGAACCAGCAGTTTTGAGACGATCATTTCTTAGTGGTTTTTTGTAATAATTATCATTACTTCACTAATCTACCTTAATTTGGTTTCTTAATTTGTTGTTAAAACTATAGGTTCTATACTTTGTTCAAAAACTCATTATGTGATGCTGTCAGAGTTTAGGAACAGCACGGTTTAGGACATCTTGTTTAGTTGGTATTGTTATAATTAGCTCAGGCGTGCTGCGCGCGCGCACCACACGAGGGGGAGACGGGTGGGCGCGGGGGAATCGTCTTATCGTGACGGCAGAGGGCGGGAACAGCGCCAGGCACGCCACCCGGACAAAGGGTGAAAAGCGCCGATACTCATTAATCTTAATTTGTTATCGTGGAATTATGTTATAAAAACTCATGTGCTGCTTGTAAGAGTTTAGGAACAGCAGTTTTAGGAATATTTTTAGTGGTTTTGTTATAATTAATGCCAATGCAATGTAATTGCCACGAGGAGTAACTCATTTAAATACATTGGTTACTAGAATCTATTTATCTGCTCTTTGAAAATAGACCAGGTGATGAAAGAAATGCTGCAGCCAGGGAGGTTCAGGTTGGAGATTGGGAATATTCCTTGATGGAAGGGATTTTTCTGCCCCACAGCTGCCCTGGGCAGGGCTGGAGCCCCATCCTGGAGGGATTTGGAGCCCTGTGGATGTGACACTGGGGACCTTGCTGAGCTTAGAGAGTTTTTCCAGAGGGTGATTCCGCCTGCCCTGGGTGGTTCTGGAAGCTGGCCACTTCTCTGTGTGCAAAATAATCCTGATTTTTTTTTTCCCTAAAACCCCCTTTTCCAGGCTGGGCCACAGCCCTGCTTTGCCAGGGGAGCCTTTTGCAGGGAGGAGGAGGAGGAGACGAAGGTTTGCTGTGCTTTGGTGGCACCCAGAAGGCAGAGAGAGGGGGATGGAATGCCTGGAAATCCCTCCTGACATTCCCAAAGCCAGAGGGCAGAGAGGGGGATGGAATGGCTGGAAATCCCTGCTGGCATTCCCAAAGCCAGAAGGCAGAGAGAGGGATGGAATGCCTGNCCCTTGGATCATCCTCTGGATTTGCTCCAGCAGCTCCATGGAATTCCTTGGGGGTTTTGGTGGCTCTGTTCTGGCTGAGGTTTGAGCTGGTTGAGGCCCCTCCATACCCAGCTCCTCCAGGGTGCCACAGTCCTGATTTCCTCCTGTTCCAGCAGGACACGGCTCCTTTGGGTCCTCCTCTATGGATAGATCTGATGGATCCAGCCAAATTTGGGCTGGAGGAGATCTCAAAGCTCATGCAGTTCCATCCGGCTGCCAAAACTGGACAATCCCAACTCTCCCAGACTTTCCCACAGCAGAGTGCTCCATCCCTTGGATCATCCTCTGGATTTGCTCCATGTAATTATTATAAATATTCATATTTCATTTAATAAACTTTTATATTTATTAAAAATATATGTTTTATTTAATAAAAATTATATTTTATATAATTAAAATTATATCTTATTTAATAAAACCTTATTTTGGGCATGGAACGAGCAGAACCAACAGCAGCTCCAGGGAAATTGCAGCTTTTCCCCACCTCAGCWGCAAACAATTCCTGAACAACTGGTGCAGGGTTGTTATCAAGGAGAAGAAAAAGCTCTTTGCTATGGCTGGGAGCCTCTGGAATTCGAAGAGGTGGGAAAAGCTTTGTAAACAAGCAGGAAATCAAAGTCAAAACGAATTCYAGCCAAGAATTCTTCAAAAGGAAGAGTCATGAAGTCACTGGTGCATTTTAATAACTGCTAAAAGCAAAGGGATAAATACAATATTCAGTTTATGACTTCTTTCTTCACACTCCAGTGAACATAAATTTGGGTAATTGTATTTCCTGGGCTCGGCTGTCTTGGAAGATAAGGAAAAATTACATCCCTGCCTGATGGGAAGGAGCCTCCAGAAYGATCCTTTTTTAATGCTAACAATCCTGTAATATTGGAGTTCAGGGTGGTGTCAAATAGTGACAAGAGAAAACATCAGCCAGGAGTGACTTGTACCAGCCTGGTGTGATCTGAATATTTTGTATTGCCACATTTTCATTGTAATTATCATTTTGCCCAGACCTGAGATCCCCCAGCCCCTTTTCCCTGGGTTTCTCTGTGTTTCCGTGGGCTGCACTGAGTTTTTCCCTGCCTTTCTCAGTTTTTATTTGCTTTCCCAACAGTTTCATTGCCTTTTCCCCACCTTGGGGATTTCTGTCCATCAGCAGGAGATGCTGGGAAGTTCTCTCAGGGAACTTGGATTGGAAAATTGTGTGGAAATCCTAAAGGTGATGGTTTTGTGGTGAAGAGATTCCCTGGAATTCTACATTAATCGCCTGGGAAATGATCCCACATCACCTAAACTTGTTGTACCTCCAGGCAGCAGGAGGGAGGTGTGGGGACACCTCTTCTTATTCTGGGAATGTTTTGGGACTGAGCACCCACAGGAGAATCCTGGATTCCCTGCACCTTATCCCAGCGATACCCCGAGGCTGGATGTGCCAAAATTCTCTTTATTTTCCCCATTTCTCTTGCCCTGGACCATTTCACACCCCAGCACCCTCCAGGTGTTGTTCACACCTTCCTGGAAATGGTTTTTTCCTGGTGCTGCAGGGAACCCAGAGTGTCAAAGCCAGCTGGAATTCCTGTGGGATTTGATAACCTGCTCCCAAACCAGCTCTGGTGGCCCTCTGTTGGGACTTCACATAAATCCCAAATTTATCTCCATTATTTCAGCAGGAATTGGACCCAGCTTTGCCAATCCTTAGGGTTTTTTCCTTCAGTTTTGAACRCTGCAGTGTTTTTCACCCCATAAATTCATTTTGCTGCTTGTAAGAGTTCAGAGACAGCAGTTTTAGGGATATTTTTAGTGGTTTTGTTATAATTAATTACTTATAATTACTTAATTTTGTTATAATTTATTGTTATAAAAACTCATGTGCTGCTTGTAAGAGTTTAGGAACAGCAGTTTTAGGAATACTTTTTGTGGTTTTGTTATAATTACTTATATTTACTTAATTTTGTTAAAATTTATTCGTATAAAAACTCGTGCTGCTTGTAAGAGTTTAGGAGCAGCAGTTTTAGGAATACTTTTTGTGGTTTTGTTATAATTAATTACTTATAATTACTTAATTTTGTTATAATTTATTGTTAAAACTATAGTTTTTATAATTATTGTTATAAAAACTCGTGCTGCTTGTAAGAGTTTAAGAACAGCAGTTTTAGGAATCTTTTTAGTGGTTTTGTTATAATTACTTATATTTACTTAATTTTGTTATAATTTATTCGTATAAAAACTCATGTGCTGCTGTGTAAGCAGTATTAGGGAACCGGCAGTTTTTCAGGAATATGTTTTAGTGGTTTGTTATAATTTAATGCGAACTGCATGTAATTGCCACGAAGGAGTAACTCATTTAAATAGCATTGGTTACATAGAATCTATTGTATCTGCTCTTTGAAAATAGACCAGGTGATGAAAGAAATGCTGCAGCCAGGGAGGTTCAGGTTGGAGATTGGGAATATTCCTTGATGGAAGGGATTTTTCGCTGCACACAGCTGCCTGGGGCAGGGCTGGAGCCCCATCCTGGAGGATTTGGAGACCTTGTGGATGGTGACACTGGGGACCTTGCTGAGCTTAGAGAGTTTTCCAGAGGGGATTCCGCCTCGCCTGGGTGGTTTTGGAAGCTGGCGCACTTCTCTGTGTGCAAAATAATCCTGATTTTTTTTCCCTAAAACCCCCTTTCCAGGCTGGGCCACAGCCGCTGCTTGTGCCAGGGGAGCCTTTTGCAGGGAAGGAGGAGAGAGGAGAGAGGTTTGCTGTCTTTGGTGGCACCCAGAAGAGGAGAGGGGATGGAATGCCTGGAAATCCCTCCTGACATTCCAAAGCCAGAAGGGAGAGAGGGGAGGAATGGCTGGAAATCCCTGCTGGCATTCCCAAAGCCGAAGAGAGGCAGAGGAGGGATGGAATGCCTGAAATCCCTGTGGCATTCCAAAGCAGAAGGCAGAGAGAGGATGGAATGCCTGGAAATCCCTGCTGGCATTCCAAAGCCAGAAGCGCAGAGAGGGGATGGAATGGCTGGATCTGCTGCTTCCCAAGACAGAAGGCAGAGAGAGGGGATGGAATGCCTGGAATCCCTGCTGACATTCCCAAAGCCTTCCGCTGAGGCAAGCAAGGGAGTGTATGAAGGACAAAGAGCAGGAGGCTTCAGCAAACTCCTGCCTCCTCCTGCTCTTTAGAAAAGGGGGTGAACTTTATTCAGCTTTGTTCTGAGGGTGCTGAGGATCCTGCAGCCCTCACTGCCTGAGCAGCAGCTCGTGATGTCTCGGCCAAAAATCAACAACCTCTCAAGGCCTGACCTTTGAAAAGCTGAGCTTTATTTTCCACATATTCCAATTTTTTATCCGTGAAAGAGCACCTGGAGTGAATTCCTGATTTCCCTGGGTGGGTTTGGGGCTGGGGATGGAGGGTGCAGAGGTGATCAGTGGTGCCCAGGAGAGCTGGGACAGGGCCAGAAGGACAGGGACCCTGCAGGATCCCCATGGGCAGAGGGATAACGAGGGGCAGGACACAGGGAATGGTTCAAACTGCCAGGGTGGGTGCAGGGGGGATCTTGGGAAGGAATTCCTGGCTGGGCTGGRATTGCCAGAGCAGCTGTGGCTGCCCCTGGATCCCTGGCAGTGCCCAAGRCCAGGCTGGACACTGGGGCACCCTGGGACAGTGGGAGSTGTCCCTGCCRTGGATGATCCTCAAGCTCCTTYGGTCCAACCCAAACCATTCCAGGGTTTGAGGGTTCAGAGTCATCTCCAAGCACCAACCAACAACTGCAAGACCTCACAYGGGGAAACYGAGGCAGGYTGTGGGTCMCTCCCCTTTCACTTYGRTGTGCTTTCCAATTAATCTTGGTTTAGCTCTGTTAATTAAACCCATGAGGGGCAGGTGTGGTGCCCAGCGGGGGTGCGGAATTCCCCGAGGAGATGCCTGTGGAGCCAGCAGGGCCTCAGCCAGATCCAGTTTGGGTTCAAAGGGACCTCAAATCCCACCCAGAGCCACCCCTGCCATGGCAGGGACACCTCCCACTGTCCCAGGGTGTCCCAGTGTCCAACCTGGCCTTGGGCACTGCCAGAGAATCCCAGTGCTGATGGGGAAATGCACATTATGGAAAGAACCTCTGGGACAGCACAGGGAGCTTTTCCTCCCTCTGGATTGGAGTGGAGTGGGAACAGAGAGGAATTCCAGGGATTCCAGACCCCAGACAGGCAGGAGCTGCTCTGAGGGGAGCACAGATCCAAGCAGAGCCTTGGGAGTGCCCAGGGCTTGGGGTGGAAATGGGAGATGCAGGTTGGCACAGGCAAATCCTGAATTTCCCATCTATAGTTCTCATTTCCTAAAAGTGAAAGACTGGGTTAATAACAAAAAGCCTGGAGTTGWGGTGATGGCTTTTCTCAATCCTTCTTAAATCCCAGGATCTGGCTTGGGAAAGGACCTTAAATCCCATTCCCAGCCATTTTCCATGGCAGGGACACCTCCCACTGTCCCAGGGCTGTCTCTTATACACATCTAGATGTGTATAAGAGACAGGCCCAGTGCCTCTCCAGCTCTCCTGGAGCCCTTTCCAGCCCCAGGCAGGCTGGGAATGTTCCTGCAGCCCCAGGAATGGCACACCCCAGGCAGGAGCCCCAAACCCACCTGAGCACCCCCAGTTTCATTTTGTACCAGGTGTGTTGTGGGGAAATCCTCCCAAAGCACTTCCTCCCTCCCAAAAAGTAACAATTTTATCCTTTTAAAAATTTATTTTGCGAATATCCAGGCTTAGCTGGCAGTGAAACTTTTTCATCTTGAAGAACTTCGAGGAATATCAWACTTTTTATCACTTTAATGCTTTTTAAATGACATTTTTTATGCATTTGCRGTGCAGAATAAGAGAGATCAGTCAGGGAGATTGGGCACGAGCAGATACAGGATTCAGCAGTTGTTAAATAGTGGTGGTCTGCAAGACAGCAAATCTTCAGCTCATGTGGGTTTTCATAGAATTTATTCTATATTTATCACTCTTTTCATGGCCTGCTGTAATAAATCATCCTCACATATCAGGATGAATTCAAAATAACATTATGGGTACTATAAAAAAAATAATTTGGAGATTTTAGTCCAGTTCTGCCTGTCTCTGATCAAAAATACTCGAGTTTTTCCTGTAAAATGAAGTGAGTTTAAGGCCCTTTAATTCTGTGAATCTCAATCTCTGGTTCCATCTTTCATCTGGAAAGGTTTTTCTTTTTAAGGGGGGGAATTATTTCTTTCAGGGTGAGAAGTAACAGACTGGGCTTAAAAATATTTCTCTTTTAATCTCCCAAAGCTCTGTTCCTAATGAACCTGAAAGCTCAGTGCAAACACTAAGCATGAATTTAATTCACATTTGGAGATGGATTTGCTTTGCTTAGCACTTGATGTATTAAATATTTTTGGTTGCTGCTTCTTGTAGTTCATAATTTAAGGGAGAACTAAAATTTTAGGAGTATTTTACATTTAAAAGGCTTTGAGTTTGAAGGTCCTTGATGTGGAAAGTTGTCAAGCAGGTGGGGAAATGCAGTTTACAGCCTAAAGATCTGAATTTAAGGTTGGAAATAGAAAAGAACTGTAAATTAATTTAATTTTAGCTGCTGTGGGGCTGTGCTTTGAATCTGTGCTGGGTTGGGCTGGGATGGAGTTAATTAATTTGATTTTTTTTTTTTAATAGTGTGGGGCTCTGCTTTGGATTTGTGCTGGAAACTGTTGATAATTCAGGAATATTTGTAATTTCTGGATTTCCATAGCCCCAGGGACTGCTCTGCTTCTCTCCCACCCCACCAGTGATCCCAAAGCATCCAAGRAATATCCCAGATTTTTAACACTGATTCATGTGAAGGAACTGCTGTTCAGTRGAGTTTTCTGGGACAAATCCATCACAGGAGAGATTTATTTGGGATCAAACCCAACCTTCTTTCTCCAACCTGATTTATTCTTTAAGATGAGATTTCCAAACTTGGTAACCCAGCCCTCACAACCATCCCTTCCTGCTTCCCAAATCCCAACAGGATCATCTGGTGCCGATGGAAAATTCCCAATTCAGCTTTGCTGGTGCACRTCTTCCTGTCTCTGGAAAAACCACTGCTGGGAATATCCAGCCAAAACTGGCCCCAGTTGGTGGGTGCTTGTGGGAAATGGAAAATTCTCTTTTGTAGAGGATTCTCTTTTGCAGGGAATTCTCAAAGCCTGGCAGAAGGCTCACACAGTGTGTGCATCTGGATGCAAACCTTGAGACAAGGTTTGGAGATATTTACCCACAGGAATTCAGGAATAGGACACAAATATGGAAATATTCACCTACAAAATTCAGGAATAGGACACAAATATGGAAATACTCACCTACAAAATTCAGGAATAGGACACAAATATGGCAATACACTCATCTACAGGAAATTCAAGATAGAATACAACAACCTACAGAAACATTCACCTATCAGGCAATTCCAGGAACAACACAAATGGATAGAAATGACGTCACTACATACATCTCATGACTAGCGATCACAAATCTGGGAAATAGTCACCTATAAGATTCAGGAATATGTGACACAAATATGAAGTGCTCGCATATACAGAATTCAAGAATGAGCACAAGTCAATTATGGAAGCATTTCCATCGTTCTGAGGCGGAAGAATGAGACATAAACTGGACAATTGAGACAAATGAGAAACATGTAGCACAGAAATGCGACTTAAAATGCCATGAACTAGACAGACCATTGATCTGAGAGATAATAAAACCTAGAAACAATCTTCAAAAGGATGGCCTTCAAATAAGACTGGATATTTTATGAGAAACCGAAACTAATGAAACGGATGCATGTGTGGTGGGACCCACATAGAGATAGTTTTAGATAGATTGGGTTTCAGAGCGCATTTACAGCAGTGTGGCAAAAACTGATAGGCACTTTGATAGTTAAAATGGGAAACACTCGTGTATTGTAATTAGGAAATAGTCAATGTTGGTTGTAATAGCCTGAAATGTTTATAACATCTGCTATTGTTCACCCTTCTCTCATGAGACTGAAAATGGAATGAAAGTTTTAAAAGCCTCTTTTAAGTTGCCCCATCTCTGGGTCAGAAAGTTGTATAATCCAACAGGTGCTGAACCCTGTTCCTGCCTGCTGGGGGCTGTTGGAATCTGAAATGCAAGGAATTATCAGAATTTGGGGCCTGTAAGCCAAAGCTAAGAATTAAACACAAGATTTGATCTTGGAAAAGGCTCCCAAACTGAGGTGACAGAAGTGAGAATGTGGATTTATACCTTAAAGCAGAAACACATTGAGCTAAGGAAAGGAAAGTTCAGAGTTTAAGATATAAAAATAAAAGTAGTTCTAGAGTTTATTCTCTGGAACTAGAATTTATTCTAAACAAGGAGTTTAGAATGCAGCACTGTGGGTTTGTGTGCCATAACAAGTGGCTAAGAAAGCTCACACTGTAGCATGAGTCCATAAGACAAAATATTTAAGGATCGGGTCAAAAACATAAATATCCTTGTTGGCAGTGTTTTATGGGTCAATAACTCCTTAAAAGGTCTTGTAACTCAGGGTCTTGTGACCTTCTGGGCCATGCAGTGAAGATGTGAGCCCAACTCACCCTTCCTGCCTGGGTAGAAAATAAGAAAATAAACCAAAAATAAACCAAAAATAAACCACATCATCAAAACCAACTCAGAGGTCCTGTCTCTAACTCATTCAAAACTCCCCACAAGTAAAATATCACAGGGCTGATGGCACATCCTGGATCCCAGAGCCACGTTGGGATTGGTCTCCATCATTAATTGGAGGGATTTCATCACCCAGCCTGAGTTCCTCTCTCATTTCCCCTCATGTTCCCTCACTCTAAACCCATTCATTTTTCATTTCCATCTTTTTTTAACAGCACAATGATTTGAAAAATTGAATTCATTCCAAGTTTTTACCGCCCTCATTCCCACATCTTTTCCTGGGATTATTGCCATGACTGGGCTGATATTCCACCAGGAAGTGTTTCACAGGATCCCAGGGACTCTCTTCTTGTTTTTCCTTGTTTTTCCTTTCCCTCCTCATTAACAGATCCATAATCACCACACAAGAGTGGCCCAAAGTCTTTTTTTTTTTTACAACTCTGCCTTAAAAAATAAACTTTTTTTTGGCAAATCCCTAATGCTGTGTCTCCTGAGGGATGGGTGATCTTGGCAAGATCAGRAGATTCCTCAGACCATCTGTCTTGTGCTTCCTTTTCCTCTCCATGTATCAGACTGAACAGCTGAGCTCCAAATTTCCCCCAGCCCARATTATTCTTTCCTCACTGGTTATTTCACGAAGGCAAAAACAGAGTTCAGCACAGAAAGAGCTTTGGTGCTTCCATAAAAATAGAGAAATGAAATGATGAAAAGTAGGATTTCAAAATCCAACCAACATCCTCAGTAAAGCTGAGCTAGAAACACGAGTGTCACAAATATCAGCATTTTTTTCTGTGTAAAGACACAAAACTGGKGCAAAACCAACCCAAAATGGGGCTGAAAATCAAAAGTCAACATTGTAGGAACTCAGTTTGAAGGTCAAACCAAGTCCCATAAATACAGGACAATTTGGATTGGGATTTAAGGGAACAGACTGGCAACCACAGGGAGAAACAGGCTGGAAGTTTTAAGAATGGGTACTGAAAGAAAGAACTCAAAATAACAATCTTGTAAAAACCACCTTAATTAACCCTAAATAGATTAAAAATACACACAAACCACCCTCCTACCTCATCCCAGAATCAGAACAAGATATTCAGGAGCATCCAAGCCACCAACTCCCAGTGAAAGTCTGGAAATTTAAATAAAAACTAAGCTTGCTTAAAAAATTGACAATAAAACTGGTCTTCCCAAACCCCTGCAATATTTTTCCTCCATTTTCTGCATTTTTTGTGGCTAAGTTTTCACAATAATTGGAAACTAAAATCTGGCCTTTAKGTTGGATATTCAGACGGAATTCTTGGCTGTGAAGGTGGGGATGCCCCATCCCTGGAAGTGCTGGTTGCTCCCAGTCCAGCTTTAACTGGGCTCCTTACCTCAGTTTCCCCTCAGGAACTGGGAAAATGTCTCCATATTTGTGTCTTATTCCTGAATTCCTGTAGATGAGTATTTTTGTATTTGTGTCCAATTCCTGAATTTTGTAGGTGAATATTTCCATATTTGTGTCCTATTCCTGAATTCCTGTAGGTAAATATCTCCTATTTTTCTTTTGTTCCTAAATTCCCCATGGTAAATGTTTCCATATTTGTGTCCTGTTCCTGAATTCAGGTAAATGTCTCTGTATTTGTTTTGTTCCTAAATTCCCCATGGTAAATGTTTCCATATTTGTGTCTTATTCCTGAATTCCCCCTTTATGTATAAACCCCACACCAACCCAAAAAGTTACTTAAGGGTGGATTAAGGAGATGTGGCCCAGAATGTTCCAAAATTCAACTTCCAACCCTCTTCCTAATCAGGCACTGGAGCCACTAATCCAATTTTAGCCGGTGACTGAGCCCATTCCTGGCGGAATAAAACGCGCTTTAAATCTCATTTAAAAGCCACTGAGATGCTCCTGACAAATTAAAATCGGAAATTAAAAATCAATTTTGGCTGTTTCTGCCTCATTAAGGCGCTCCTTGGTGTGGCTGAGCCCAGCCCTGCATCCCTGCCTGGCTKTTGGAGAGTTTTTGCTGCAGAAATGAGGAGTGGAGCCCTGCTGGCCTCTCCGTGGCTTTGGGAAGCAGCTGCTGGATTTGGGATAAGGAAAGGGAAGAGGAGGAGTTGAAGGAGTGGA
>NDFG01000008.1:1251995-1273760 GCA_002167245.1 Sporophila hypoxantha
AAGAGAGAATCGGTGGTTCATTTTGTGGCCTGAGTCTGAATTTATCCCCTGGATATAAGGGCAGGATTCATTGGAAACCTGGGGGCTCAGGGAGGTGCAGCTGGACATGTTTTTATTATTTTTTATGAAAGCAATGAGTATTTTTCCTTTATAATTCCTCACAGGGTAAAAATTGAGGTGTCCCCTCCTTAAGGAAAGGAGGTTTGGATGTGTGTGATTTTGGGGGAATTGGAGCCAAAAACGTGGCATGTGGTGGTCAGATAATCATCAACATGGTCATTATAGAATGGGCTGGGCTTGGGTTAACCCCCAGAGCCACCGCCTGCCATGGCCAGGGACACCTCCCACTGTCCCAGGTGCCCCCAGTGTCCAGCCTGGTTGGGCACTGCCAGGGATCCAGGGGCAGCCACAGCTTAGCTCTGGCAATTCCAGCCCAGCCCAGGAATTCCCAATTCCCATCTCCCATCCATCCCTGCCCTCTGGCACTGGGAGCCCATTCCTGGCTCCTGTCCCTCCAGGCCTTGTCTCCTTTATGCACCAGGTTTTACAAACGAGTCCTGTTCCGGACTCTAATTGTGCTGCTAACAAGCACAAATAGGTGGATTTTGTGTCCTATTGATCTTGGAATTACCTGAGTGATCCAAAAATCAATCAAAAACCTCTCCTGGGCAGCTCCACACAGGATCCTTTTTATTAAGCCTGGCCATGATTTATGGTTTTGTCATTAGTGTTAATGTGGAGTTCATACCCATCCTTCCTCCCTCCCTCCTCTGAACTCTTCCTTTTCCATGGACCCTTCCAAAGCAGTGCTGAACTTCAGGAATTTGGTTATTCTTCAGGAATYTGGTTATTCTTCAGGAATTTGGTTATTATTAACTTTGGTTACTCTCCAAAACATGGGAGGAAGAACCCAGCATCACCTTCCCAACCTTCTCTTGCCTGTGAGGGTGGGGAGGCCCTCAGAATTCCCAGAGAAGTTGTGGGGATAAAAAGTTTAATATTCCTCAAGTTCTCCAAGATGAAAAGGGAAATTCCAGCTGAGCTTGGATAGTCTTAAAAGAACTTTTTTAAAGGATCAAATGGTTACTTTTTGGGAAGGAARAAGTGGTTTGGGAGGATTTGCCCACAACAAAAAATAAAACAGGTAGTGCCCAGGTGGATGGAGCCCCTCAGAAACCATTTCCAGGCGGGTTTGGGGCTGGAAAGGGCTCCAGGAGAAGCACAAGGGATGGAGGGACAGGACACAGGGAATGGCTCCCACAGCTTCTCAGCCAGCCCAGAGCTCTCAGTGCCATCTCCAGGAATTCCTTGGCACCTCCAGGAATTCCTTGGGCACCTCCAGGAACTCCTTGGGCACTCCAGACCTCCCTGGGCAGTTCCAAGCCACCCTTTCCTTGAGGAAATTCCTGCTGATGTCACCTCCCTGGAGCCCCTTTTCTTCTGCCAAACTTCAGGTGCTTGTTGGAGCCTGGGGTCGTTCCTCTTCCTTTCATTAAATGCAGGAACTCAACCTACAAAAGGCCCTCAAATCCCTCAGGATTTTGGATCCTGAGGYTCTCTGGCACTGGGTGGGAGAGGGAATTCTCATCTCAGAGCCATTAATTAGAATATATATTATATATATCATAAGAGCTAACATTGGTGTTGTTTAATGATGCACACGAGGCTTAAAACCCTTAGAATCCATTCAGTAAAAAATAAAATCAGATTATTTTTGTGCCCATGCAGTTTTGMACCGAGTGTTCCAGGCATTAAAAAGTATTTCATGCATCATTTGCTCACAATAAATTAAAAATCTCCAAGTATTAAAACACTGGAAAAATCCTGTTTGGAATGAAATGATTTTTATTGCTCCTTTGCTGGGCGACTTTCTGCTGCAAATGTTGCTTGGGCACAAAGTGATTAAGATCAAAAATGATTTGCTGGACTCAAATATTTTCTTTTTGAGGTGTTTATGGTGAGTTAAAATAAACTCTGCTAATTAGTGAAGATCTCTGCTCTGCCATGGCACTTTAAATCCGTGGCTGGGCAGCAGGAAGCGGTGTTTATTTATTTTAACGTTTATTATTTATGTTGAAAATGGATTTATTCTTCATTTGGTGCAGGGTTTAATAAAGATAATAGTGGCTCTAGAGGATGAGAGCAGGAGGGAAGAGGGAAATAAGAGGTATCCAGGTTTGTTGCTCTCTTGGAAATGCAGATCAATTATTTTGTGGATGGAAATGAGAGCTAAAAATGATAATTATGGCTCTGAGTGCTCCTGCCTTGTTTGTGGTCGTGGGGAGGACAGAGCTCATCAGAATCATTGCTGGAGCTCAGATCTGGGGCAAACCCAGCTCTGAGCATGGGGAAATCCCAAATTTCCAGACTTTTCTAGTTCCCAGGGCAGTGTGGGATCACCATTCCTGGGGGATTTCAAAGCTGTGGATGTGGCACTTGGGGACAYRGGGCAGAGCTGGGASAAAATCCCAAAATTCCAATTGATCTTCATCAAAACTCTKCCCTGTCCAGTCCCAGGAAGCAGTGCTGGGATTTTCCCTGGTGCTCCAGAGAAATCCTAARGAATGAGGGACCAGGGTGGGATCTGCCAGGTGCCACCTTGGCAGGGTGGGTTTGGTGGCCCCATGGGGCAGCTGGGGACACCTGAGGGTGGCACCTGCCCGGGCTGGTCGGTGCCAGGCTGGCAGAGCTTGGGAATGGTTCCCCTTGGAGGGAAAAGAAGGCTCCAGGAGAGCTCGAGCCCCTTGGCAGGGCCTGAAGGGGCTCCAGGAGAGCTGCGAGAGGGACTGGGGACAAGTGATGGAGGCGACAGGAGCCCAGGGAATGCCTCCCAGTGCAGAGGGCAGGATTGATGGAGAATTGGGAAGTTGGGAATTCCTGGCTGGGCTGGAATTGCCAGAGCAGCTGTGGCTGCCCTGCGATCCCTGGCATGCCCAGGCCAGGCTGGTACCACTGGGCACCCTGGGACAGTGGGAGTGTCCCGCAGTGCAGGGTGCAACTGGGTGCGGAATTTAGGGATCCCCTTCCCACCCAACCAGTCTGGGATTTTGGATTTTGAATCCCCTGATCCCTACAGAGGAGGGAGASCAGGCAGGGAACCCCAAACCATCACAAATTATGTTTCTTACCAACGTGTGGGACCAGAGCAGAGCTGAGCTCCTGTTAAATCTGTTATTTTGGGATTTTCCAGTTTTACCWTTGCATTTAACCTGCTCTGTGTTCCTTTATTCACCTACACTGAAAGGATTCCATCTTTTTTAAATTCTGACTTTCATGGTATGAATGTTCCATCTTATTCATGAACCCCTGTGATCCCTCAGAAATCCCTCCTGATCTGTTTAATCCYAGTTTTAAACCTTCCTTGCTAAGGTCAGTGCCCAAACTCAGGTCCTGTGTTTGGAAAAGCCAATTTAATAATTGTGCCCTATTCAATCTCTGCTCATCTTTTAGGATTAAAATGCTCTTTGCCCTGTAATCATTTCTGCTGGATTTTTCCTCAGGCCAAAGAATCTGCACAATTTCTCATCCTGAGTCTCTTTTATCTTCCTTCTCCTGTTTTAGTGCATTGTCTGTTCCTACAGGTTGGCTTAGGATGTCAAAACATCTGTACTTCATTTTAATTTAGGTTTTATTGGTTGCTCCCTGCTCTTTCCTTTGATATTCAAGTTGTCKCTTTGTCTGCTGCTGGTTTCAGCAAATCTCCCCAAAGCCTCTGCTCTCTTTCCTGGAGAGAAAAAAACTGATTTAATTCCTGTTCTTGTGTACAGAAGGCGCAGACTTTTATWTCTCTGAGCATTCTCTGGTAATGACAGGTTCTGAATTTCATCCACCCTTTTATTGCCCTTCAAAGCTTCCCTCAAAGCAGGAGTAATTGGATTATTTGGAATAAATTCCCTGCAACCCTGGCAGCTCCCTGCCTGCCCCCTCTTGCAGATCTGATCTCTGATATCCTTCCCAGTCCCTCAGTTAAGGGTTGGAACATGCCAGTATTCCAGGCTGGAAATTCCAAGGGAAATGTGGGCACAATTAATTAGGGTTTTTTGTCTCTTTATAGTCAGAAATCCACTCGCTGTGGGGTGGAGCACATCAAGGTCTGGGCATAAACCAAAGGAAAAACCCAAAACAGCTACAAAAACCAAATAATAATAATTTGGGGGTTTTGTCTCTTTGTAGTCACAGATCCACTTACTGTGGGGTGGAGCAAATCCAGATCTCGGCATAAACCAAAGGAAAAACCCAAAACAGCAACAAAAAACAAATAATAATTTGAGGTTTTTTATCTCTTTATAGTCACGGATCCACTCACTGTGGGGTGGAGCAAATCGAGATCTCGGCATAAACCAAAGGAAAAACCCCAAACAGCTACAAAAACCAAATAATAATAATTTGGGGTTTTTTGTCTCTTTATAGTCACGGATCCACTCGCTGTGGGGTGGAGCAAATCGAGATCTCGGCATAAACCAA
The DNA here is from genome assembly GCA_002167245.1 of Sporophila hypoxantha. Taxonomy (NCBI): domain Eukaryota; kingdom Metazoa; phylum Chordata; class Aves; order Passeriformes; family Thraupidae; genus Sporophila; species Sporophila hypoxantha. The sequence goes on from NDFG01000008.1 coordinate 1,256,460, forward strand.
AGGAAAAACCCAAAACAGCAATAAAAACCAAATAATAATAATTTGGGGGTTTTTCTCTCTTTATAGTCAGGGATCCACTCACTGTGGGGTGGAGCAAATCGAGATCTCGGCATAAACCAAAGGAAAAACCCAAAACAGCTACAAAAACCACCATGAAGATGGAAAAAATGGAAAGGCTGTGGGAAACAAGGGATGAATATCAAGGAAAAATGTTGGATTAGGAAAAACAAAAGCTGTTTTAAACTGGAGAGGTGTGACTACCTCAATGGACACTGGAAGAGTTTGGAATAACTCAGGAATCTGGGAGAATGGTGAAGGATGAGGGGTGGAATTAGAAAAATTTTTTTAGAAGTCTGTGAGGGTGAAGCTCCATGGTTTATTTTCACTTTAAAGATGATTCCTGGGATTATTTTGCTGGATTAAAGCAGCTGCTKACAGAGGCCATGGAAAACAATCCAGGAATGGCAAAGGCCCATCCAGGGCTACAGTGAGCACAAACTGCTTCATTCCTGATTTATTCCTGTTTTATTCCTGCTTCATTCCTGTTTTATTCCTGCTTCATTCCTGATTTATTCCTGTTTTATTCCTGCTTCATTCCTGCTTTATTCCTGCTTTATTCCTGCTTCATTCCTGCTTTATTCCTATTTTATTCCTATTTTATTCCAGCTTGATTCCTGCTCCATTCCCACTTTATTCCTGCTTCATTCCTGCTTTATTCTCACTTTATTCCCACTCTATTCCTGCTTTATTCCCGCTCCACTCCCACTTTATTCCAGCTTGATTCCTACTCCATTCCCACTTTATTCCTGATTTATTCCCACTTTATTCCCAAATTATTCCTGCTTTATTCCCACTTTATTCCTGCTTTATTCCTGTTTTGTTCCTGCCTTATTCCATCTTGAATCCTGCTCTATTCCCACTTTACTCCTGTTTTATTCCTGCTTTATTCCCACTCAATTTCTACTATATTCTCGCTTTATTCCTACTTTATTCCTGCTCCATTCCCACTCTATTCCCTCTTTATTCCTCCTTTATTCCCTCTTTTTTCCCACTTTATTCCTGCTCCATCCCATCTATCCTGGGTTTTTCTGGGAATGTTTTGGTTCCTCTCCTCGATGTTAGCACAGCCCCAGGGGTCTCCCAAGCAGCTCCTCGAGAATCCCATTTTTATTTCATTTATTGGGGCATTTGCAGGGAAACACAGAAGGGAAATGCCAGGTGCCTTCCCTGAGCCTGATAATGGGACCCTGGAAAATGCTAAAGGTAGATTCTGAAAATGTTAGGCTTTGTGTTTTCTCAGATCACTGCATTTGCATCAGCAGTATGATAAATGGTGTAATTGTTAGATGYGATGATTGTTTAGTAATTAAATATAATTATTATATAATCATAGGAAGAAKCATGAGAAACTATGTGAAAACTTRAGAGAGCTATGTTTTGCTGAAATCTATGTATACARCAGAACAATMTAAGTTTAATAATTAACATGGAAGTTATATAACRATAGAATGTAAAAGCATGTTAATCTCGAATGTATGGAYRAAATCAGATCTGAGGTGAAAAGCACCCCTGATTTCCAGAGCTCTYAATRAAAGCACYRACATATAATTGCCTGTGTGATTATGTTTCTGAACACTAACAAGCCCCCCATGGCTCCGTGTTCCAGAGGTTGGGGGGAAACAATGCCCGTTTCCCATGGAATTATTGCCAATAATTCTCCCTGAGGGAGAGAGGGAAGTTCTGCAGGGGCATTCCCAAATCTCCTCCTTGCTGTTATCCAGTCTGGGAATGGCTTTTGGAGCAGCCTGGTTGGATAATTCTGGCTCATTATGAGCTCCCGAATGAAATCCTGGCTCCTCATGGGCATGAACATTTGGAGACATCTTGAGTTCTACCTCTAAATTATTTTTTTCCTGTGTAGCACCATTTAATTTTTTTTATTTCAGATAGATTTAATCCATATTCTGTGCTGTAAAAACAAAGAAATCTGTTTGAAAGACACTTCTTGCCTTGAAAGCACCGAAATTCTCTATTTCAGGGCTTTTGAAGCAAAGCTTTTGTGTTATTTTTGATCTGTRCATAATGAACCATCCCAAAGTGCATTTGCATTTTGTTTCAAGATAATCTGAGCTCAAATACAACATCTAAAGCTATTAGAAATAATAATAATTATCATAATAATAATAAAAATGATTATTACTATTAATAAAAATAAAACCTGTATTCATCATTGATTTCTCATTGTCACTGCTTTGTGAGCCCTGCTTAAACCTGGCAATTTTTATTCACTTTAAAACCTTTWGTAACAATTTAAATTTAAAACTTCTCAGCTTTAGCCACTGACTGACTGTGGGATTCATTTGGGTGCTTGAAAATCCTTTCCCATCCTTTGTTTGGGGTTTGTTTTCCTCGATATCCCTCATTTGCTGCCCTGAGCTCCAGGAATTTTGGCTGCAGGGGGTGCCAGAAATGAGCTGTGAAGGCAGAAGGGCTGAGTGGATCCTTTAATGTGACTCTGAAAAACATCCTGGTGTGACATTTCCTGTGCTGAGCCCTGTGGCACTCCAGCAGCTTGGGGTTTKGGGAGGTTTTCCCCATAAAAGGGGCTCCTTGACTCCCTTGCCCAACAATTTCATTGTATTCTTTTATTCTGGGGCAAAGCTGGGCTGGTTTCAGCAGCACTTTTAGCAATAATGATATTTTCTGAGTTCTTCATCTCCTCAGGATCTTCTGTGCCTGGATTGTAAAACCCTTTAGAACCCAATATTTTTAGTTCCTCTGAAGGTATTTACCCACTTAACCAAATATATTCATTTTTTTTCCCCAACACCACATTGCAAATCCTTTATTTAATAGCACCCATTGCAGAGATATTGGCTGGAATAAATATCTCATTTCCTCTCTGTGCCTGACAATAACGGGCTTGTATTGGAAGCTTTATTATCCCATCCAGGACCTATCAGCAAATAAAAATTACACTAAACCTGACAAGAGAATTATATTCATTATGTTTGGGTACAGCCTATTTGCAGCACCTACAGAAATGAATCTTTAGAAGTGCCCCTCGAAGATTTTTATTTTATTCTTGCACAAGAAATTCTCTTGGAATTATGGTGAGCTAAGTGGGACTATTTTCTTTTTTTTTTTCAGTCCAAAGGAATGAAGCAGGCAAGAATTTGGGAAAATGTTTCCATGTGGAGTCACCGTGTTTAGATGGAATGCAATTATTTAAATTACATGAAATTATTTGTATTTTAATATGAGAAASAGGAGGGAGGTTTTAGTTCTGTTTGCTGGGTGGTGTTTGAGGGACAAAGTGAAATTTGCTGCTGAAAATGCTGAAAATTGAGGGAKAAAATCCCCTGAGGGCAATGTGGGTGTGGTGGAACTGTGGGACAGAACAACCTGAGTGGGAAGGGATCTCAAGGATCATCCCAACACCCCAACAGTCCCACCCTGGGCATCCCTGGGAGCATTTCAAAACAGCTCCTGGAGCTCTGGCCATGCCCATTCCCTGGGGAGCTGTTCCTGCCTCATCCCCTCTTTTGGGAGGGAAAGAACCTTTCCTAAAATCCATCCTGTTCATGGCATATTTTATGAAAAACCTTTCCTTAGATTTTTCTCCTGAGAAGCTGAGAGGCCTCAGAAACGAAAATGCAAACAATGGTTATCTGCTGCTGTGGAATGCAACAGGTGCATCTGTGGATTTTGGTCTCATGTGGTTGTTTCTAATTAATGGCCAATCACAGTGCCAGCTGGACTCAGACTCTCTGTCAGTCACATAAGATTTCCTTTTCCTTTCCTTTCCTTTCCTTTCCTTTCCTTCCTTTCCTTTCCTTTCCTTTCCTTTTCCTTTCCCTTTCCTTCCTTTCCTTTCCTTTCCTTTCCTTCCTTTCCTTTCCTTCCTTTTCCTTTCCTTCCTTTCCTTTCCTTTTCCTTTCCTTCTCCTTTCCCTTTCTTTCCTTTCCTTTCCTTCCTTCCTTTTTCCTTTCTTTCCTTTCCTTTCCTTTCCTTTTCCTTTCCTTTCCTTCCTTTCCATTCCTTTCCTTTCCTTTCCTTTCCATTCCTTTCCTCCTTTCCTTTCCTTTCCTTTCCTCTTCCATTTCTTCCTTTCCTTTCCTTTCCTTTCCTTTATATATAATTTACTTTTAATATAATATATATCATAAAATAATGAACCAGCCTGTTGAAACATGAAGTCCAGATTCTTATCTCTTCCCATGCCGGGGTTGCCAGCAAATTCAACATTTGGTGACCCCGAGTGAGGAGCAATTCAACCCCATCCCAAACCCTTGGCACAGCCCAGCCATTCCCCATTCTGAGCAAGGGCAGACTGGGGATGGCAACATTTGGGAAGAGGAGAGCTGGGGAATCTCTGGAGCCTGGGGAAGCTTCCCTGGTTTCCATTTGGAGCAGGTCCATGGTGTGGCTGCAGAGTCTCATCTTTTGGGAGAAAATGCATGGAATTGGATTAAAAGGGAAAAGCTTCCCATGAAGGAAACAGCCCTTCATGTTTCCTGACAAATWTCAGGAAAAATTTGTCAAATTTCAGCACTTTCAGCTGGGAAGTGCTGCTGTTCCTGTTAGGTTGGAAATGAGGGTGTGCGYTCTGTTCCTACCTGGCTCTGGATTACAGGAATTCCTTGGGAACAACTCCAGTGCCTTCAAGTAGGACCCTCCATCCTTAATCCTGGATATTTTTGGGAAAGTCAAGGGAAYTGTGCAGAAATCAGCTGGTATTTGCTCTGCTGGTGTGGCATTGGGAGAATTTGGATAAATATCCAGCATTGCTGTATCCTGAAGGGCACGCCCAACATTCCCACTGGGAAAATGGGATTTCCTGAGGAGATTTTGTTGGGTTGAAAGGCWCTGCAAAGGCTGGAAGAGTTCTCCAGGTGTATCCAGAGAATTCTGTCTTTTGCTGTGGTGCAAAAATCCCTRAAATCCCAAAGAAAAGGGGATTTTTCCTTCCCTTCTCCTCTGATCCTGCTGGTTGCAAAAGCAGCCCATGGAGTTCCATCCTGGGAATTTTAGCTTAGGCAAAAAGGGGAGAAGTTGTCTCTTGCCAAAAGTGGAGATTCCAACTGCATGAGGACCCTGGGATGGGGCAAAAGTCCCTAAAATCCCAATGAAAAAGGGGATTTTTCCTTCCCTTCTCCTGTCTGATCCTACTGGCTGTAAAAGGAGCCCATGGAGTTCCATCCTGGGAATTTTAACTGGAAAAAAGGGAAAAGTTGTCTCCTGCAGGAGGTGGAGATTCCAACTGCTTGAGGACCCTGGGATAGTGCAAAAGTCCCTAAAATCCCAATGAAAAAGGGGATTTTCCCTTTCCTTCTCCTCTCTGATCCTGCTGGTTGTAAAAGGATGGAGTTCCATCCTGGGAATTTTAGCTGGAAAAAAGGGAAAATTGTATCCTGCAGAAAATGAAGTTTCTAACTGCATGAGCACCCTGAGATGGTGCAAAAGTCCCTAAAATCCCACAGAAAAAGGGGATTTTTCCTTTCCTTCTCCTCTCTGATCCTGCTGGTTGTAAAAGGATGGAGTTCCATCTTGGAAATTTTAGCTGGAAAAAAGGGAAAATTGTCTCCTGCAGAAAGTGAAGTTTCCAACTGCATGAGCACCCTGGGAAGCCTTTCYGGGGATGGGAATGAGGCATTTTGCTGCCAAGCTGGAGTGGGCTGAGGGTAATTTTGTGGAATAATTTGGATCAGAGTGTTCTCTCCCTTTCCCATCTCTCCTGGATTGGCTGTAATCCATCACTCTGATTGCCTCTCCCTGGTCAGTGGAATTTATATCCTTGTCTCCCTCATATTTAAAAGATTGTAGSTACAACCTTTCCTTGTTATTTAGATTAGGAGACTTCTTTCCCTGCTCCTGGAAAGGTCACAGTGTCCCTTTTCCCAAAGCTGAGAGTACATTTTAATTTGGGAGCATTAGAGCAGGAATGGGAGGCAGTTTTCCTGAATTTCAGTGAATTTTCCCTGAATTTATTATTCCTGTGCCCAGGCTCAGCTGACATTGATGGTTTTGTGGGTGGAMAGAGCTGATTCTCTAAAATCCAAACCAGATCCCACAGTTTGGACCTGGTATCCAGTGACATGGATTCAGCATGGAAAAGAAGGAAAATGTGCAGGAGGACTCGTTGCTTYCCCTGGAATTGCTCCAGGAGGTGTTTCCCAGATTTCTGTGAGTGGCTGCAGCTCTCCCAGGCTGGTTCTGGAGGGGATTTATTGATATTTATTGGGAGCAGCTGAATTTCCCCATCAGAGTGGTAAGAGTTGAGCATTGATCTGACCATTGGAGGCTGGATTGTTGGGAAAAAATAAATTAAAAAAAATAATCTTCCTGATTCAACAAATCAAATAAAAACAGACAATAGATCCTAGTTAGATGATTTGTTTGAAGAATAGAACTTTACACCTTAACTAAAAGAGCTTTACAAAATAAGTTTTTATATATTAATTTAGTAGATTTATTACTAATAGCGCCTTGTGCGCTTCACCATGTCCAGCAGATGATAAATAAGACCAACAAAGAAGTTTTTACAGACCAAAAAAGAGGGTGAGATGTGAGAAATGGATTTTAAAGGGTTTCCAAACCTGACAGAAAGCTCACACAGCCTTGTCCATCTGTGTGCAAGCTCTGAGATGAGCTGTGCTGGCTTAGGAAGGCCATGGAATGGAGRTGACAYTGTTGAGAGATTGAACCAGAAACAAGTTTCAACAAGTTTCAAAAGATGGCCTTGCAAAGAGACCAGATATTTTAGAGAATTAGAATTGTGAAAGGTGCATTGTAACAGGACCACATATCGAAAAAAATATAAGTGATTAGTGTTAGATGTATTAACAGCACTGTGTGGCATAATAGGCTGAAAAACATTTATAAATGTAACCAAGAAATTTATAAATTTATAATTATAAATTATAAATTCACAATTATAAATTGTAATTGTAATTGTGATTATAATTGTATTGTGATTGTGATTGTAATTGTAATTGTGATTATAAATTTACAATTTATAATTGTAACCAAGAAATAGGTTGGCTTGTGATAGAATGGAGTTGAGTTTTACATCTCTGGTGTCTCACTATTCACCRTGACTGATAATGGAATAAAATCTTTTAAAATGTCTCTCAGTTTCCCCATCTCTGCAAAAAGTGGGAAAACAACAAATTGATAACGAGGTCTGAACAGGAGAGGAACAAGTGGACAAGGAAATGATTTGGGGAGCGAAATCAAGTGACCAAATTCCCTTTGGTTGTCATTTGGCAGCACTCTTGCAGTGGGGATGAGGATGAGCTCCCACTGCTCTGGGACAGGAGTGATCCTGTCCCTGCTGTGACAAACACAGAGCAGTGCCAGAGCCTCCCTGCTGGGTTTTGCTTGATTTTGATGTATTTTAAATAACAGATATCAGAGCCGCTGGAGCTTTGCCTTTTGCTCCTTCCTGTGTTTCTGTGGAGTGGGTTTTTTTTCAGCTGTGAAAAATCACAGATTGTGTTTCACCAACCACACAAACAATTAACTCCTCAGCCTGGGCTGACTTAATGTGCAACTCATTTGTTTTGTACCTACAGCAGTGGAATCAATAATACAAACGCAGTGGAATTTTAATCTATTGCTTCCAGAAGGGCAAAGCAAACAAAACCTCATCAAAGTTTAATATTTCACTGTTAGTTTTTTAAATAATGGATGCACTCTGGAAAGGCCATTGGTTTTCCACGAGTTCAGGGAAGATGTTTCTCATCTATAAATCTGAGCAACTGAACCCAAGCAAAGCCAACGCCCTCGTCTTAGTCTTGGTCTTAGTTCAGAACTTCATCCATCAGAAATTTTCTTGGAATTTTTTTTCCCCAGAATTGTTGATGTTTTGGACATTGAGATTTTCAGGTTTTCAAGGAAAAAAACTCTTCCTGCTTTCCTGCTGATTTTCCCTGGAACAGGTGGGATCCCATTGGGGTGGTTATAAATAAATCAATCCACATTTGGGAGCATTTATCACTGCTGACCCTCACGATGTCAATCCCCTTGGATGGATGGAAAAATACGACTGAAAGATCCCCTCTGGGATTTTCAGGGAGATTTCAGATGTGGGCTGGATCAAATCTGGGGCAGCTGGGATTAAAAGAAAGGGAATTTCCAGTTTTCCTGCCTCCCTGAGTGGSTGAGCTCCAGCAGTAGAGGTGTGCAGAGGAACTGTCCTTGGAGGGAGCTGCTGGGGGGAGCTCAGCCCTTTGGGAGATGATAAATGTCAGTAAAAGCTGTAATGCAGAGCAAGGACATTGTTCCAAGGTGGCTGTTCCAGCATTTTATCACCTTTTAGCTGGAAACTTCTCCTATTTTCATTGYTGCCTTTAAATCCTGAATCTTTTCCCAATCCCTCTCACCCTGTGAGCWCCAGCTCAGGGAGATGATCCTGATTTATCCTGGGTTTTTTACATGCTGGGGTTATTTCCCTTCCCCTCCTGTGTGACTTTTCCAGTTTTCCCACAGAAGTCACATCCTCTGAATCTGTCCCCTCTCCTCTTAAATAATCAATTTGGATTTTATAGGACTGAGAGCTCCAGTTAATAAAGCTTGGCCTGGTGTCTCCTGTTCCTTTAYGAACCTTCTCCCCATGGTGTAATCACCTGAAGGTTCTCAATCCCCTTTTTTAAATATTCTCCTGAATATTTAATTTTATTCAAATATTGAGTGATGTTTTGTGCTTATTAAATTTCACAGTTTCCTTTTTGGATGCTCTTTCTCCACTRCTGACACAACTGAGGTTTTATTTCTGGTCTCCAAAGGTGTCCTGGTTTTTTGTCTTCCAGTTTTTGTAGTTGTCCTTTTTTATTTTTGTTTAGTYCATTTAGGAAAACAGGGAAYRAAAACACAAAAATCAGGGAATTTTACCTCTCCTTCCCCTACTCTGTCAGTTTAACAATACAGTTAATTTTTCATGGAGTTTTCCCTCAAAATATTTTGGGGAATGAGAATGTAGCTGATGTCACAAGTACTGTCAAAATTATGAAATAATGAAATATTTTCTACTTTTCTGACCACGAGACTCATGTCCAAGAGCAAAGGGAGTTAAATCCCTTGAAATCCAAACATTTGGGTTGGAAAAGAGCTCCAGGATTGAGTCTGACCTGGGACTGTCCCCACTGTGTCACCCAGCCCTGAGTGTCACAGCCAGTCATTAATGCCACATCCACTCACCAAAACCTGTCCCTGAGTGATGGTGTGAAGATTATAAAGAGGTCAAAGTTTTCTTTTAATACAGAAAAAAACCCACTTCTGGGCATATAATCTGCATTTAATTTGCATTTCATTTGAAACCSTAGTTTATGGTGCAGGATAAGCAAAATGGTGGAGTCATAAAATGAAGCYGTGAGGGGAAGGACAGGGATTAATGTGRGGATTTTGTGGATTCATCCCTGCTGGAGTGACCTCCAGGGATGGGAGCTGCAGGGATGGGGCTGCTCCTCCACCCTGGAGCCCAAAGCCAGAGCAGGGTTAATGACTGGGATATAAAAACGTGGATGGGATGGGAGCAGGATCYGTGCTGGGCATTGTCTGAGGGCTGRAGGGCCATGGTGGGACAGGGAGAGGTGAGGGAAGAACAAAGAATTCCTGAGGGGAGGATGTGGAACAGGAGCAGTCCCAGGTCTGAGTGCTTGTGGGGCCCAGCTCTGAGTCAGGTGTGGCGCGGAATCCCACAGGAATATCCCATGGAACCTTGGGCAGGAATCCCACAGGATAATCCCATGAAACCTGGGCCGGAAATCCCACGGAAATATCCATGAACCTGGGCAAGGAAACCCACAGGAATCATCCATGGACCTGGGCAGGAATCCGTCACTAGAGAACGTATCCCATGAACCGTGGGCAGGAAATCCATACAGGAAATTCCAGGAACGTCGCTGGGCAAGGAATCCCACATGGAATATATCCAATGAACTCCTGGGCAGGAATTCAACGGCATACTTGGTCCTAGAAGACCAACTATCCCATGACTCTGGGCGTAATCCCACAGCGAAATATTCTATCCCCATGAATCCTATCCAGCGTTAGTATCACAATTATCGTTGTTCACCGATGCGTTGGCAGGAATGTCCTCCTGAGAATTCCCATGACCTGCCCGGGGCAGTGGAATTCCCAGCAGTGAATATCCCATGGCCTCCTGGGGCAGGAATCCCACCTAGGGAATATGCTCAGAACCCTGTCGCGGCAGGTGAAAATCCACAGGGAAATTAATCCCCAGGAACCTGGGCAGGAAATCCCACAGGGAAAAGTTATCCCGATTTAATATACGCACCTGGCACGTGCAGTGCAACTCCACGAGGTAATATCATATGGGCTCTGGGTTCCAGGAATCCTTTAAATAATTCCTTTGCGCTGCCGGTAGGCTCAAGGGCAAATATTCCACCGCGAACTCGCTAGAGACCTGGGCAGACAATCCCACGGATAATATAATATAACAGAATTACCACGTTCCCAGAAATTCATATTATTGCTCACTGCTGTGCAGGGACAGTGCTGAAACTCGCACTCTACTATGCAGCGAGTGGAGAGACAATCGCATCCATGCTTCTCTCTTTAGATGGAAAATTGGAGATCTGCGCAAGGTATTGTTTCTCTGATTTTGTGGATACTACTCCTCTAGAAGTCGCTGTGGGGTCTTTGTTGGACTGTACTTTCCAACCAAACAATTAGCTTTTTACGATAGCCATTATGTAAGATTACTCTAATGAGACTATGCTTGCTTAGGTAGTTTTAGGGTTTACTTAATATAGAGGCAAAGAGAACGCACAATTATAGACATACATAGATATAGAGTCCTCTCAGCCCCAAGTATAGTCCTCGCAGTGCTCGGCCTGCCTGTCATGGCAGGGGACGACCTTCGTCCCACTTTGCTCCTCTAAGGATGCCTACGCAGCTCCTCGCCCCAGTGTCACTCTCGCGCAGCACTGAGACCCGTTTGCTGGCACTGCTGCAGGCGCATTCTCCCACCCGGCTGGGCGCTGCAGCTCTCGCCAGCTAGACTACATGGGGACACATTGGATTCAAAGAAGCTGCAGGCAAAAGAAGCTGTGCAACTCTCTGGGCTCGAACAGCACGCTCGTCCAGGTGTGTGGTACTGCTGTTCCGCACCGAACCTGAAGGTGAAGCTGAGGGAACGTGCTCCAATCGATGAAAGCCTTGCCCAAGCCAGACCCCAGAGCTTTGGTTATTTAGCTGGAGAGGAGAGAATCTCAAACCTCTTCATAAGGCAACTGGCTCAGGATAAAGGCAAGAGACAGAGCGAGGAGACAATGCTGGGGGAATGGTGACCAGGGAGCATGTCACCGACCGCTCGCACTCGTGAGAGTCCCTTCAGAGGCATGGTAGCATGAAAGGGAATGTACAGAGAGACAGGAAATATGACTCTGTTACCTTAACCTGTTTCCTTCAAGAAGTCCCGGGTAGCAGTGCCCGCTGGGCAGCTTCACTTCTCGTGTGGCCATAACCTCTCACGGGAGGAATTCTCTGCTGGGCTGGAAGCACGAGAATAATTGCCTCCCATTCACGTTGTCTTTGCATGTTATGTGGAACCCCAAGGGTTCCTGGTAGAAAAGAGGCTGCTCCTTTGTTCCAATCGTGGCGCAATTGCCGATTGGGTAAGGTGTTCGCTCGGCTATGTCTCAACAGAGGAGCCGTTCGTCTGTCACTTAGTCCCTGTAGCAGTGGCACCCTGGTATGACTTTTGCGGCCGCAAATTTAAGTTCCCTACAGTGGCATGCAGCTGGTGAAACTTCCAGCGAGGGGTGTGTTCTGCCTGTCACAGGACTAGCCAGCCTCATGGCCTGATAGGTCTCGAACTCGCCAATGGGTCGTGGATGATTTTTACAGGAAAAGGTGTTTACTTAGCCTGAAAAAACTTTGTAAGCCTGCCGATGGAAAGGTGGGTGATAACTTTTCCTGGGCTTGCCAAAAAATGTCTCACTCAAGATGGCACGATGTGACCCCCACATTCCGCGACACCTGAGGCTGAGGATGATCCCATAAAATTCCCTTACAACGAGATAGAACAACCTCGCTAATTTAGCTCACTTCTCTCGCCACGAGTTAGAAGTTTTGTGCGTTATTGTATCCTTGATTAGGTAGACGCAGACTGAAATGTTACTCTATGCGAGAAAATAGTCATTCCCCTGAAAAAACTTATTTTCTCTCTGAACCATACTCACGCCAGCTGGCTGAGGTGCACGACGCTTTTCAACTGTGCCATTCTCTCGCGCTCTCGTGACACGTAAAGGACGTCAGCAGCGATGAGATCCCTATCAAAGTGAACTTTAAGGACAGGAATATTAGGAGAATGAGGTGCCAGCACTTGCGGAAAGATAGACCACCCTGGGATAGGATTCTTTCCGGCCACAAAAGAAATTACAGAATTTACACACTAGGTCTTCCGAACACAAATTTCCATTATGCTCTTAGCTGGAAGAAGGTGATGCACTCATCAATACTTCCCGTGGATGTTTCAGGCCGAAGGGTCAGTAAGCGCACAGGCAGCCCACAGCCAGCATGCATCATCTGGGGGTGGTGAGTGTAGGAGAAGCCTCAGGAGAGAAGGAGACATGATAGGACAGGACAAATCCTTCCTCGTAAATATGTCGGTGTTGGTGATAGAGGAACTGAGCTTTTCTTACATTTCTTATTTTATATAACCTGACGGGTTGTACTCTCAACTTTGCCTCAAAAATGGCCCACTATGTGTGTGGGTATGGTCATCTTTATAGATCTGAGGTGTACTAAATAAGAAGAGCAGTCGGTGTGTGTAGAATGGTGAGTGAAACGCAGAAATGGTTTGTAGATTTTCTAATTCTAATAGGATAAATTGACTGGATGGGGTGGAGGTTTTTTTTTCCCCAGGATCTTATAATCATATCATGGGTGTATATAGGAGACATGGCAGAAATAAGAAATATAAGCTCTCTACTATACAGCGAATCTCTGGCAGCTCGCAAGCAAAGGACTTGCCTCTCAGGGCAGGAATGGCAAAAGGCCGTTCGCCATAGCATGGACTCGCGCGCTCTCTCCCGCACTCCCGCACTCGCATATGAATTCTAGATGCATTTCCCTTTACTTTTCAAGCTAGTCTCTTTGCCACAGGTCTTGATCAAGTAGCACTGGCGGCGAAATAGATCGATAAGATTGTGTCCGAAAATCACTTAGATCCGTGAAACATGTGTCAAGAGCTGATAGGCCTTTGGCGATGTGTTTGGTTTGGGTTGGTTACTTAGACCCTCTCGCTTTAGAGCATCTCAGTTAGTGTCAAGGGAGAAAGGAACCCAGTTGTTTTTCCGAAGTGCCACTGTTCCATATTCTATATGGTGCCTCCGGCCGTGCTGCCTGGTGAGGAACGAAAAAATCTCCCTAAATGACCTATGAAAGATCAGTGGATTGACTGTGTGTTGTGCGAGATTTTAAAGGAGGGTAAGGAGTCTCTGTGTTTTTGTTTGGCATTAGTTGGCGATACTGCGCTCTTCGTGAGGTTAGAAGGGCGACGCACACCCACAAGTGAGAGAAAAGCTGGAGTAGTGGGCAGTGCTGAATGGAAAACCTGCGCCGATGGAGATGGTTATCTGGGGGATTGCAAGGCGCTCGTCATATCCCGCGGCAGGCTCCCAGTGCGATGCGCTGGTGAGTGCAGGATATATGACTCTCTCTCATTGATGAAGGCACGCGGGGTAGTGAGGGTCTGTGTCAGTTGGTGATAGCATCACGACTCCAAATACTCTCTCTTTTTCTAGGTCAATGGCGGGTTTTAGGGCGTCACAACCCCATCAGGCGTGACTTCATTCCATTTTCCTTACTTTGCGATTCAGCTGATTCTACATTAGAGAAAGGATTAAATAAAATTCATTTAATATTGAAGAAATAAAGTGTCCACTGAACCATCAGTGGACCTTTCAAAGGCAATAAGGATAGGGTTACCAGCTGAAGCAACAGACGCTCAGATTGAACTAACTGTGGTTCCAGCATTTTCCAGTGGACTTCTCCATCAAACGTTGGCCCAAGAGTACTTTATTGAGATTATCTCTCTTTTTGTGCGTCTGCCTCGAACGCAGAAAGACTTTGGGTGGAAAGGTGCTCGCAGGAGGGGGGACTAGGTACATGGCATGTTGTTCTGCACACTGCAAACAGCTATTGAGGAGGACCAGAACAACTTTGGATTGCTCTGTAGATGCTTTGTGAATAAGCCTTGAGCTGTGAGAAACTGTCTCTGAAGCTGAAAAGAATTATGGAGGGGAGGGAGGCGAGGCTGGCTCTCTTGCCTGTGACACCACCTAGGCCTGAAGTGTTCGTTTGCACAGAGGCTTGATCTGGATCCAAGAACATGCTGAAATGTAGTCTTGCTTTCTTTCGTTCGATCCTGAGGGCTAGACTTGTGTTAAGCGAAGCCTCTAGAATGGCAGGCAGGAGCCTTCACCCACCATGTGGGTCACAAAGCACAACGCGGAACCATGAATGTGTGTTTACAAGGCATCATAGGCGCAGCGTGACTAGAGAATCCGCCTCGCGCAGTGTTTATAGCTGTCTCATGGGAGAAATCCAGGTTGTGATAGACGGCAGGAGAAGGGATCCAGGTTTGAGAAGTAGGGCGCGCTTGGTCACCTGCCTGCGAGAGCTCGCGGCAAAGCCGGAATTCCCCCGCACGGATTGGGAGGACGCCCTGCGGGAAGGGGCCTGTAAATAATCACCTGTTAGAGGAGCGTGGGAGTATACTAGGCGCCGAGCACCTCTGTTGTGCAGGCATACCAGACTTCTCGAGGCAGGCTCTCTGCAGTGTGCGGTGCACGCTTGTTCAAGAAGTCTCCGCCAGTTCCAGCTCGAGGGAGGCGCTGCGTTGAAGAAGTGGTTGGCCTGCCTAGAGTCAAGGGAGGCCATAGATCGTGCCTTGGCACATGGCTCTGCGGGCCAGTCCCGCGGGGGTGCTGTGTCCCCGCGGGATCCCTAGAGACGCGTGAGTCTCGCGCGCTCAGGGTTCCCGGCGAGGCAGGTGCTGGGACTCCTCGCTGCCCGGCCACAGGGGGAGGCTTGGCAGTTTTGGCGAAAGGAGGCGTGGGCCCAGCCTTTGTCTGCGCGACGTGGCAAAAGGGGGGCTGAGGGAGCTGGGGGGACAAGGGGGGGGGGACAGCGCTTATAACCCCGTAGCAAGAAATTATCGATTCCTTGCAGGAGAACGCCTTGTTAATTACGTGAATTGGGGAAAGGCCGAGGCTTGGAGCATGCGGGCATCCGACTGAGGAGGTGGGGAGAAGCTCGCACTAGGATGGGCTCTCTGCAGGAGCACGTGGGGTGCGGTGGTGACATGCTTCCCAGCCCTGGGAGCTTTTTCGCAGGAGAAAGAGGCGCGAGAGGCATACTCTGCTCGCATTGGGTAGCTCTATTCAGCGGAACGTACGCGATAGGGCGGACGCACCCCATTGCTTGCGCTTTATATCTCATCATAGCTGTGACACATAACAACGCAAGAGCGCCTAACGTGCGCGCGCCGCTCCCGAGCACCCCAGCTTGCCCTAATATCCATCCATGAAAACAAACGCCCCTGGACGGCTCTCGCCCCGGACGCTGCGCGGGTGGCTTCGGCTGCTGCACACGGCACCCGCAGGTGCGCACCATGTAGGATGCAAGTCCAGTGAAACAAGCCCCTAACCTGCGGCGACCCTCCGGAGCACCCCAGCGCGACCTCAGGCCTATATGTCCATCCAATGAAGCAACCGCAAGGACCCAGCCTGTACACCTGCGCGGGCCCTCCTGAAGGGCGACCGCCCCAGGCCGCGCGGAGGAATTTCCCCATTTGGACCAGTAAAGGTGATCCATCGCATGCTAAGGCACAACCCTTCTGACCTGGCCGCACCACCTTCCGCGGAAGGAGCTGGTAGTTGGCCACCGAGGGTAGCTGCCCCCATCCGCTTGGCATAGATGGGATCCGGATGATCAACAAAACCTGACCCTAGCGGTGGCACCTGCGTCGAGCTCCTGCTTGCGCTCGTCAGGGGGGACGCAAAAGGTGTCTCGCGGTCCCCGTGGCCGCGCACTCGTGCAGGGCGAGAAACAGCTCGGGGACTCTGATCTTGGAGCTCGTTTTCAACCAGCGGCCAAACACAAGGCGTATATGATTTCTTCGCGCTCAGCCGGCGATTTCTGCATTTTGGCGGAATAAAACGTCTCAGGGAGATGGGGTCACGTGACTTTGTTAGACGTATTCTTCCTGGCGAAACAGTTCATTCCTCTCTCTCTGTCTAGCGCAGCGCGTGATGCGAAGGCTCAGGGGCGGGCTGACGGTGTCTCCAAGCGGCCGCTCCTGCACATATTGGAGGTAAGGCAGGAACGCTCCGTGTGGCGAGCCCCGCGACGCAGGAGCTGGGGGTCCCAGGTTGCCTTTGAGAATGGGAGGCGCTCTGGCTTCACGCTAACTCGGACTGCCCTCGCGGCGGGGGCCGCGGCCACCGGGTCTCACCTGGCTGAAGGCGATGTGTGGGGGGTGTTCTGGGGACACGGGTGGTGGTGCCCTCGATGGTTCTGCTTGGCAGTATGGCCTTGCGTCGGCGCCCCTCCATAGCCACGGCCTCCCTGGGCTGGGGACAGGTGGGCACCTCGCACGCGGCCAGCACGCCGATGGCAGCAGGCGGCTTGGCGAACTCAAACCGTGTCCTGGGGGCGCACCAGGGGACGCGGGCGGGCTTTGGCTCCGGTTGGGTGAGCTGTCCGCGCGCGCTCCATATGACCGCGCCCGAATCACGCTAGACAAGCCTCTCGCCACGGGCCCGCTCCTTCGTCCGTGCGGCGCGGTTTAGATTGCTGAAACGGTATTTTGGTTTGAGTCTGAGGTTGCGCGTTTACAACCCACGGCGGCCGCGAAAATCCTCTCGTCCCGTCTTCCCCCCTAGACAGACGGCCCGCCGGCCCTGTCCAGGGCACAGCTCACGCTGGTACGGTAGTGTTTTGTTTCTTTTTTGGATTGGTGATAGTCTTTCCTCTCCTATGCCTGTGGATAGGATTTTTAAATCCACCTCGTGTCGGGGGATGCCCGTGCCGCCCGTGGTAGCGTCTCCTCGCGGGACACCATGGGGCCCGGCCCAGGCCCGCGCGAATGGCGGCGCAGGGCGGCTGCTGCAGCCCGGCCGCGAGCGCCGCGCGCGCGCGCGCTGCGGCGCCAGGGAGCGGTGAGAGGGCGGCGCTGATTGAGCTGCCGCCGCAGGGCTATAATAAAGAGGCGCAGGCGGTGCCCGGATCTTCTTCCGCGCCATTTTCTGCGGGCGCAGGTCTCCG
>NDFG01000008.1:1278973-1291526 GCA_002167245.1 Sporophila hypoxantha
TACCAGTGATTTATGGTATCAATTTCTGGGAAGTGAGAACCAAAGTACAATCCGAGAGTTATCAGGGATGTTTTGAATTTAATGTTTAAGGAGGAAGGGAATAAATAACACTTAACAAGGCACAAGGCTTGCATGAGATGGAGCTGTGCTCCACAGAGTTTTTCCATAAAAGTCCAATCTTTGTGTATTTAGCTTTAGTGGAATTCACTTCTTCATTCCTTGGATTTTCCAGTGAGTGTGTTTAGAGAGGACCCTGCCCAGTTTATTGTGTGTGGAGTCTTTCACAGGGGCAGGGGCAAAGCCAAAGCCAAAACCTCAGGGCAGCAGTTTGTTCCCAACAAAATTCCTGGGTTTTTTTCCTCTGCTGGCCTGTGCCTTGTCCTGGAATATCTCAAACACTGAAACAACAGGAGGACCTTTGCCCAGTGGGACCTTTACACCACGTGGGAGTGGACACGGGGGTTGGAGGAGTGACCCCGGGGCTGGAGGAGGGGACAGGGACATCCCCTGGCCCGCCTGGGGGGTACTCGATTTTTCAGAGCCAAAAGGGTTGGGCAAGATCCCAGAACCATGGAATTGTTCAAGTTGGAAAAGCCCTTGAGATCATGGTCAGTCCCCCAGCACTGCGAGGGCCAACCCTGACTCATGTCCCCAAGTGCTCCACCACAGCCCTGGAGGAAACACCAGTGAAGATTTTCCCAAAATCCGCCCTGAGCTGCCCTGGCCCAGCCTGAGGCCGTTCCCTCTGCTCCTGTCCCTGTTCCCTGGAGCAGAGCCCGACCCCCCCGGCTGTGCCCTCCTGGCAAGGAGCTGTGCAGAGCCACAAGGGCCCCTGAGCCTCCTTTGCTCGCAGGTGAGCCCCTTCCCAGCTCCTCAGGGATTCTCCAGCCCCTTCCCAGCTCCTCAGGGATTCTGCAGCCCCTTCACGCTCCCTCAGGGATTCTGCAGCCCCTTCCAGCTCCTCAGGTATTCTGCAGCCCCTGCTCCTCAGTCTCCCATCAGCTCCCTCAGGGATTCTGCAGCCCTTCCAGCTCCTCAGGGATTCTCAGCCCCTTCCCAGCTCCTCAGGGATTCAGCCAGCCCTTCCAGCTCCCTCAGGGATTCTGCACCCCTTCCCAGCTCTCACGGGATTCTCCAGCCCCTTCCCAGCTTCCTCAGGGATTTTGCAGCCCCTTCCCAGCTCCTCAGGGATTCTCCAGCCCCTTCCCAGCCTCTCAGGGATTTTGCAGCCCCTTCCCAGCTCCTCAGAGGAATTCTCCAGCCCTTCCAGCCCCTCAGGGTTCTCAGCCCTTCCCAGCTCCCTCAGGGTTCTGCAGCCCTTCCAGCTCCTCAGGGATTCTCCAGCCCCTTCCCAGCTCTCAGGATTCTCCAGCCCCTTCCACAGCTCCTCAGGGATTCTGCAGCCCCTTCCCAGCTCCTCAGGGATCTGCAGCCCCTTCCCGCTACCAGGATCTCCACCCCTTCCCGGCCCTCAGCTCCCTCAGCCTCTCTGGCTCAGAATTCCTCTTCCTGCTCTGATTTTCCCTTTAGTGCTATCTCGAGGATTGTAATTGCATCTATTTTAATGATTTCTGGCGAGTTGATGATTTATTTTTATAAACCAGTGACAGAGAAGTCTCAGCTTAGTCTTCAAGGCACAAAATAGAACTTGCCATAATTGAGTTCCAGCTGGAAATTCCATTAAGGCTCCGTTTAATTTGGGAGTTGAATTTTTCAGGGAGGTTCCTCGTGCCTGACGTGGCTCCCAAACAGCYCTGCATGCATTAAAGTTCATTAATATTAAATTAATTATGTAATCTGCTATCTTTGGGAAGATGAAACATTGCATTTGGCTCAGCTGAGGGAGAGATCTGCATGGATTTGGCAGGGAATTTTGTTTGGAAGAGGAATTAAAATGTAGGTGGTGTTGTAGCTCATTTACTTGGAATTACCCACAGGGAAAGGTGCTACCTCTCCTGGAAAACCCTTGGAAAATTCAGAGGAGTGAAATCCAAAGCAGGTTTGTTGGAAGTGATTGACAGGAGGCAAATCCAACGTTTTGGGGATTTAGAACCTGGGGAAGGGAAAAGGGAAGGGAAGGGAAGGGAAGGGAAGGGAAGGGAAGGGAAGGGAAGGGAAGGGAAGAGCAGCCCCTCTGCAAGGTGGGCTCAGCTCAGGAGAAGGGGAAGGAGCTGCTGGGGGGTTTTGCCTCTCTGGGGTGTTCCCTGTGGGAATCAGGCACACTTCCCTGCTCCTGCCTCAGCTCCTCCCATTCCAGCTTGTGCTGCACCAAACACAACTCATCTCTCACCTCTGACAGCTCCATCCTTTCCTCCYGCTCAGCCTGGGCTGTGAGCAGTGCTGGGCTCCCTGTCTGAGCCTGGAAAACACGGAGTTGGTGCAGGGAAGGTCTGATCAGTCATTGTGAGCTTTCCTTGCCATGTGGAATTAATGAGCTTAGCCTGGAGGTGGAGCAGGACAGAGGCAGAAATACTTCTCAGGGTGATCACTGGAATAAATTGCTCATATTCCTGAGCTTGATGAACTGACCAGCAGGCAGGAGCTGTGAGATTAATAACCCAGACTTCCTTACACACTCCTCTTGCTGCTGCTGGCCTCAGAGAAAAGTTAAGGCTGATTTATTTACTGCAGTAACCCCGTGGTGTTTGCCCCATCTGATGTCCCTGATCCATCACTGGGTGCAGGAACACTTCCAGCTCACTTATTCCAAGGATATTTGTTGATGGGCAATGTGGCTGGGWTGTTTTGGGGCTTTGTAAATAATAAACATTATGTATCCAGGGTGAGGAATGTCCAGCCATGTCACTGCTCATTATTGATGTGTGYACACCACAAACAACCCAGGCTCCCCAATTTATTCATCTTTTTTCTTTTACAAAAAAATAAATGGATGGTGGTCACTGGGGAATTCTGCACCAGCGGGAACAAAACGGAGCCTCCTGGATCCTGAACCCCGAGGGGAGCAGAGCACCCACCCTCTGGCATTTCCTTCCACCTGTTGGGATGTTGGGGGACACAAGACAGTGTGGGAGCCCAGGAACATTCTCTGGCTGCCCCTGGAGCACGCGAGACCCTGGCAGGGGGTTCAGAGACCTTGGCACAGAGCCCAGAGACCCCTGTGCCTTTGATTTTAGCAAAAAAACAATTACCAGCCTTTATATGAAGGATCACAAGCCACGACAGTTTAAGTAGATTGATAGTGAATTATCACAGATTGGAAAAACAGATTTTTGGGGTTTTTAGAATGGGGTTCAGGGGCAAGATAGAAGAATCTGGCATGTCAGCCTTTCTCCTTCTTCTTCTTGGCCTCCATCTTCTGGGTGATGGTGGCACTTCTGGATTGGTTTAGAGTAGAAACTCACTGTCTAACATAGGTGATAGGTATCTGGGAGTTATTAATAATATTGAAATTGTAGTACAATATTTATAATGTCCTTGTAGTAAAAAAACTACAATATTGTTTATTGTAGTTTTATATAAAAAGACAACACCACCTGGTGATAATGGGACCCTGGAAAATGCTGAAGATAGATTCTGAAAATGTTTAGGCTTTGTGTTTTCTCAGATCACTGCATCTGCATAAACAGTATGATAAATGATATAATTGTTAGATGTGATGATTGTTTAGTAATTAAATATAATTATTATATAAGTCATAGGAAGAATCATGAGAAAACTACGTTGGGAACTTAAGGGGGCTATGTTTAGCTGAAATCTTATGTATACAATAGAACAATATAAGCTTAAAAATTAACATGGAAGTTATATATAACGATAGAACATAAAAACCCGTTCCTCTCAAATGTATGGCGGAATCAGATTTGAGGTGAAAAGCACCCCTGATTTCCAGAGCTCTTAAAAAAGCACCGACATATAATTGATCTGTGTGATTATATGTTCCGAAATGCTAACACTGGGCCAGGCAGATGCCTCTGCAGGAGGACCTCAGCAGGTCAGAGAAGAATTTTAATAGATAAGGAACAATAAACAACCTTGAGACCGAAAACTGAAGAGTTCTAACTCCTTCTTCAACCACTGGGCTGGGAAAAGAGACTTTCTAACACATCTGGGGTCACTGTGAGCAGCAGAGAACCTGAGAAGACAAATGATGGACGTTTGGACCTGGTTGACATAAGAGATTTGATAACAGGATGCTTGGCAAGAGCAAAGGGAACTTTGAAAATTAGGCCTGGATTGCAAGAGATTCAATCAAACAGGTTTACAGGAAAAGGAAAATCCCATTAAACTTGCAAGCCAGAGATTTTTATTTGCAATAAGTTTGTGTTGTGATTTTAATTAATCACTGTAGTACATTCCCAGTCTCCCTAAAATAGTGTATGAGTGTTTGTACCCCACAATAAAATGGGATTCTGATCACTGGAGTCAGTCTCCCCATCTCACTCCATCACTGGCACCATCCTTGGAGATGTGCGTGGAAACGAAGCTCTCCATTTTTGGATCAGTTTGAAAGCTTTGAGATGTTCTCTGGCCAGGCTTGTGGCTGCAGGACAGCGGGAGGTCACAAAGCCCTGAGGCCTTCTCCTTCAGGTAAAGCTGAGAGTTCTCAGCCAGACTTCAGCTCTGGCCCTCCAACACTCCACGTCCTGAAAGGCCACTCGCATTCGTCAATTTTTTGAACTTTTAGGGATGGGGACTCCACCACAGCCATGGGAATCTCTGCCAATGTTTGACCACGCTGTCAGTGAAGGAATTTTCCCTGATATCCAATCTTGACATCTCCAGTGGACATGGAATTTTTGGGATTCACTTCCATGAAAAGGTGCTTTCAGTCCTTGTTTGCATGTTTCATGGCCTCTTGATGGTGTCCTGCAGCTCTTTGGTCACTCCCTGTTTCCTCTGGAACGGTGTGCAGGGCTTTAGTGGAGGCATGGATGGGAATAATGGATAAACATGGAATGAGATGTTAATGGGATAACCATGGAATAASGTGGATAAACCCTCCAGCAGAGCTTTGGCAATGAATCCCCACCCCTGTGGATTCTTTGGGGCACAGAACCCTATGAAAAAAATTTTCAGTTTAATCCCTGTGTCCTGTCCCTCCATCTCCTGTAAATAATCCCTGTCCATCTTTTCTGTTGGATCCATCAGGTCCAGGAAGGAACAACCACAGCCATGCACAGCTTTGTCCAGAGCAGCTGTGGCTGCCCCTGGATCCCTGGCAGTGCCCAAGGCCAGGCTGGACACTGGGGCACCCTGGGACAGTGGGAGGTGTCCCTGCCRTGGCWGGGGTGGGATTGGATGAACTTTAAAGTCTTTCCCAACTCAAACCATTCCATGATTCCTACAGAACACTGGAATTGTTAATTAATCTCTCAGAGTGAACACTGAGTTACTGGGTTTTATTTTGTTTTCCCTGTGTGCTCATCTGACTCCTGCAGCCTCTCCCMGGGGCTCTATCCCTGCACACAGAAATGCCAAACCTCGGGAAGAAAATGTATTTAAATGTTTGCAGTTCATCCTGCAAGTGTATTTTTATTCTGGTCCTTATGGTGTTCCCTGGTTCTGTTGCTTGTTGAGAGGAGCCTCATCTCGAGTGAGTATTAATCTGTTTTTAATTGTGGTGTCTAAAATGATTTAACGTCTGCCAGCGATGTCTGAGACATAAAATTTAGATGTTTCAAATGGGATTCACATGAAATGGAAAAGGTTTTACTGTTTCAAAACATCTCAGTCATTCTGGCACCCTGCCCAGCACTAATGCCTATCTCCAGCAAACAAATGCCAAGAGGACTTGAATTCTGGTTTTTGTAGGAAATTGAGGTCTCCTCAAGTCAGCCTCGGCATCGTTTTCTCCTCCCAGTTAATTTTTCCTGCTCAGTTTGAAGGTGCTGAGAGAAAATAACCCCAGAAGCACAGAAACCTCCTGGTCCTGGTGATTCCCTGGGGCAGTGGAGATGTGACAGTCAGYGATGCCGAATTTGCCCCAAAAGGCGAAATAATAACTGCTCAGAGACTCAGTTTTAAGTCTATAAGCAGGAGGTATTTATTAGCAACGCGTTGGAGAATCCTCCAGGCCGCCCTGGACAAAAGGATTCCGGCGATCAGCAACAAAAGCAGGTCTTTTATACAGTTTTGACCAGGGATTACATCATATTACATACATATTCATATCTTTCACATGCATATTCATATGTAGGCGGAGTATAGGCGGAGTCTCTCATTTTGGGGAGCCTTCTGGGGGTAGTTCCTGTGCCTTCCTCCTGGGTAAGGGTCTTCTTGTGAGTCTTCCTCGGGCTAAACTTTTGAACTTTTCCTAATTTGGGTAGTTTCCTGGTATACTTGGCATGGTCTCTGTGGCTTGGCAGAAGCTACTGGGTCAAGCTGACCACTGTTGGCTCTCAATTCTGCTTAGGCCATTACTTTCTTGTTTTTATCTAAATATTCTGGTCCCAGAGTTTCCTGGTGTCAGTGTGTTTTGTTCTCCTAGAGAATTTATTGCCCTATATGGTTCCCTAATACCAAGCTTTTTGAGTGTTCTGCATTGAACTGTATAAAAGACCTGCTTTTGTTGCTGATCGCCGGAATCCTTTTGTCCAGGGCGGCCTGGAGGATTCTCCAACGCGTTGCTAATAAATACCTCCTGCTTATAGACTTAAAACTGAGTCTCTGAGCAGTTATTATTTGCCTTTTGGGGCAAATTCGGCATCACTGACTGTCACATCTCCACTGCCCCAGGGAATCACCAGGACCAGGAGTTTCTGTGCTTCTGGGGTTATTTTCTCTCAGCACCTTCAAACTGAGCAGGAAAAATTAACTGGAGGAAAAAACGATGCCGAGGCTGACTTGAGGAGACCTCAATTTCCTACAAAAACCAGAATTCAAGTCCTCTTGCATTTGTTTTGCTGGAGATAGGCATTAGTGCTGGGCAGGGTGCCAGAATGACTGAGATGTTTTGAAACAGTAAAACCTTTTCCATTTCATGTGAATCCCATTTGAAACATCTAAATTTTATGTCTCAGACATCGCTGGCAGAGTTAAATCATTTTAGACACCACAATTAAAAACAGATTAATACTCACTCGAGATGAGGCTCCTCTCAACAAGCAACAGAACCAGGGAACAACCATAAGAGACAGAATAAAAATACACTTGCAGGGTGAACTGCAACATTTAAATACATTTTCTTCCCGAGGTTTGGCATTTCTGTGTGCAGGGATAGAGCCCCGGGGAAGGCTGCAGGAGTCAAGATGAGCACACAGGGAAAACAAAATAAAACCCAGTAACTCAGTGTTCACTCTGAGAGATAATTAACAATTCTAGTGTTCGGTAGGAATCATGGAATGGTTTGAGTTGGGAAAGACTTTAAAGTTCATCAATCCCACCCCAGCCACGGCAGGGACACCTCCCACTGTCCCAGGTGCCCCAGTGTCCAGCCTGGCCTTGGGCACTGCCAGGGATCCAGGGGCAGCCACAGCTGCTCTGGACAAAAGCTGTGCATGGCTGTGGTTGTTCTTTCCAGGACCTAAGGATCCAACAGAAAAGATGACAGGGATTATTTACAGAGATGGAGGGACAGGACACAGGAATAAACTGAAATTTTTTTCATAGGGTTCTGTGTCCCAGAGAATCCACAGGGGTGGGGATTCAGTGCCAAAGCTCTGCTGGAGGTTATCCACGTTATCCATGGTTATCCCATTAACATCTCTCCATGTTTATCCATTATTCCATCCATGGCTCCACTAAAGCCTGCACACCAATTCCAGAGAAAACAGGGAGTGACCAAAAAGAGCTGCAGGACACCATCAAGAGGCATGAAACATGCAAACAAGGACTGAAAACACCTTTTCAGGGAAGGGAATCCCAAAAATTCCATGTCCCTGGAGATGTCAAGATTGGATATCAGGGAAAATTCCTTTCACTGACAGCATGGTCAAACATTGGAACAGATTCCCATGGCTGTGGTGGAGTCCCCATCCCTAAAAGTTCAAAAAATGACATGGACGTGGCACTTCAGGACGTGGAGTGTTGGAGGGGCCAGAGCTGAAGTCTGGCTGAGAACTCTCAGCTTCCCTGAAGGAGAAGCTGCCTCAGGGCTTTGTGACCTCCCCTGTCCTGCAAGCACAAGCCTGGCCAGAGAGACATCTCAAAGCTTTCAAACTGATTCCAAAAATGGAGAGCTTCGTGCCACGGCACATCTCCAAAGGATGGTGCCAAGTGATGGAGGAGATGGGGAGACTGACTCCAGTGATTCAGAATCCCATTTTATTGGGGGTACAAACACTCATACACTATTTTAGGGAGACTGGGAATGTACTACAGTGATTAATTAAAAATCACAAACACAAACTTATATGCAAATAACAACTCTTGGCTTGCAAGTTTAATGGGATTTTCCTTTTCCTGTAAACCTGTTTGATTGAATCTCTGCAATCCAGGCCTAATTTTCAAAGTTCCCTTTGCTCTTGCCAAGGCATCCTGTTATCAAATCTCTTATGTCAACCAGGTCCAAACTCCCTCATTTGTCTTCTCAGGTTCTCTGCTGCTCACAGTGACCCCAGATGTGTTAGAAAATCTCTTTTCCCAGCCCAGTGGTTGAAGAAGGAGTTTAGAACTCTTCAGTTCTCGGTCTCAGGTTGTTTATTGTTCTTATCTATAAAATTTCTTCTCTGACCTGCTGAGGTCCTCCTGCAGAGGCATCTGCCTGGCCCAGTGTTAGCATTTGGAAACATATAATCACACAGATCAATTATATGTCGGTGCTTTTTTAAGAAGCTCTGGAAATCAGGGGTGCTTTTCACCTCAAATCTGATTCCGCCATACATTTGAGAGGAAGGGGTTTTATAGTTCTATCGTTTATAACTTCCATGTTAATTTTTAAGCTTATATTGTTCTATTGTAATACATAGATTTCAGCTAAACATAGCCCCCTTAAGTTCCCAACGTAGTTTCTCATGATTCTTCCTATGATTATATAATAATTATATTTAATTACTAAACAATCATCACATCTAACAATTATATCATTTATCATACTGTTTATGCAGATGCAGTGATTGAGAAACACAAAAGCCTAACATTTTCAGAATCTATCTTCAAGCATTTTCCAGGGTCCTATTATCACCAGGGGTGTTTGTCTTTTTTATAACTAAACCTACAATTAACAATAATTGTAGTTTTTTACTACAAGGACATATAAATATTGTACTACAATTTCAATATTTATAATAACTCCAATACCTATCACCTATGTTAGACAGTAGTTTCTATCTCTAAACCAATCCAGAAGTGCCACCATCACCCCAGAAGATGGAGGCCAGAAGAAGAAGGAGAAAGGCTGGACATGCCCAGATTCTTCTATCCTTGCCCCTGAACCCCATTCTAAAAACCCCAAAAATCTGTTTTTCCAATCTGTGATAAATCACCGTATCAATCTACTTAAACTGTCGTGGCTTGTGATCCTTCATATAAAGGCTGGTAATTGTTTTTTTTGCTAAATCAAAGGCACAGGGGTCCTTGGGCTCTGTGCCAAGGTTCTCTGAACCCCCTGCCAGGGTCTCGCGGTGCTCCAGGGCAGCCAGAGGAATGTCCTGGGCTCCACACTGTCTTGTGTCCCCTCAACATCCCAACAGGTGGAAGGAAATGCAGAGGGTGGGTGCTCTGCTCCCCTCGCGGGGTTCAGGATCCAGGAGGCTCCGTTTTGTTCCGCTGGTGCAGAATTCCCCAGTGACACCATCCATTCTATTCTTTTGTAAAAGAAAAAAAAGATGAATAAATTGGGGAGCCTGGTTGTTTGTGGTGTACACACATCAAATAATGAGCAGTGACATGGCTTGGACATTCTTCACCCTGGATACATAATGTTTATTATTTTACAAAGCCCAAAACATCTCCAGCCACATGCCCATCAACAAATATCCTTGGAATAAGTGAGCTGGAAGTGTTCCTGCACCAGTGATGGATCAGGGACATCAGATGGGGCAAACACCACGGGGGTTACTGCAGTAAATAAATAGCCTTAACTTTTTCTCTGAGGCCAGCAGCAGCAAGAAGAGTGTGCAAGGAAGTCTGGGTTATTAATCTCACAGCTCTGCCTGCTGGTCAGTTCATCAAGCTCAGAATATGAGCAATTTATCCAGTGATCACCCTGAGAAGTATTTTCTGCCTCTGTCCTGCTCCACCTCCAGGCTAAGCTCATTAATTCCACATGTCAAGGAAAGCTCACAATGACTGATCAGACTTCCCTGCACCAACTCCGTGTTTCCAGGCTCAGACAGGGAGCCCAGCACTGCTCCAAGCCCAGGCTGAGCGGGAGGAAAGATGGAGCTGTCAGAGGTGAGAGATGAGTTGTTGTTTGGTGCAGCACAAGCTGGAATGAGAGGAGCTGAGGCAGGAAGCAGGGAAGTGGTGCCTGATTCCCAGAGGGAACACCCCAGAAGGGCAAAACCTCCAGCAGCTCCTTCCCCTTCTCCTGAGCTGACCCACCTTGCAGAAGGGCTTTCCTCCTCCCTTCCTTCCTTCCTTCCTTCCCTTCCCTTCCCTTCCCTTCCCTTCTTCCCTTCCCTTCCTTCCCTTTTCCCTTCCCTTCCCTTCCTTCCCTTCCCTTTCCTTCCCTTCCCTTCCTTCCCTTCCTTCCCTTCCTCCTTCCCTTCCCTTCCCTTCCTTCCCTTCCCTTCCTTCCTTCCTTCCTTCCCTTCCTTCCCTTCCCTTTCCCTTCCCTTCCTTCCAGGTTTCTAATCCCCAAACGTTGGATTTGCCTCTGTCAATCACTTCCAACAAACCTGCTTTGGATTTCACTCCTCTGAATTTTCAAGGGTTTTCCAGAGAGAGGTAGCACCTTCCCTGTGGGTAATTCAATAAATGAGCTACCAACACCAACCTACATTTTAATTCCTCTTCCAAACAAAATTCCCGCCAAATCCATGCAGATCTCTCCCTCAGCTGAGCCAAATGCAATGTTTCATCTTCCCAAAGATAGCAGATTACATAATTAATTTAATATTAATGAACTTTAATGCATGCAGAGCTGTTTGGGAGCCACGTCGGCACGAGGAACTCCCTGAAAAATTCAACTCCCAAAATTAAACGGAGCCTTAATGGAATTTCCAGCTGGAACTCAATTATGCAAGTTCTATTTTGTGCCTTGCAGACTAAGCTGAGACCTCTCTGTCACTGGTTTATAAAAATAAATCATAACTCACCAGAAATCATTAAAATAGATGCAATTACAATCCTCAAAGACAGCACTACAGGGAAATCAGAGAGAAGAGGAATTCTGAGCCAGAGAGGCTGAGGGAGCCGGAAGGGGCTGGAGAATCCCTGAGAGCTGGGAAGGGGCTGCAGAATCCCTGAGGAGCTGGAAGGGTGCAGAAATCCTGAGAGCCTGGGAAGGGCTGGAGAATCCTGAGGAGCTGGGAAGGGGCTGGAGAATCTGAGGGAGCTGGGAAGGGGCTGCAGAACCCCTGAGGAGCTGGGAAGGGGCTGGAGAATCCCTGAGGGAGCTGGGAAGGGCTGGAGAATCCTGAGGAGCTGGGAAGGGGCTGCAAAATCCCTGAGGAGCTCGGAAGGGGCTGGAGAATCCCTGAGAGCTGGGAAGGGCTGCAAAATCCCTGAGGAGCTGGGAAGGGGCTGGAGAATCCCTGAGGACTGGAAGGGGCTGCAGAACCTGAGGAAGCTGGGAAGGGCTGGAGAATCCTGAGGGAGCTGGGAAGGGCTGGAGAATCCTGAGGAGCTGGGAAGGGGCTGCAGAATCCCTGAGGAGCTGGGAAGGGCTGCAGAATCCTGAGGGAGCTGGGAAGGGGCTGCAGAATCCCTGAGGGAGCTGGAAGGGGCTGCAAGATCCCTGAGGGAGCTGGGAAGGGGCTGCAGAATCCCTGAGGAGCTGGGAAGGGGCTGGAGAATCCCTGAGGAGGCTGGGAAGGGGCTCTACCTGGAGCAAAGGAGGCTCAGGGGCCTTGTGGCTCTGCACAGCTCCTGCCAGGAGGGCACAGCCGGGGGGGTCGGGCTCTGCTCCAGGGAACAGGGACAGGAGCAGAGGGAACGGCCTCAGGCTGGGCCAGGGAAGCTCAGGCGGATTTTGGAAAATTCCTTCACTGGTTTTCCTCCAGGGCTGTGGTGCAGGCACTTGGGGACATGAGTCAGGGTTGGCCCTCGCAGTGCTGGGGGACCTGACCCCATGATCTCAGAGGGCTTTTCCAACTTGAACAATCCATGGTTCTGGGGATCTTGCCCAAGCCCTTTGGCTCTGAAACCGAGTACCCCCCAGCGCTGGCCAGGGGATGTCCCTGTCCCCTCCTCCAGCCCGGGGTCACTCCTCCAACCCCCGTGTCCACTCCCACGTGGTGTAAAGGTCCCCACCTGGGCAAAAGGTCCTCCTGTGTTTCAGTGTTTGAGAATATTCCAGAACAGCACAGGCCCAGCAGAGGAAAAAAACCCCAGGAATTTTGTTGGGAACAAACGCTGCCCTGGAGGTTTTTGCTTTGGCTTTGCCCCTGCCCTGTGAAAGGCTCCACACACAATAAACTGTGCAGGGTCCCTCTAACACACTCACTGGAAAATCCAAGGAATGAAGAAGTGAAATTCCACTAAACAACAC
>NDFG01000008.1:1299373-1319126 GCA_002167245.1 Sporophila hypoxantha
TTTTGACCAGGATTACATCATATTACATACATATTTCATATCTTCACATGCATATTTCATATGAGGCGGAGTATAGGCGGAGTCTCTCATTTGGGAGTCCTCTCGGGGTAGTTCCTGTGCCTTCCTCCTGGGTAAGGTCTTCTGTGGAGTCTTCCTCGGGCTAAACTTTTGAACTTTTCCTAATTTGGGTAGTTTCCTGGTATACTTGGCATGGTCTCTGTGGCTTGGCAGAAGCTACTGGGTCAAGCTGACCACTGTTGGCTCTCAATTCTGCTTAGGCCATACTTTCTTGTTTTATCTAAATATTCTGGTCCCAGAGTTTCCTGGTGTCATGTGTTTGTTCTCCTAGAGAATTTATTGCCCTAATGGTTCCCTAATACCAAGCTTTTAGTGTTCGCATTTTATATTTTAACCTTTAATGAGTGGCGTCATCAGCTGGGGAAACATTCTAAAGGAGCAGGGAATGGGATTGGGAATAGGATGGGAAAGGAGTGACTGAGCCACAGAATTCTCCTCTCTCCTGCAGGCAGCCACATCCAGTTAAGCCTCAGCGCTAGGCTCAAACCAGTCCAGCTCGGAGCTGCAGAGCCAGAGCTCAGTGCCTGATCCCAGACTCAATCTGTGGGTTAGGGATGTGTTTTCCATGGAGATGGCGTCCCCAGGTCCACTGTCATCCTTTCCTTCACCAGAGCTCTTTGTTGGATCCCTCACATTTTGATCCATCCTCTCCCCATGGCTGTCCTTCCTTTCCATTTCTGTGCTCCCATCAGCTCTGCACATCCTTTTCCCCCACATCAGTCCACTTTTCCCACTCTTCCATCCAGGTTTCACCTCCCACATTTCCCAGGCATCTCTCCATGCCCATCCTATCGCAGCCCATCATTCCCTCCCTTCCTTCCTCTCTCCATGCTCCATGTTCTACCAGCCCATCACTCCCTTTCCTTCCTATCTCCATGCTCCACACCCTTCCTTTCCTTTCCTTTCCTTCCTTTCCTTTCCTTCCTTTCCTTTCCTTTCCTTTCCTTTCCTCCTTCCTTTCCTTTCTTCCTTTCCTTTCCTTTCCTTTCCTTTCCTTTTCCTTTCCTTTCCTTTCCTTCCTTTCCTTTCCTTTCCTTTCCTTTCCTTCCCTTCCCTTCCCTTTCCCTTCCCTTCCCTTCCCTTCCCTTCCCTTCCCTTCCCTTCCCTTCCTTCCCTTCCCTTCCCTTCCCTTCCTTCCTTCCCTTCCCTTCCCTTCCCTTCCCTTCCCTTCCCTTCCCTTCCCTTCCCTTCCCTTCCCTTCCCTTCCCTTCCCCTTCCCTTCCCTTCCTTCCTTCCCTTCCCTTCCCTTCCTCCCCTTCCCTTCCCTTCCCTTCCCTCTCCTTCCTTCCCTTCCCTCCCTTCCTTCCCTCCCTTCCCTTCCCTTCCTCCTTCCCCTTCCTCCCCTTCCCTCCCCTTCCCTTCCTCCCCTCCCTTTCCCTCCCCTTTCCCTCCCCTTTTCCCCTTTCCCCTCTCCATGCTCATCCCATCCCATCATTCCCTTTTTTCCTTCCCTGTCGCCAGGGCTGTGCAGTGACACCAGGCCAGCTGTCCCCCATTCCTGTGGCTCCAGGCTCCCCAGTTCCAGCTGATGGTGGCACTGTTCACCTGGAGTCCTCTTTGTCCCTTCTTTCCATTCCCCTTCCAGCTGCCCTTGCTTTTGGGCAGTTCTGCCTTTCCTTTCCTCTTCTGCACTTTCCTGCTCCAGCCCCCCAGTATCTTCCCTTTCCTTTTCCTCCCATCACCTTCTCCTGCTGTTTTAGGTGAAATTCCCTGATTTCTCTCCTTGCAGCTGCTCCTCATTATCCCTGACCCATTTGCCTTCCTTTCCAGCATTTCCAGTGACATTTCTCTCCTTTTTTCCCCACCTAAATCTCGTCCCAGTGGAGCTGGAACCAGCTGTAATTTAGGGATCAGCATCAGGCCACTTATGCTCAAGGACCATGTGTTTTTGTTGGGAATAAATTAATAATCTCCTTTTTTTGGTGATCAGACCTCCTGCTCCCTCATCCCAGAAGCCAAACCCTTGGAAGAAAAAGCTCCATGGCTGGAATTCCCAGAGTTTTGTCCTGCAAAGCACAAACCAGCAGCACCTGGGAGAAAAACAAGTGGGATGATCCAGAAGGAGAGAAATGCTGGGAAAGGAGAGTGATGCTCTTTGCTCTGGGATTTTTGTGATCACAAATCAACCTTGCTTGGGCAAAGCTCTGGAAAGAAGGAAATTTAAAAAAAAATGGGAAGTGACCCAGAAGTGCTGATTTCTGGTCTAAATCCATGTCTTGGACATAGTAGATGCTTCTGTTTTTTTTGGTGTTGGGAAGGGCATTACCAAAAAAAAAGCACGAAGAAGTGCCAGAACTGGGGAAAAGTGCCAAAAGGATGCAACAATGCAAAAACCTTTGCTGCTCGGATTTCGAGCGCAAAAAGGAGAATGCTGCAGAAAAACGGCGGAGGAGAGGGGGCCCGGGGACGGAGGCCGGGTACAGAGGGGCGAAGCGGCCTACCGGCGGCCGGAGCCCGAAAAGCGGCCCAGCACGGGGGCGGGGCCCCGGGGCAAGCATAAGGGGGCAAGGGGCCTCGGCATTGCAGACGCGGGAGGGGGCCGGCGGGGAGAAAAGAGGAAGCCGGTGGGGGTAGAAGCGGGCGCGCAGAAGAGCAGAAGAAGAAAGCCGGGAAGAGGGGGAGGTGGCGAAGAGAAAAAACCCCGCAAGAGGAGGGGGGGGGGGGGTGAGCGTGGCCACACATACGGAAAAAAAAAAGCACTGAGAAGTGCCAGAAACTGGTGGAAAAAGTGCCAAAATGATTCAACAAAATCAAGAAACCAATTTTTTTCCTTATYATCAGGAAAAAGGAGATATCTGGCAAAAAAACTCTGGATGAGGAGTTGGCCCTGTGTACTTGAGTCCTGTACAGATTGTCACTGTCACCTTCTTCCTTCCTAAAGCTGCCAGACAATTTTGTGTTCCCTTTCAAGCAGAATTTTTGGCAGTTTCCTCTGCACTGACTCTTTTTTTCCTTGTTTTATAAAATATGGAAGAAGGCCGTGCTTGTGTATAATCTGTGCGCTCATAATAGGCATTAATAAATAAATCCCTGGAAGATGTTGGGATGTTTAGAAGATAAAAACCCCTCATATTTAGGGTTTTTTTTGTGTTTAGGATCTGTGCCACATCAAGGCATTGGAGTGCAGTGGGAATCTGTTCCCTTTTTTCCCTTTTATGGATGACTGCAGCACTTTATGGAATTCTCCAGTGCACGGGAATAAAAGGCAGAGCTGAGGTTTCACACAGGAGTTCAGGAGTTGGAGGCAAAAAGTTGAGCAAAGGTTCAGAAATATTTGGGTTTTTTAACACAGAAGGAGGTCAGTRCAGCCTTGATATTCCAGGCTGGAGAGAGAAGAGATGGAGGAAGTGGAAAACTTCCAAGAGCACATCTTGGAAGTGCTGGAAAACAACAAAATAGAATCGTTAAAGTGGGAAAAAATCTCCAAGATTAAATCCARCCTTGGGCTGAACCCCACCACGTCCTGAAGTGCCACGTCCATGTGGTTTTTGAACTTTTAGGGATGGGGACTCCAGCACAGCCATGGGAATCTCTTCCAATGTTTGACCATGCTGCCAGTGAAGGAATTTTTCCTGATATCCAATCTTGACATCTCCAGTGGACATGGAATTTTTGGGATTCATTTCCCTAAAAAGATGTTTTCATTTACAGATCATTTACAGATTATTTACAGATCATTTGCATCCTTTATGGCCTCTTGATGGTGTCCTGCAGCTCTTTGGTCACTCCCTGTTTCCTCTGGAATGGTGTGCAGGGATTTAGTGGAGCCATGGATGGGAATAATGGATAAACATGGAATGAGATGTTAATGGGATAACCATGGAATAACGTGGATAAACCCTCCAGCAGAGCTTTGGCAATGAATCCCCACCCCTGTGGATTCTCTGGGGCACAGAACCCTGTGAAAAACCCTTGGAATTTCAGTTTGTCCCTGAAATTTGCTGCTTCTTCCTTTTGTCCCTACCCTGGGTCTGCTCYCACATCTGAGCATTTATGGAAATTGCTGATGCTGCTTTGTGCTTCCAGATATTTTTCCTTTTGGAATATTGGCTTATCTGGATTATTGGATTAATGGATTATTGGATTATTACCCGCCTCAGAGCACTTGGGTTCCATTTCCTCCCTTATCCTGAGCAGGGATGAGGCTGGAGAGCTGATGTGGACATGAACATTCCAATTTTTCCCTTTGCTCTTTCAACTTGCCAATGAAGCCCTTGGATAAATTTTTGGGAATTGCCWAAGAGCCTGCACAACATTTCATGGAATCACAGAGCTGTCCAGGTTGGAAAAGCCCTCCAGGACCACCAAGTCCAACCATCAACCAGCACCACCATGGTCACCACCAAACCACGTCYCCCAGTGCCAYRTTCACATGGGTTTTGAGCACTTCCAGGGTTGGGGACTCCACCCCTGCCTCAGGAAGTATTTTCCAGGATTTTACAACTTTTCTGGAAGAAATTGTTCTCAATATCCACCAGGAACATTTTTCCTGATGGA
Source organism: Sporophila hypoxantha (assembly GCA_002167245.1). Taxonomy (NCBI): domain Eukaryota; kingdom Metazoa; phylum Chordata; class Aves; order Passeriformes; family Thraupidae; genus Sporophila; species Sporophila hypoxantha. Next base: position 1,303,949 of record NDFG01000008.1, read on the forward strand.
GTCTGAAGATGTTTCTGCTTGTTTCCATTGCAGGGTGTGTGGGATCTGGAGGAGAAAATTCCAGAGGGAAAGTCCCAACATTTCTTCAGATTCTCAATTGAACCTTTAGGGAAGCAACCAAGAAATGGATTTGTTAATATGGAATATTCCCTAAAAATTTTGTGTGTGCTCCAAGTTGGGAAGGTGTGGGGCATTGTTGAGAAGAGGACACCTGAATTAGAGAGAGGAAAACCAGGAAAACGAGAGAGGAACAGAAAAATCTTTTCCAAGTTCAGGCCCCTTTTGGTGAGCTGGGTGAGTCCCACCACCAGCAGGATGGAAGGGTTCGTATTTGCGGCTCTGCCTCAACATTCCAAGGGCTGAAGAATCCCACTAAAACCAGGTCCCCATGGAACAGCAGCCCCAGGACTGAAGTGCCACCTTCCTGTCCTTTGTCCCACCAGGAGCCACCTGCTGATTCCTTAGGGCTGGTCCCAAACTCCTCCTCTGGAGTCAGTGTTCTGCTTTATCCCAACTTTCCCATAGGAACCTTCCCATCCTGCTGGTGGTGGGACTCACCCAGCTCACCAAAAAGGGGCCTGGACTTGGAAAAGATTTTCTGTTCCTCTCTCTTTTCCTGGTTTTCCTCTCTCTAATTCAAGGTGCCCTCTTGCAACAATGCCCACACCTTCCCACTTGGAGGACACCACAAAATTTTAGGGGAATATTCCATATTAACAAATCCACTTCTTGGGCTGCTTCCCTAAAGGATTCATTTAGAATCCTAAGAAATGTTGGGATTTTCCCTCTGGAATTTTCTCCTCCAGACCCCTGTGTTGAGTTGCCCTTCAGGTGTGGAATAAACCCCATTCAAATTATTAACAATTCATTCCAGTAATTATTATTCTTGGTTTGGAAAAAAATAATCCCTTCTCCACTTTTAATTTCCCTGATTTTAGCTTCCAACTGCTGCTTCTTATCCTGCCTTTCTTCCTGAGATTAAAGTGTTTTTCCCTTCTCCTTGTGGAAGTGCTCCCATGTTTATAACATTCCCTCTCATTTTCTTCCTTTTGATGAACAAACCCAGCCATTCCTTTGAATATTTTCAAATAAGAAATTTTCCTTAACCTTTGAGCTATCCTGGCAGTTTTCTTCTGTCTCTTCTCCAGCTTTTCTCCCATGAAAATAAAATTAAAAAAAAAAAAAAAAAGCAGCACACGTCTCTCCAGGCATCTTCTAGCACAGAATTCAGAGGTTAAGCATTCCTATTCAATCACACTCTGCCTGCCTTTCCTGGTGTATCCATGGATTTCTCAGCCATCCTGTTATTCTGGGAGCTGATGTTGCTCAGAAGGTCATGAAGCTGTGTGGAAACAAGGAGGATTCAGTAAAAAACAGATTTATTTTGTGTCCTGTAGCATAGATTCTCTTCTCAGAGTTGTTCTTTTAACATCAGTCACAGCAGGAATGGGAAAACTGTCCTGGGAGCATTCCAACCTCATAAAATCATGGAATGGTCCCTAAAGATCATCTRGCTCCAAATCCAGGGATTTAGGGTCCCTTCYGACCCAAACAATTCCATGATTCTGTGTTAATTTAAATAAGGTCACAGGTTCCTGGTGATGTGGTAGAGGAGAATTTTAAAATCTCTCTGATTTATTTGTGACTTCACCCTGAGAAGTTCTCTGCAAAGCTTTCAACAAGCCTGAAATTCCATTTATGGCATGGGATTCTCCAGGATTTTCTCCTGGTTCTCCTGGTAAATCTCAGGTCTGGCTGAGGAAGTTTAATCCCTGGCTCACAKCAAGCAGGGAGATTTCTGGCTGTGGTCAGAGTTTATCTGAGTTCAGCCCATTTGGGATATTCCTGGCTCTTAATTCAGCCCATTTGGGGTCTCCCTGACTCTCATTTCAGCCCATTTGGGATTTCCTGGCCCTTGGTTCAGCCCATTTGGGATCTCCAGTTCAGCCCCTTTGGGATCTCCTGTTCCCCAGTTCAGCCCATTTGGGATCTCCTGTTCCCCAGTTCAGCCCTTTTGGAAAAAGTTGCCAAGAGCAAAGTTTTGCACCCAAATTGTGCTGCTTTAGTGGCTGCTCTTGATGAGCTGTGAGAACTTTTCCAGCTGTGATTTTTTTTTCCCCCACAAAGAAGGTGCAGATCCAATCTCCTGCTATTTCCCATCTATCCCGTTTCTCTTGGCATCTTCGGGGTGCTTTACACCCTGCCCCGAAGACATTGAGGTTTTTATGATGCTGGTATCTTGTTTTTTCCCCTTTTGTTTSGTCTTGGAGACTGGGCTGGGCAGAGATGTTCAAAGGGAGGCAGGGAATGTGCAGGGTGATAGTGAGACAGATAAACACGGAGAGCTGGTGAATTATGCATATTCCTGAGCGTTCACCTTGAGGAAGCAGCAGGATCTGGGGATTGCACGGCTGGCAAAGACCTTGAGCAGCTCTGTGGGGTTTATTTGTTTTTTTATCAGCACAGTCTTCGAGGAAGATGAATTATCCGCCAGAAGRGCCTTGAGGGATTCTGGGTTTATTGTCATTGAGTTTTAGGACAATAAAGTGACTCTGTTCTCCAGTGCTCCTAAGGAGCTGGTCAAGGCACTCCATGAGCAGGATTATCCAGCCTGGAGATGCAAATGAGGAGATTTCACAGCTCTCCCTGGATTCTCCCCCTCATTAAGCCCAGGGGAACAGCTGAGCTCTGGGATATTGATCACACCCAGCCAGGATCATCCCTGAAACTCCCATCCCTTCCCTGAGTGCACCTGGAGTCAGGGAAGGGCTGGGCAGAGCTGGTGACACATATTCCTGAATCCCTGAGGYTGGAACAGCCCTCCCAGCCCMGGGAGTCCCAGCTGTGCCCMATSCCCACCTTGTGCCCAGCCCCGAGCTCTCAGTGCCACCTCCAGGAATTCCTTGGGCACCYCCAGGGACAGGCACTCCAARCYTCCYTGGRCAGTKCCAAGGCCTGAGCACCCTTTCCATGGGGAAATTCCTGCTGATGTCCCACCTGGGACAATCCCACTGGTTTCCTTTAAATATTTGTAATTTTTCAAGTTATTTTAGAGACTCATAATTGCAAATCTCACCTCAGASCTGTTGTTAACCCTCAACACTCCCAACCTCTGTGCTTTGTATTTGTAAGGCCCTGAGAGTTTGGGTTTGAYCTCCCACCACTCCAGAGGTGTTTTCCTCCTGCTTCCCACAGAATCTGTTCCTAATTGGAAAAGCTCCTTCAGGCATSTCATCCTCCCCAGCCCTGGGCACAGCACTTCATCATCACAGCTCGTTAAGAGATGCTGCCCTCATCAATTCTCATCCTGTACCTCCTGGAAAAGGAATTCATCTTTTCCAATATCTGCCCTGGAAGGAGAACCTGCAGCCAGCTTTTCCAGCAGAATAATTTCCTCACAATTAACTGGGGAGGTTCCCCTCTCAAAGAGCAGAGTGTCAGTGTTATTTTTTGGTCAATAATGAGTAGCTGGAAAGGTCAGGCTGTCCAATACCTGCAGTGCCACAGAATTTGAGGGGGKGTTACAAAGATTAATAGGAAAATCCTGGAAAAAAATGCAGTAGAAAAAAAATCCTTGTGGTTCCAAGCTTGTTCTGCTTTCAAGTGTGCCTTGGAGTCAAGGATGGGGATCAAACATTTCATTTTCCTCAGTTCCTCCAGCTTTGCTTTGGAAGTTTTGCAGATTTTTGGTGAAATCAGGATGAGTTTGGACCAGGAATCAAGAATGTAAAATATAAAATATAAAACATAAAATATAAAATATTAAGATGAAGGTGCTTCAGGCTCTCAATAACGAGTAGCTGGGAAGGTCAGACTGTCCAATACCTGCAATGCCATGGAATTTGAGGGGGTTTACAAAGATTAATAGGAAAATCCTGGAAAACAGCAGTAGGAAAAAATCCTGGTGATACCAAGCTTGTCCTGTTCTGCTTCCAAGCCTTATAAGGGCTGCCAAAATCCAGGGAGGAGCAGGAATTAGGAAAAAGGGATCCATTTCTGAATTCCCTGCCCAAAGCCCAGCAGAGGGATTGGTGCCTTGGAGTCAAGGATGGGGATCAAACATTTYGKTTCCTCCAGCTTTGCTTTGGAAGTTTYGTGGATTCCTAGTGGAATCAGGATCAGTTTTCCACCAGGGATCAAGAACACAAAACTTAAAATGTAAAATACRAAATATGAAATATAAAATAATAAGATAATAAGATGAAGATGCTTCTGGCTGTCTCTTTGAGCAGTTTTACTCCCAGAGACCTCTTCCAAGTGAAATGATTCCATCATTTGGAGATCTCCCCATTCCAAAGTGGGAATTCCAAGCACGGCAGGTTAAATGTCCTTTTGGAAGGAAAAAGCTGTTTGAGGGTCATAAATGAATTTATGCCCTTGTCAGAGCTCGTATCAACACACTTGTTGTTATGTTTATGTGTTGAGTTATTTCACGTATCTTGGGGCAAAATACAGATATATCCAGAGGGAGGGAGATATTCCAGAGGCACCTGGCTGCATTCCTGAGCCRTGTGCTCTGGGATGACCCTGCCTGAGCAGGGAGGTGGCACCAGAGGAGCCAGAACAACCCCATTGCTCCCACATCCCTCTCCAGGCTGTCTCCCTCACAGGGAGCATTATCCTGGTTTTTTCACCTCCATGGGATGAAACTCCTCATGGTCCCACCTTCCAGTTCCTTTGGATGGTGAAATTTCTCTCTGTGCTCCCCTTGTGGTGATTAGTGAGCTTGGTTTTGCTCTCCTCTTCCCTCTCTACTTCTCCTTCCATTGGGATGGAGAAGGCTGGGAGTTCAGCAAGGTTAAAATATTAAAGATTAAAAGCCATGCTGATGTCTAACCCCATTTCCTGGAGGTTTRTTAACCCCACTGAACAGCCCACAGTTCAATATTGGGATAAGAAGGAAATTGGYCCTCAATGGAAGTTATTTATTGGGGTTGACTGAAGAACTTCTTTCTCAMCCASCCTGATTTTTACTTCAAATTACTTGGATGGGCACATTTTGTGTGGGATTCTGTGTTTCAAAGCTTTGCCCAAAGGTCTCTCRTCAATACCACAAAATTATGGAGAAATACAGSCACTCCACCATATTCCCTGAAACCCTTTGGATCTCGTGAATAGCGCCKGATTATTTTTGAAATTTCAGGAAATCAATCCTTTTTAAACACATGGATTTGAGGAAATACCCTCAAGCTGCACCAGGGGAGGTTTAGGTTGGATATTAGGGGAAATTTCTCCTTGGAAAGGTTTCTCAAGCTGTGGAACAGACTTCCCATGGAAGTGGTGGWGTTAAATCCCTGKGAGTRCTCAAAAACCACATGGATGTGGCACTTGGGGACATGGGTTGGGGGTTTTCTGGACTTGAGGGCTTTTCAAACTTAATGATTACATAAATTTCATTTCCACTGTGAAAATTCTAAAAGAATTTTGTGTTCCTGTAGTTTTGGGTGTCCATTGTCCAGGGAATGTGTGCAGCAGGGAAAAGCACTGGCTGAGCAACAATTCCCACAAGGAATGGGACAGAAGAGCCCCATTGTGGAGCCTGGGAGAGTAAAAGTGCTCAGAACAGGCAGAAAGTTCAGGAGCTGTGGAGCACCAGGGAAAACACAGCAATGGATAAGAAAAGAGTGTAAATTCCCTGGTTTCACCTTTGGATAACTTTGTTTTACTTCCCAGAATAAATAACGCSGAGCCTTTGCTGGAGGGGAGGGAGCCACGGGAGATATTTCAGATAAATCAACATTTGCTTCCTTGAGTTACTGTGAGAATTCTGTGGCCCCGAGGCCCCTGGCACAAATAGATGGGAAGGAGCACCAAGGGGCTGGAAGGAGTTTTAGAAACCTTCTCAGGCTTTTAATGTCTCTGTTGCCCAGCCCAGGAGGAGGGATTGGGATGTTCCACAGGGGGAGGTGTTTGTTTGCTGATCATTCCTGGGTTTAATGTTCAGTGTGGGGAACAATCTCAGATGTGGCTGAGGGAGGATTGTGACAATCAGAGCCTTGGCTGGAAAATCCTTTCGTGGATGTTTTTACGTCCAGATATTTCAGGATATTGAGTGAGGATGTAGGGTGAGGCCAGGTTGGGTAACCTAAAAGAGGAGAGATTTGATGGGAGATTGGGAATTGGGAATTGCCAGAGCAGCTGTGGCTGCCCCTGGATCCCTGGCAGTGCCCAAGGCCAGGCTGGACATTGGGGCACCCTGGGACAGTGGGAGGTGTCCCTGCCATGGCAGGGGTGGCCCTGGATGATCCCTAAAATCCCAAACCATTACATGATTCTTTGATAATTCTGTAATGGGTTTCCTTTGGAATTCAGCTTATTTTATACAAAYTGCACAACATAAAATTGAATTTAAATTAGAGCCCTCCTCAACTTCTCTATACTTCAACCCAATGAATAATTAAATCAGTAAAACTAAATAAATGAAGAATTTAAAGCTTTTAAAAAAAATTAAGGGAAAACAAGCACATTAATCCATCCTGGGGCTCCCAAATCCAGCTGGGGACTGACACAGCACAAACTGGGACAGTGGAAGGCGTCCCTGCCATGGCAGGGGTCGGATGAGATGAATTTTAAGATCCCTTGCTATCCAAACTATTCCATGCTTAACCAACAGAATCAGTAAATAAACACTGTTTGTAAATAAATTTTTAAAGACTGATCAATGTTTAACGTGAATCCTTTCTTTCTCATTTTCAGGATGTAGAAATTGATATTTTTAGTTGTGGAGAGTTTKTGGAATTCCCATCCCTGGAAGTGTCCAAGGCCAGGCTGGGTGGGGCTTGGGGCACCCAGGGATAGAGGAAGGTGTCTCTTCCCCTGGGCATTGAAACAAGATGAGTTCCATGGTCCCTTCAACCCAAACCATTCCATAATTCCCTGATTTTAGGATCCAGTGCCAACAGTCTTGGAGTCTCAACCTCAAACCTTGTGTGAAAAGCAGAAAAATGGTTAAAAAAAGAGGAATTAGAGTTGTTTGCTCAGTGCTGCACAGAGAACCAGCCTGGATTAGAAGCAGAGCTGCTGCAGGAGGTTGGGAATTCAGCAAGGTTAAAATATTAAAGATTAAAAGCCATGCTGATGTCTAACCCCATTTCCTGGAGGTTTRTTAACCCCACTGAACAGCCCACAGTTCAATATTGGGATAAGAAGGAAATTGGYCCTCAATGGAAGTTATTTATTGGGGTTGATTGAAGAAYTTCTTTCTCACCCACCCTGATTTTTACTTCAAGTTGCTTGGATGGGCACATTTTGTGTGGGATTCTGTGTTTCAAAGCTTTGCCCAAAGGTCTCTYATCAATACCACAAAATTATGRAGAAATCCAGTGTGGGAATCCAGGTACTTGCAGGATTTTGTGCCGGATTCTGTGTTTCAAAGCTTTACCTGTAATTTTCTTGTCAAAACCACAAAATTATGGAGAATTACAGTGTGGGAATCCAACTGCTTCCTTAACATTGATTTTTTTTAGCATAAAATACTGGAAGTGAAGTGCAATTTCTGTATTAAAGTTTTGTCCATTCCAGAGAAGCACAACTCACATAATAGGAAATTAATGAGAGAGATGGATTAGGGCATTATTTTTCCCTTGACAAATTAATGGATGTTACAATGGATTTYGAGCAGGCATCGTTAGCAAATGGAAAAAATTGCTCCAATTAAAAATGAACCCTGAGGCTCAACCATCAAAACTCCATTGTCAAAATGGAAATATTTCCCATGGAGTGTTTTAGAAAGAGGAGGAGAAGAAGGATATTCCAGACAATTGCAAAAATTTGGCATTGCAGGAGCAGAAGGATGAAAAATTTGTCTAATTTCAGGTGTGACATTTGGGTGGCTGTGAGAGGGGACTGGGAAAAGATTTCCAAGGYTGATGAAACCAAAATTTGAATGGAATAAAGAGAAGGAAGTTTCTGKTTTCCCACATCTTCATCAGCTTCAAAACCTGAACCTGACACTGCAGAATTCCAGCTTTGTTTTTTCTGGGAATGATGTCCTTCTTGGCTCCTGCTCTGTGTTCCTCCTCCAGCTGGAATAGCTGGGTCCCWTCAGGAMTTTTAGGGKTTTCCACCCCAYTTAGGGTGAGTTGGAGGAGCCTTGSTCTGGCAGCGTTTGACTGACCCCAATCCCAGATGGAATTGTGAGGTCTGTGGAGCAGGTTGGGATATGAGAAGGGGTTTTCTGCTTGGTGCTGGTGTCCTCTGGAATAAGGTGGAATCATGGAATCCTTTAGGTTGGAGAAACCCTCTGAGATCGAGTCCAAGCCTTCCCCAGCACTGCCAAGGCCACACTGTGTCCCCAAGTGCCACATCCAGAGGGCTTTAAATCCCTGCAGGGATGGGCACTCCACCACTGGATCACCCTTTCCATGAAATTTTCCCAGTATCCAACCTGAGCCCCCCAGTGTTTTGTCCCCTGTTGGTTTCTCACTTGTTCCTTGAGCTGTTCCATCAATTCCCAGTGCTTTTCCTCCCTCACAGAGGGGTTGGATTCCTGAATTTACCAGGGATATGGGCTGGAAGATGAAGATCCAAACACAATTCCATACAGGAATAACTCAGCTCAGCCTCCAGCACTGTCCCAGCCTTGCCTCATGTCACACCTGCTCCAGTGCAGGAATTCCCTGTGGAAAACCTCTTCCCATTGAAGGATCCAGGAAGAAGTTGGAGTGTCTGATCACCYTCCTGGTGTCCTGGATTTTGGAGCTTCACCCATGGCAGAAATTCGTAACAAGATGGAAGTTAAGGCTGCTCCCAACCCAACCCATCCCAGGATAGAATGATTCCATCTAGGAGTGTTTTGTCCCCTCTCAAACTGCAGGAGCTGATGTTTCTCTCAGGGTTGGTTTCTCAGCTTGTTCCTTGAGCTGTTCCATCAATTCCCAGTGCTTTTCCTCCCTCACAGAGGGGTTGGATTCCTGAATTTACCAGGGATATGGGCTGGAAGATGAAGATCCAAACACAATTCCATACAGGAATAACTCAGCTCAGCCTCCACTTGGATCACAGCTGCTCCAGTGCAGCATTTCCCTGTGGAAAACCTCTTCCCATTGAAGGATCCAGGAAGAAGTTGGAGTGTCTGATCACCTTCCTGGTGTCCTGGATTTTGGAGCTTCACCCATGGCAGAAATTCGGAATGAGATGGAAGTTAAGGCTGCTTTCAACCCAACCCATCCCAGGAGTGTTTTGTCCCCTCTCGAACTGCAGGAGCTGTTGTTTCTCACAGGGTTGGTTTCTCAGCTTGTTCCTTGAGCTGTTCCATCAATTCCCAGTGCTTTTCCTCCCTCACGGAGGGGTTGGATTCCTGAATTTTCCAGGGATATGGGCTGGAAGGTGAAGATCCAAACACAATTCCATACAGCAATAACTCAGCTCAGCCTTGCCTTGGATCACARCTGCTCCAGTGCAGCATTTCCCTGTGGAAAACCTCTTYCCATGGGAGGATCCAGGAAGGAACCAGAGTGTCTGCTCACTCTCCTGGTGTCCTGGACTTTGGACCTCCTGGCTCTCTGCATCTGGGAGTTATCCCTGGATGGAGGCTCCTGGTGAAGCCTGGGMTCAGTTCCCAGCTCTTCCAAGACATCCAGGCTGGTTTCCCATTTTAATTTTCCTGTCCTGCCTTCCTTGGGATGGCGGCCAGTCCTCCTCTCTTGCCTTTTTCTCCCCATGGATGTTCTTTTCCAATGGAATCCCATTGGATGTTCTTTTCCAATGGAATCCCATTTCCTTTCACACCAAACTCAGCCTGGGGCGTTTTTTCCAGTCCTTGAGTAATGCCCTTCATCCTTTTCCACAGAAATTTTCCAACCTCCTTTTGGGAATGACAGCACAACTCAGTGTTGGATTCTCTGCTTCGCCACTGCCAGGTCTGTGSGGAGAACAATTTTTCCTCCCCTCTTTGGGCAGATCCTGGGATCTCCATGGCCCAAATCCCAGATTTCCCAAGGTTTCTTTGTGGCCTCCTGTGCTCCATGCTCACATCCTGGATTTCCAATGGGGAAGGGACAAGGAAGGGGTTCCTTGTGACCTCTCAGGTCACTGGGCTCTCCCATTGATCCTGCTGGACATCCATGGCAAACTGGTGGCCACTGGGAGCCTTTCCCTTTCCTGGCAATCTCAGGAATTCAGCTGGAAGCTGCAGAATGAAATCCATGGGCTATTCCTGGAACAAACTTACAAAGCTGAAGTTTCTTCTAATTCATTTTTCCAGAAAAAAAAAAACCCAAACCAAGAGGAAATCCCTCCCAGCACCAGAAAATTCCCTGGGATATCCCACATCTCCCAGAGGGAACAGTGCATCTCCATGCTGTAGGACTTTCCTGCCCTCAGAATTCCATAATTCCATGGAAACACCTCAGAGCATCCCAAGGAGCCCTTTGCCATCAGCTCTGTCAGTGCAATCCCAGATTAATCCCTGACCTTTTGGCATTTGGCAGCAGCCTGACAGGGATGCTGCCACTGGGGAACTCATTCCAGGCAGTTCAGCCAAGCAGCCAGAGTTCCACACCTCGACTCCATAAATCCTGGCACAGTTCATTCATCAGGAAAGGCAGGAAAGGCAGGAAAGGCAGGAAAAGCAGCCTTGCTTGAAGTGTGTAAAATTCCTTGTGTGCGGCACAGTGTCACTGTCATATTTCTGAAAAAATCCTCTTTGCCCAGGATTTTCTCCTGGGAAGCTGAGAAGCCTCAGCTTCTCCTGTGGTTTGCTGCTCTGGAATGTGGTCTGGAGATTGTTTATCCAAACATGTGAATTGTTTTAATTTAATGGCCAATCACAGCCAGCTGTGTTGAGGCTCTGAGTTGTCACGAGTTTTTATTATTCATTCTTGTTAAGCCTCCTGTCTGTATCCTTTCTCTTTCTTTCAGCTGTGGCTTGCCCCTGGATCCCTGGCAGTGCCAAGGCCAGGCTTGGACACTGGGCAGTAGGACAGTGGGAGGTGTCCTTTCCATGGCAGTGGTGGAATGAGATGGGATTTAAGGTCCTTCCCAGCCAAACCAGTCTGGAATTCCACCTGTGGAAATCAGGCACTGAGGCTTTCCACCGGCCCAGGAGATTCCAGGACTCCTCCAGAGCTCTCTCGTGTCTCAGGGAATGGAGTGTCTTCCAGAGGATAGATATGTGGGATCTCAGAACAGCTGGACAGCCTAAATCAAATGGAAATTGTAAATGAAATTCCAGTGTCAGGGCTATGGGATTGGCTGGGTTAGGTCCTGGATTTGTGTTTATGGAATGGCTGGGGTTGGAAGGCCCTTTAAAAATCATCCAAGTCCAACCTCCACTTCCCAGAGCCTGAGTTTAAGGAAATCTCCCTCTCCTGGATGTTGTTCAGCTTCCCCACTTTTGACTCGAGAATCCCAAAAATAGGAAGGAAACGAGGGATTGGCAAATCCTGGTGGATTGTAGGAAAGTGCAGAAATCATGGACACGTGGGAGCCTGGGAATGCTGAAGTGCTGCTGAAGTTCCTTTTGTTCTGTAATGACAGAGGGCTCTGCCAGGCTGGGCTCTGCTGCGACCTCACTCCAGTAATTAAAAATCAATTAGGATGTTTGGCAATTACCTAATTAACTTCCTAAAGCTATCATGTCAGATTCATATCCAAACATGCCTCCAAATCCTGTGTGTTCCCAATAATGCAATTATGGATGCCTTTTTTGCTCGTGAAGTTGAATTAAGGGAAGTGCGTGACGTTTTTGTTAATTTGACCATTTCTAATTAACTGGGCTTGGGATCTTCCAATAACCAAGCAGGAGCATCAAACTTCCCTGGAACATCCATGGTGGAGTTTCTCCGTAGGTGAGGACTTGCTCTGCAGCCCAGGAATGAGGAAGAGTGGGAAGTGATCCCAAAATCAGCTCTTGGAGAGCTCCATCAGCCTGGGAGGTTTTGGGGTGATTTGGGGTGAGTTGGTGGCCACAAAGGACCCAGCCCCATCTTTGGGTTGGCATCCACCATCCCCAGGCTTGGCTGCTGCTCCGGAGCTGTCACTTCCCTCTGCTAGTCACTGGGCTGGGAAGGGGCAATGCGAATCTGAGACTGGGAAGGGCTGGAGAATCCCTGAGGAGCTGGGAAAGGGCTGCAGAATCCTGAGGGAGCTGGGAAGGGCTGCAGAATCCGGAGCTGGAGCGCAGAACCCTGAGCGGAAGGGCTGAGAACTACGTCGAAGAGATCCTGAGGACTGAGGGGAGAATCCCAGGTGCTGAGCGCAGATCCCTAGGAGTGGAAGGGGCTGGCAGAAATCCCTGAGGAGCTGAAGGGGCTGGAGAATCCCTGAGGAGCTGGGGGCTGCAGAATCTGGAGCTCGGAAGGGCTGGAGAATCCCTGAGGAGCGGTAAGGGGCTTGGCAGAATCCCTGAGGAGCTGGGAAGGGGCTGCAGAATCCCTGAGGAGCTGGGAAGGGGCTGCAGAATCCCTTGAGGAGCTGGAAGGGGCTGCAGAATCCCTGAGGAGTGGGAAGGGGCTGCAGAATCCTGAGGAGCTGGGAAGGGGCTCACCTGGAGCATAAGGAGGCTCAGGGGCCCTTGTGGCTCTGCACAGCTTCCTGCCAGGAGGGCACAGCCGGGGGGGTCGGGCTCTGCTCCAGGGAACAGGGACAGGAGCAGAGGGAACGGCCTCAGGCTGGCCAGGGGCAGCTCAGGGTGGATTTTGGAAAAATTCCTTCATGGAAATGTTGTCCAGCCTGATGGAGTGCATCCCTGGAGGGAGTTTTGTTTTCCAACAATCCAACAGAAGTCTGCTTTCCTGAGTGCTCATGAAATTCAATTAATTTCAATTTGAATATATTTAATCTTAAAAAAAATAAAAAAGAAATTAAAAGTTGTGTTACAGCTGCCAGAAACAGGGTGGAAAGGTTCAGGGAGTCACAGAATCCCAGAATGGTTTGGAGTGGAAAGGATCTAAAATCCATCCCATTCCATGGCAGGGACACCTCCCACTGTCCAGGGTGCCCAATGTCCCAGCCTGGCCTTGGGCACTGCCAGGGATCCAGGGGCAGCCACAGCCTGCTCTGGCAATTCCAGCCCAGCCAGCAAATTCCCATTCCCAATCTCCCATCCATCCCTGCCCTCTGGCACTGGAGCCATTCCCTGGCTCCTGTCCCTCCATGCTTGTCCCCAGTCCCTCTGCAGCTCTCCTGGCTCATGGTCAGCCTTCAGGCCTGCCAGGGGCTCTGAGCTCTGCCCTGGAGCTTCTCCTCTCCAGGGGAACATTCCCAGCTTCTCCAGCCTGGCTCCAGAGCAGGGGCTCCAGCCATAAATGAATTCCCATTAATGACAATACCCATATCCCATTTTATGGCATATTCTCCATTCTGCTGCTGTAATTGATCCAAGAACTTTCCAAACAGGAATTTTTTCATCCCTAATTACAGACCCCAAGTCATGTGCAAAGTCTTTCAATCAGAGGAGATTTTCTGCTTTATTCCACTTTATCCACATATCTCATCCTACAAGTATTATTCCATTCAGATCCCGGTACCTTACAGGATATTAACATTATAATTGAGATTTAGAAGGAACCCAGATGTCTCTCCAATATTTCTGACCTCCTGCAGCACTCCCAGCTTTGGGAGCCCACAGCAGCCACTGCAACAGGGGGTTTTTTTTTTTCCTCCCTTCACATCCTGCTCCAAAATCGCTTTTGTGTGTTTGGGTGTTTGGTTGCTGCCCTAAATAATTTATAAATTCACTTACAGGAGACACAAAATCTTTCAGGAGCAGCGCTCCCCTGATTTGCCTTCCTGTTCTGCCACCAGAGTAAAAATGCACCAAAGGCTGGGAAAGTTTCACCATTTTATTTGGGTTGTTTTAAAAACCTAAATGGAGCTGTGGAATTGGGTCAGAAATCTGGATTTTGAAAGTTGTCTCCAAGAAATGTCAATTATCAATTGCAGCTGCAGGGTTTGGAGAACACAATTTTAGACTAGAAATTACCCTAAAAAATATTCCTCAGATTTTAACCACAGCAGGATCTGCCTTTCCCCTCCCTCCAGACTGTGTGGTCCCTTCCCTTTGGAAACATGCTCCTGGGGGAATTTTCCCTCAGGTCTGATGGAAAATCCTGGTGTCTCCAGGATTCCGGTGCTTTGAGCACTCGGTGGCATTAATGGAGCACAACCCTTAAAATAAGTGTCCCAGTGCTTCCCTGAGCTTCAGTTCATAGAATATTGAGAGTGGTATTTAGTGATTGTGCTGAGCTGACAAGTAAGTGGACTTCCGTATCTCTCTCAGCAGGAGTTTTTGATTCCCATGTTAGTGTTTAAGACATATGGGTTTTTTATACATCACATTAATGTGACTGTAATGTGGAGTTCACACACATTCAAAAACAGCGCTCCTTGTTTCAGTAGGGTTTTTCTAAAGCAACAACAAAATATTTCTTTAATAAGAACATAAAGTGGGAGGAGTAAACTCGTGTTATATTTTCAATTATGCATCCTCCATGAGAAAATCCCCAGTCCTTTCAGCTCACAATCTCTCATAATCTAAAACCTTATCACCTACCTCTTCAGTGAAAAATCAATTCTTCATCATGAGAAAAAAAGATAGTCTAAGGAGGCAACTCCTCTGATGTCTCAATCCCCTTTCCCTAAATTACTACTAACCCTTGCTCAATACCCACAGGAACACAATCAAAACCACTAACATTTCTCAGAGTAAGCCAGTAGGCAATAATATTAACCATTTATCACTACTTTTCTTCTTAGATCTATTGTCTTTTTGCATCTTATATTCAATCTATTTAAACCTAAATCCAATAAAATGGTCTTGTCTTTAGCTACCATACATCTACTGCAGTGAGAGCTAACGGACTGTAGTTTCATCGCAGTACATATTGGTCCAGTGGCTCGGTTACTCACCAAGCCACTACATGAGGAACTTTTGTACAGTCCAGCTATTAAAATATTTGCCGCAGTAACTTGGCTCACTGGCAGATATTTCAAGTGTGAGAAAAAAAATGGCAGCTGAAACTCCATTCCCTAAATTTCCCCACCCAGTTTTTAAATTTGTGGAATAATCCAGACTTAATTATCCCGGGATACAAATAATATCCAACTTAATTGCTTTTCTTTGTATATTTCTTGCTGTTTTTACCCACCCAGATTCGTATTTCTCTGATATAAGACAATTGAGTTGTCAAATCTATAGGTGGACCCAATTATGGAGAGGATCTCTTTGTATTTGCGC
>NDFG01000008.1:1327008-1360697 GCA_002167245.1 Sporophila hypoxantha
ATAAAAAGAAGAGAGAGATTGTCTGTGATTGGTGGAGCATCTGGATGGTTTATGAGTTAGATGACTAGAACTTCATAATGATGGGTGACGTGTATTTGGAATAATATGTAAATAAAGTGCATGTAGTTTTAAGTAAAAAAGCATACACCTACTTCCTATTGCAGGGACTGTGCCACAACCCGACCTGCTGGACAGACCTCAGCTGGTCAAAGAAGGAATGTCATAGATAAGAAAAAATAAACAACCTTGAAAAGCAGAACTGACGAATCTCGACTTTCTTGGTTTGCACACTAGGAAAAAAAAGACTTTCTAATACTCTAAGGCGGTCATCTCACACAGACAGAAACGAGAGTGTGGTACTTGGGGACATGGGGGCAGTGGTACCTCGGCAGTGCTGGGAATGGTTGGATTTGATGATCCAGAGGGCTTTTTCCACCCCAAACCATTCCCTGGTTCTGTGCTGAGTGAGCCCTGCTGCTTCTGCTCCTTCCAGGGCCCTCAGTGAGGAGGGAGGTGCGGTGACCTCCCCTGCTGTGCCACAGTTCCCATCCTCAGGAGGAGCAGCTGAAATCCATCAATCTGCCCCTGTTTCCCGAGGTATTGTCCCTGTCACCTCCAGCGGCAGCTTTTCCAGCAGCTCTGGGTGTTACATGTGTAAACAGAAACTCCTTGAACCTCCTCTGGCTTTTGCAAAATTAACATTAATTTGTTTTCCACGCCCGCCGAGGAGCTTGATCCAGCTTCCCCAAATCCCTGACATCCTGCTTTGTTTTCCTGAGGAACAAAACTCCAGCTGGGAGGGCTGCAGCCCATCAGCTGCTTCTCCAACAAAATCTTGGAGCTCCAGTGCTATTGATTGCAGGAAGAGCCCTTGAAACAACAATTAACCTTTCTAACGACGCCGGCTCGCTCGCGACCGGCGGCTCGGTTGCTCTGCAAAGTTTGCTTTAAAAATGAAGGAATCGATGAGATTTTGCATCTATTGACCCATCTCAATGCCAAGGTGTGGTGGGGAGGAACTCTGAGGAGATGCCAATCTCGTTCTGGGCCTCAGCCTTGGTCACTGCCTTTTTAACATTTATCTCCCTTAACTCCTCTAACGAGTGCAGCAGCTGAACATCGCGTCGTTAAGCCTAGGGAAACATCCTGGGCTTGGTGAGAGGATCTGAGCTCAGGGAATGTGTATTTCCAGATTTTGGCAGCATTTTGAT
Organism: Sporophila hypoxantha; assembly: GCA_002167245.1. NCBI lineage: Eukaryota > Metazoa > Chordata > Aves > Passeriformes > Thraupidae > Sporophila > Sporophila hypoxantha. The sequence goes on from NDFG01000008.1 coordinate 1,328,220, forward strand.
TTGGAATGGGGCTCAGCATTTGGCCTTTTTCACAGGGGTGGGCTCAGCTCAGTGCTGAGCTCTACGAGCTCCTCAGCAAATTCCAAGTCTTACTAGGAGTCATTTCTTCCTTGGATCTTCCCTTAAAGGAAATTTTATTCCTGACCACTCATTAACAGTGGTGCCAGGGAATTTCTTGCACCTTTAGTGGCTTTTCAGAGAGAAAAATAAACACTTTCACCCCAAAACTTCTCCATGTCAGAGCAAAAACACAAAGAAAGGGCCCAACCCAGCCTGTCCATGACTATTTCATCTATTTGGGGTTTTTTCCCTCCATACCAACATGGAATTTCTGCCCCAGGAATCCTTTTTGCTGCCAAAGAGCAGGTGCAATTATCTGCTGATTAACACGGGGAAATAAATCAGTTTAAATTTGCAGGCCACCTGGGCAGAATAGCACACCCAAAATTCCTTTGTTTAGTCAAGGGCAGAAGCACCAACCCAGGACGATTTTGATACCAGGTCTGAAGCCTTCAAATAGTGTTCAGTGCTAATTTGCTTGACTGAAAGTACAGCTTGAAACTTCTCAATAAAACCCAGATTTCTCAGAGTCTCAGGATTGTTGGACTGTGCTGGCTCCTGGTTAACGTGGGCAAGGCAAGGGGAAAAGGAAAATCAAGACCCCAAAATGCTCTTTATTGGAAGGAGCAAAATCCTTGTGAGTGGTGATGAAATCATCCCTTCATGCACCCACATGATTGAGCTGATATTAAATAATGAATAATCAGCATCAGGTTGAATTCAGCAAGTTGGGAATCTCCAATCATTGGAATTCATCTGGAGGCTGATTTTGGATGCTTTGCTCTTGACCTGCATTCCTGAATGTGATGCCATCACATGTGAAGAGATGTGAAGGGATGTCCTCAGACTCAGAGGCAATGCAGGTCAAGGCAAAGCAGCTTCCAAGAGGATTCTGTGCTGGGAAGAGCCTCCAGCCAAGGCTCCCCTCTGATCTCCAGATCTTCCTGGGAGATTTGCTCCCACAATCCCACGTCCTTTGATCTTGCCAGGTTCCACCTTTTGCCCCTGCACAGGAAGCCACAGGGACATCCCTGTCCCTTGTCACTCTGCCTGGTGGCCTGGGCAGCCTCGGGAGGTGGGATCACAGAATTCCAGAATGGTTTGGGTTGGAAGGGATCCTAAATCCATCTGTGCCATGGCAAGGACACCTCCCACTGTTCCAGGCTGCTCAACGCCCCAGTGTCCAACCTGGACTTGGGCATTGCCAGGGATCCAGGGGCAGCCACAGCTGCTCTGGAATCCATCCCAGCCAGGAATTCCAATTCCCACAGTCCCATCCATCCCTGATCCTCCATCTTGAAGATCAGATTCACAAGAATGACCAGGTTGGAAGACGACCTCCAAGACCATCAAGTCCAAACCCAGCCCCAACAGCTCAACTCAGCCCTGGCACCCAGTGCCACATCCAGGCTTTGTTAACACAACCCAGGGAATGGGGACTGCACCACCTCCCGGCAGCCATTCCAGAACTTTGTCACTCTTTCTGTAAAATACTTCCTCCTCATATTCAACCTAAATTTCCCTTGATGCATGTGAGATGGTGATTTGAATCCATTTCCCCCCAATAAGCAGCACTTTGGTTTTAATAACAAGAAAATAAAATATTTCCTGCAAGGCTCATTCCAAATCCAGAAAAACCAGTGGGATGTCCACGAGCAGCAGCAAGCATTGGCCAGAGCCCCTCAGCTCCCATCCAGTCGTTTTCCCAAAGTGTTGAGGACACAGCACGGAGGATTCAGCTTCCACATCATTCCATGCTTCTAAAGAAACCACTCCTGCCTTCAAATTGAAGGAAATAAAAAATTTAATTTTTCAATTTGTTTTTAAACTTAATTTTGAGGAAATCTCTTAAAATATTAAGAAATTCAGGATGGGGCTAAAAAGTCTTTGTGCATTAATACCAGACTGAAGTGTTTTCTAATTAGCTCACAGTGATGAAGGGAAAACCTTAAAGAAAAGTGAATTTTAATGAATAAGGTGCTAGAATGATCAGCGTTTCCTGTCCTACAGATTAATTTGCTGACTATTTTTATTTTCCTTTTCCTTGAGGGCCTTTGAATTATGCAGAGAAACTCTCACAAACCCAGCTGAAGAAGGGCAGGACGATTAGGAGCAAACAAACACTTCAGCAGAAAGCCCCACCTGGATTATTTCTGCAACAATCACTCAGCGAGCTCCAGGAACCTTTGCTGCATTTCCAGCAAATCCTGATCAGATTTTCCCATAATCCCAACAATTCAGCAAATCCCAGACCAAACTCCCTGGGAAGGCCGCAGGCTTTGAATTTTTTGTGGCCTTGCAAAGAGGAGCTGCAGGAAAGATGGAGAGAGAGATTTCCAGGGATGGAGGGACAGTACAACAGGAATGGCTTCAAACTGGCAAAGTGAGTTTAAGATTGGGAATTGGGAATTAGGAACTCCTGGCTGGAGGTGGGCAGGGGCTGGGCTGGAATTGCCAGAGCACTGTGGCTGGCCCTGGAGCCCTGGCAGTGCCCAAGGCCAGGTTGGACATTGGGACACCCTGGGACAGTGGGAGGTGTCCCTGCCTGGCAGGGGTGGCACTGGTGGGATTTTAAATCCTTTCCAACCCAACCATTCCATGATTCCATGATTATCCTGGTGAGGCATTCCTGCTTTCCCATGCTTCCACTTTGAGCTTCTCCCCATCCCTCCCTTCTGCCTGCTCCTTTTCCAACACAGATTTGGATCTAAGATGAGTTTTTTTATGGGAAATCCATGGCTCAGAACACATTTAACCCTCCTGATCCGTGAGTGACAGTACAGCCAAGAGTTTTTTCCACCAACCAGGTTTTGAGGCAGTTCCTTCCACACCTGGAATAATGAGATATTTTCATTCTTAAGCAGCTCAGCAAGCATTGACAGGAGAATTTATCCAAGGATACCTTGCTATCCAACTTGATTTTTCTTCCAATAGAATTAAAAGCAAACTCAAGGAATCTGAATTATTTCAGGGGAAGTGGCAGAAATGTCTCAGGGAATGTCTACCTGAAAACCAATTAAATGGGCTTAGACAGAATCACTTTCATGTGGGCTGGAAATTAATTGACAGGCAGAATGCAAAAGGTAATGATGAATATTAATGAGCTGAGTTGGTGGAATATCTGAGGGGTACATTTTCATCTTCTGTGGACAGGGGAATGTGACACAGAGACTTTAAACGCGCAGTGACTGCAATTCAGAAAAATCAGATTTATACACACACAGAGGCTTGTAGGGAAACGTGTTCAGCAAGGTTGAACTCTTGAGTGAGTGGGAGTTCATTCCTTCACCTTCCCTTCAGAGGATGTGCCTGATTTTCCATCCCATAAAATTATTAGTAGACACATAAATACCTGTTCTTCATGATAGAAGCTGCTGTCAAGTATCTTCCTTTTTATTTCAGAAGATGTGAAAGAAAGACCTAAGATTTAAACTGTTTCTGTTTCACCCAAGTGGGTTTTTTTCCACTCAACTCCTCATTACCACATTCAGTTTCCATTAAATAAATTCCAGGCACACTTGAAAATGATGGTGGTAGAAGGAGAAGTTCCATTTTTACTGTTTGCATAAAAAATCAAGAGTTATTGCACACCTGAGTGGAGAAACCACCATCCTCCAAGATAAAAATTGCAAGGACTGGGAATTTTTCTCTGGAGTCTGGAAACACCTGGAGGGAGGGATTGAGACAGGTAATGACAGACTCAGGTAAGAATTTACTCTTCTATAAAGCCAAGGCAATAAACTCATAAACTCCCAGATCTGCCCCTGTCATTTAGGCTGGTTTAGGAGGGGGATTGGCACAGGAGTATCAGGGGTTGGGCTCAGCGCTCGTTCCCGTGAATTTTCCATCTCTTATCTCTGGGATGGGCTCTGTCTGTGCTTTGACAAGTACCCCAACCCAATCCACAGCTTTGCCTGAGAGAGAAAACCTCATAGAGCCCTCAGATGTTCCTGAGGGTTTGCAGCTCCATCCACTCTGAACTGATCCTATAAAAATGAGCAAACTGGGATCTCACTCACTTCAGATGGAGTTCAGGGAAATGAAGATGGAAAACCAAAATTAACATCCTCTGTAAGAAGGGCTGAATATGGATCGATCCATTCAGGAGAACTTGGCTAATGGATGACCCCATTCCAAGCTGAGCACACCTTCCACAGGAAGAAAGATAGATTTTGGGCTGATTTTTGATGAACTATCCAAGTAGAATCTGAACATATTTCAGTAATGCCAGGTTGGGTTTCACTCCAGTTTTCCCGTTCCTTGTGATACTGGGATGTGATTTAGCACCAAAAGTTCTCTCTGAGCAGGAATTGTCTCCCCAGCAGCTGTCCTGTGTTTTTTAGGGCTGCCATTCCGAATTTTGGAATGATTGTTGGATTTTTCCATCCAGAAGAGAGGGATAGACTGAGCTCTGCCTCTGTTCTGTGCTGAGGGATGTACAGGATATTTGCAGGGAGAATTGTTTCAGGAAAAAATGGAAGTGGCTGCCCAGGGAGGTTGCAGGCCCATCCCTGCAGGTGTCCGCCTGAGTGGCACTCAGAGCTCTGGGCTGGGACAAGTGCGGCATTGGGCACAGCTGGACTCTGATCTTGGAGCTCTTTTCCAGCCTCAGGGATCCTGGATTCTGGATTTTTGCCTTAATGAAGACATTTATTTATTTATTCCAGTGTTGGTGTAGGGTGGAGTTTAGGGTTTTCTATCCAATTTTACTTCGCGATGGTGGGGAACCTGTGAAGCCCCAGGGAGTCACTCCCTGCCCTAAGGATGTGCAGGAGAGGACCCGGATTTCAGGATCAGCTGGATGAGCCCAGATATCAGAAGGAATAAGATACAGGGTTGCTTTTGCCAGCTTTGTACCAGAGAGGTCCAAAACCTCTTGCTCCTGGGATTTTATAGAATCCCGAATCCCAGATTGTTTGGGTTGAAAGGACTGAAATCCCACTTCCACCCCTATGGATGGACTTCTGCTATCCCAGTGTCCAGCCTGGCCTTGGGCACTGCCAGGGATCCAGGGCAGCCACAGCTGCTCTGGCAATTCCAGCCCAGCCAGCAATTCCCAATTCCCAATCTCCATCATCCCTGCCTCCTCCAGCTTCAGGCCATTCCCTCTCGTTGGTGCCCTGTGAAAATGTGGGATTGGCCCTGCTCAGGATGGCTTTTCCTTGTCAGCACTAAAACATACCCAGGTGGTTTTTTTTTGTTTCTCCAGTTTTAAGTCATTGTCTCCATTAAAAAATCTGCAGGAACAAGGGGAAAGTCACAGGAAAAACCCACAATGGGAATTGTTATCTGTTTTGAAAAATAAGGTGAACTATTTCAATTGATAATATTTAAGTGCAGATACATAAACACACACTATTAAATGCAGGAGAAAAATCCATTAAATGACCTTTTCCTTACCTGTTGAAGAAAGCTCTCTCCTGATGTCATTCCAGTGGGAACAGCACTTCCATGGTTGATTTCCACCTCAAAGGGATCTCTACATCAAAGGTCAAATCATCAATAGTTAAGCAAAGTAATTAATTAGGCTCTTTAATCTCTCTTTTTCTTCCTGGAAAGGGTGCTCAGGCCTTGGAAGGGGTCATCCATCAGCCAATTCCCTAATGGATCATCCATATTCAGGCCCTTCTTACAGCAGGGATGTTAATTTTGGTTTTCCATCTTCATTTCCCTGAACTCCCAATCTGAAGTGAGTGGAGATCCCAGTTTGCTCATTTTTATAGGATCAGTTCAGAGTGGATGGAGCTGCAAACCCTCAGGAACATCTGGAGGGCTCTATGGAGGTTTTCTCTCTCAGCAAAGCTGGGATTGGGGTTGGGTACTTGTCAAAGGCACAGACAGAGCCCATCCCAGAGATAAGAGATGGAAAATACAGGGAACGAGCTGCTGAGCCCAACCCTGAGACTCCTGTGCCAATCCCCCTCCTAAACCGAGCCTAAAATGACAGGGGCAGATCTGGGAGTTTATTGAGTTTATTGCCTTGGCTTTATAGAAAAGTAAATTCTTACCTGAGTCTGTCATTACCTGTCTCAATCCCTGCCCCTCCAGGTGTTTCCAGACCTCCCAGGAGAAAATTCCCAGTTCCTTGCAATTTTTATCTTGGAGGGATGGTGGTTTCTCCACTCAGGTGTGCAATAACCTCTGAGTTTTTTATCAAAACAGTAAAAATGGAACTTCTCCTTCTACCRCCATCATTTTCAAGTGTCCTGGAATTTATTTAATGGAAACTGMATGTGGTAATGAGGAGTTGAGTGGGAAAAGAACCCACTTGGGTGAAACAGAAACAGTTTAAATCTTAGGTCTTTCTTTCACATCTTCTGAAATAAAAAGGAAGATACTTGACAGCAGCTTCTATCATGAAGAACAGGTATTTATGTGTCTACTAATAATTTATGGGATGGAAAATCAGGCACATGCTCTGAAAGGGAAGGTGAAGGAATGAACTCCCASTCACTCCAAGAGTTCACACCTTGCTAAACACATTTCCTTACAAGCCTCTGTGTGTGTATAAATCTGATTTTTTTGAATTGCAGTCACCTGGTGTTTAAAGTCTCTGTGTCACATTCCCCTGTCCACAGAAGATGAAAATGTCCCCCTCAGATATTGCCACCAACTCAGCTCATTAATATTCATCATTACCTTTTGCATTCTGCCTTGCAATTAATTTCCAGCCCACATGAAAGTGATTCTGTCTAAGCCCATTTAATTGGTTTTCAGGGTAGACATTCCCTGAGACATTTCTGCCACTTCCCCCTGAAATAATTCAKATTCCTTGAGTTTGCTTTGATAAATCTATTGGAAGAAAAATCAAGTTGGATAGCAAGGTATCCTTTGGATAAATTCTCCTGTCAATGCTTTGCTGAGCTGCTTAAGAATGAAAATRTCTCAATTATTCCAGGTGTGGAAGGAACTGCCTCAAAAACCTGGTTTGGTGGAAAAAACTCTTGGCTGTACTGTCACCCATGGAGCAGGAGGGTTAAATGTTGTCTGAGCCATGGATTTCCCATAAAAAACTCATCTTAGATCCCAATCTGTGTTTGGAAAAGGAGCAGGCAGAAGGGAAGGGATGGGGAGAAGCTCAAAGTGGAGCATGGAAAAGGCAGGASATGCCTCACCAGGGATAATCATGGAATCATGGAATGGGTTGGGTTGGAAAGGATTTAAAATCCCACCCAGTGCCACCCCTGCCATGGCAGGGACACCTCCCACTGTCCCAGGGTGTCCCAATGTCCAACCTGGCCTTGGGCACTGCCAGGGCTCCAGGGCCAGCCACAGCTGCTCTGGCAATTCCAGCCCAGCCCCTGCCCACCCTCCCAGCCAGGAGTTCCTAATTCCCAATTCCCAATCTAAACTCACTTTGCCAGTTTGAAGCCATTCCCTGTGTCCTGTCCCTCCATCCCTGGGAAATTCTCTCTCTCCATCTTTCCTGCAGCTCCTTCTGCAAGGCCACAAAAAATTCAAAGCCTGCGGCCTTCCCCARGGAGCTYGGYCTGGGATTTGCTGAATTGTTGGGATTATGGGGAAAATCTGATCAGGATTTGGCTGGAAATGCAGCAAAGGTTCCTGGAGCTCGCTGAGTGATTGTTGCAGAAATAATCCAGGTGGGGCTTTCTGCTGAAGTGTTTGTTTGCTCCTAATCGTCCTGCCCTTCTTCAGCTGGGTTTGATGAGATTTCTCTGCATAATTAAAAGGCCCTCAAGGAAAAGGAAAATAAAATAGTCAGCAAATTAATCTGTAGGACAAGGAAACGCTGATCATTCCTAGCACCTTAATTCATTTAAAATTCACTTTTCTTTAAGGTTTTCCCTTCATCACTGTGAGCTAATTAGAAACCACTTCAGTCTGGTATTAATGCACAAAGACTTTTTAGCCCCATCCTGAATTTCTTAATATTTTAAAGAGATTTCCTCAAAATTAAGTTTAAAAACAATTGAAAAATTAAATTTTTTATTTCCTTCAATTTTAAGGCAGGGAGTGGTTTCTTTAGGAAGCATGGAATGATGTGGAAGCTGAATCCTCCGTGCTGTGTCCTCACACTTTGGGAAAACGACTGGATGGGAGCTGAGGGGCTCTGGCCAATGCTGCTGCTGCTGGCTGGACATCCCACTGGTTTTTCTGGGATTTGGAATGAGCCTTGCAGGAAATATTTTATTTCTTTGTTATTAAAACCAAAGTGCTGCTTATTTGGGGGGGAAATGGGATTCGAAATCACCATCTCACATGCATCAAGGGAAATTTAGGTTGAATATGAGGAGGAAGTATTTTACAGAAAGAGTGACAAAGTTCTGGAATGGCTGCCCGGGGAGGTGGTGCAGTCCCCATCCCTGGGTGTGTTTAACAAAGCCTGGATGTGGCACTGGGTGCCAGGGCTGAGTTGAGCTGTTGGGGCTGGGTTGGACTTGATGGTCTTGGAGGTCTCTTCCAACCTGGTCATTCTGTGAATTCTGATCTTCAAGACTGGAGGATCAGGGATGGATGGGACTGTGGGAATTGGGAATTCCTGGCTGGGATGGGATTCCCAGAGCAGCTGTGGCTGCCCCTGGATCCCTGGCAATGCCCAAGGCCAGGTTGGACACTGGGGCTTGGAGCAGCCTGGAACAGTGGGAGGTGTCCTTGCCATGGCACAGATGGGATTTAGGATCCCTTCCAACCCAAACCATTCTGGAATTCTGTGATCCCACCTCCCGAGGCTGCCCAGGCCACCAGGCAGGAGTGACAAGGGACAGGGATGTCCCTGTGGCTCCTGTGCAGGGGGCAAAAGGTGGAACCTGGCAAGATCCAAAGGACGTGGGATTGTGGGAGCAAATCTCCCCAGGAAAGATCTGGAGATCAGAGGGGGAGCCTTGGCTGGAGGCTCTTCCCAGCACAGAATCCTCTTGGAAGCTGCTTTGCCTTGACCTGCATGCCTCTGAGTCTGAGGACATCCCTTCACATCTCTTCACATGTGATGGCATCACATTCAGGGAATGCAGGTCAAGGCAAAGCATCCAAAATCAGCCTCCAGATGAATTCCCAATGATTGGAAATTCCCAACTTGCTGGGAATTCAACCTGATGCTGATTATTCATTATTTAATATCAGCTCAAATCATGTGGGTGCATGAAGGGATGATTTCATCACCACTCACAAGGATTTTGCTCCTTCCAATAAAAAGAGCATTTTGGGGTCTTGATTTTCCTTTTCCCCTTGCCTTGCCCACGTTAACCAGGAGCCAGCACAGTCCAACAATCCTGAGACTCTGAGAAATCTGGGTTTTATTGAGAATTTCAAGCTGTACTTTCAGTCAAGCAAATTAGCACTGAACACTGATTTGAAGGCTTCAGACCTGGTATCAAAATCTTCCTGGGCTGGTGCTTCTGCCCTTGACTAACAAAGGAATTTTGGTTGTGCTATTCTGCCCAGGTGGCTGCAAATTAAACTGATTTATTTCCCCGTGTTAATCAGCAGATAATTGCACCTGCTCTTTGGCAGCAAAAGGGATTCCTGGGGGCAGAAATTCCATGTTGGTATGGAGGGAAAAAACCCCAAATAGATGAAATAGACATGGACAGGCTGAACTGGGCCCTTTCTTTTTATTTTGCTCTGACATGGAGAAGTTTTGGGGTGAAAAGTGTTTTATTTTCTCTCTGRAAAGCCACTAAAGGTGCAAGAAACCCCTGGCACGCTGTTAATGAGTGGTCAGGGAATAAAAATTTGCTTTAAGAGAAGATCCAAGGAAGAAATGACTCCTAGTAGGACTTGGAATTTGCTGAGGAGCTCGTAGAGCTCAGCACTGAGCTGAGCCCACCCCTGTGAATAAAGGCCAAATGCTGAGCCCCATTCAAATCAGAAATGCTGCCAAAATCTGGAAATACACATTCCCTGAGCTCAGAGTCCTCTCACCAAGCCCAGGATGTTTCCCTAGGCGTTAACGACGCCGATTTCAGCTGCTGCGCTCGTTAGAGAATTAAGGGAGATAAATGTTAAAAAGGCAGTGACCAAGGCTGAGGGCCCAGAACGAGATTTGCATCTCCTCAGAGTTCCTCCCCACCACAACCTTGGCATTTGAGATGGGTCAATAGATGCAAAATCTCATCGATTCCTTCATTTTTTAAAAGCAAACTTTGCAGAGCAACCGAGCCGCGCGTCGGAGCGAGCGGCGTCGTTAGAAAGGTTAATTGTTGTTTCAAGGCTCTGCCTGCAATCAATAGCACTGGGAGCTCCAAGGATTTTGTGGAGAAGCAGCTGATGGCTGCAGCCCTCCCAGCTGGAGTTTTGTTCCTCAGGAAAACAAAGCAGGGGATGTCCAGGGATTTGGGGAAAGCTGGATCAAGCTCCTCGGCGGGCGTGGAAAACAAATTAATGTTAATTTTGCAAAAGCCAGAGGAGGTTCAAGGAGTYTCTGTTTACACATGTAACACCCAGAGCTGCTGGAAAAGCTGCCGCTGGAGGTGACAGGGACAATMCCTCGGGAAACAGGGGGCAGATTGATGGATTTCAGCTGCTCCTCCTGAGGGATGGGAACTGTGGCACAGCAGGGGAGGTCACCGCACCTCCCTCCTCACTGAGGGCCCTGGAAGGGAGCAGAAGCAGCAGGGCTCACTCAGCACAGAACCAGGGAATGGTTTGGGTGGGAAAAGCCCTCTGGATCATCAAATCCAACCATTCCCCAGCACTGCCGAGGTACCACTGCCCCATGTCCCCAAGTACCACATCTCGGGTTTCTGTGGTTGAGATGACCCCTAAGGTATTAGAAAGTCTTTTTTTTTCCTAGGTGTGCAACCAAAGAAGTCGAGATTCGTCAGTTCTGCTTTTCAAGGTTGTTTATTTTTTCTTATCTATGACATTCCTTCTTTGACCAGCTGAGGTCTGTCCAGCAGGTCGGGTTGTGGCACAGTCCCTGCCCTAGGGGTGGTGTTGGCTTTTTATACTAATAACTACATGCACTTTATTTACAATTACTTCCCAATACCTGTCACCCATCTTAGACAGTCTGTCTCTACTCTAAACCAATCCAGAAGTGCCACCATCACAGCAGAAGATGGAGGGCAAGAATAAGAAGGAGAAGAAGGACAGGACACCCCCAGATTCCTCCATTTTGCCTCCTGAACCCCCATTCTAAATCCCCAAAATTCTACTTTTTCACCCTGTGATAAATTCACATTCTATTTAAAGTCTTGTGGCTTGTGACTCCTGACACAAAGTTGGGAATTGTTTCCATGGGCTAAAATCCAAGGCACAGGTGTCTGTGACTCCGTGCCAAGGTCTCTGAGCCTCTGCCAGGGTCTCAAATCACCCAGGGCAGCCAGAGGAGTGTCCTGGGTCCCAACATCATCCACAGGGATTTTAAATTCCCCCAAGGATGGGGGCTCCACCCCTGCCCTGGGCAGCTGTGCCAGGGCTGGACAGCCCATTCCATGAAGGAATTTTCCATAATATCCAAATTAAACTTCTCCCCTGGCCCAGCCTGAGGCCGTTCCCTCTGCTCCTGTCCCTGTTCCCTGGAGCAGAGCCCGACCCCCCCGGCTGTGCCCTCCTGGCAGGAGCTGTGCAGAGCCACAAGGGCCCCTGAGGCCTCCTTTGCTCCAGGTGAGCCCCTTCCCAGCTCCTCAGGATTCTGCAGCCCCTTCCCAGCTCCTCAGGGATTCTGCAGCCCCTTCCAGCTCCCTCAGGGATTCTCCAGCCCCTTCCCAGCTCCTCAGGGATTCTGCAGCCCCTTCCCAGCTCCTCAGGGATTCTGCAGCCCCTTCCCAGCTCCTCAGGGATTCTGCAGCCCCTTCCCAGCTCCTCAGGGATTCTCCAGCCCCTTCCCAGCTCTTCTTCCCTTCCCTGGACCCTCTCCAGCCCCTCCATGTCCTCCTTGCCTTGGGAAGTAAAGAACCTTGATGTACCTGAGCCTTTTCCTCACCTTTGCCACATCCAACAAGGGCTGGAGATTCTCCTCATCTCTTCCTTTGTTGCTGAAATAYTTACAGGAATATTTTTAAAGTCCTTTCTGGCAGTATCCACATTAAATTCCAGCTGTGCTTTGCCCTTCTGATTTCCCCTTGCTTCATCTCCTGACATCCTTGCTCTCCTGACTYACCTGCCCTTTCTTCCAGAGTTTAAATATCCCATATCCTGATTATTTCATGCTGTTTACACAGCCCATGGCCTCAGTGTTCATGAGAAYTCCATCCTGGCTCAGGGTGGAAAACAGGACACAATTTCCTGGAGCTCAAAGGAGCGCTGGCTGCAGGGTGGAAGTCACTCATAAATGRGTAAACTTTGAGGGGAGAAAAGCAAAATTTTTTTCCCTCCTTTGCATCTGAAGAAATGGAGACTCAAAGAGATCCCAGGAAAAGCATTCCCTGATTTTTGCTGCTGTTTTTGGGATGCTCTGGCCCTGTTTTTTTCCCGTGCTCRGGGCTCAGCTCCTGCTGGTCCTTTCCCCTCCCTCAGTGCAAACTCCAGGAGAAAAATGTGACAAAACTTTGAGAATTCCCAGATTCCAGTGCTAAAGCGTGACAGGAGTTTTGTTCAGAACACAAGTGTGACTCTCTGGAAAGATGAAAATTAATTAATTATAGAAYTAATGCCAGCAAAGCAGGAAGAGGAGGTTCTGAGAGACTCCCAGTCCAAAGCAGCCTCACGGAGCTGTTCCTTTGTCACCCTYCCACCGTGGGGCCACCATTTGAGCGATCCCAAAACTTTTCATGCCAGSAATTCCTCCCTGAGCATCCCTTTAACCAGGAATCCAACCTCTCCCTTCCTCACACTGATCTCATTGAGCTGGAATGATACAAAAGCTCCATTTGCCTGAGCTAATCTAAATAATCAGAATTATTTAACACCATTTTTCTCTCTGGGCTGAGCACATCCAGTAACTTTTTATCCCCGGGTATCTCCCAARGACACCTGATGAAAGCTGCTGAACACCAGACTGAATTCCAATAATTGCTAATGCCCATTGAAACCTCAAATAAGAGATTTAATTAGATCCTGCTGATTAGAACCAGTTCTGGTGTCCCTGCCTTTATCCCTTTCCCCTTGGGATTTAACAGTAATTTGTATTTTAATAGCCCAATATTGTCCTTTTTTACAGCTCTATAGGCTCTGCTCAGATTTCAGCCACCTCCCTTGGATGGCAAGAAAAATCCCCCAGGATTGTCTCCATTCAGACATTCCCTGGATTTCASTCCTTGTCCAGGACCTCCAGCTGCCCCAGGAATGCCCTGGGTGAAGATGGAGCCTTCCCAGTAATCCCAGATGTTCTCTGTAGGAGTGAGTGGGCTGATCCTGGAATCCTGGAATCATGGAATCCTGGAACCCTGGAATCATGGAACCATGAAATCATGAAATCCTGGAATCCTGGAACAGTGGAATAATGGAATCATGGAGTCCTGGAACCATGGAATCATGGCATCATGGGACCATGGAACCCTGGAATCCTGGAACAGTGGAATCCTGGAATTATGGAATCCTGGAACCATGGAACCATGGAGTCCTGGAACCGTGGAATCATGGAATTATGGAGTCCTGGAATCCTAGAACCATGGAATCATGGGATCATGGAGTCCTGGAACCATGGAATTATGGAACCATGGAATCCTGGAACCATGGAACCCTGGAACCCTGGAACCATGGAATCATGGGACCATGGAACCCTGGAATCCTGGAACCATGGAATCCTGGAATTATGGAATCCTGGAACCCTGGAACCATGGAGTCCTGGAACCGTGGAATCCTGAAATCCTAGAACCATGGAATCATGGAATCATGGAGTCCTGGAACCATGGAATCATGGAATTATGGAATCCTGGAACCATGGAACCTGTCTCTTATACACATCTAGATGTGTATAAGAGACAGCCTGGAACCATGGAATCATGGAATTATGGAATCCTGGAACCATGGAATCATGGAATTATGGAATCCTGGAACCATGGAACGAGGGAATCATGGAACCATGGAATCATGGAATCATGGAATCATGGAATCATGAAACCATGGAATCATGGAACCATGGAACCATGGAATCCTAGAACCTGTCTCTTATACACATCTAGATGTGTATAAGAGACAGCCCTCATAGGGAACAATTCCTAATTCCCAAAATCCCATCCAGCCCTGCCCTCTGGCAGTGAGAGCCATTCCCCCTTGATCCTTTGGGTTTCCTCACTTCTCTCCTTTGAGTTGTCCATATTTTTTTCTCTGGACAATTTCCATGCCCTGGATACCTCAGGGCGCTGTCACTGCCAGAACAGACCTGCCCCATTCCTGGCCCTTTTCCCTCTCCCTTTAGTTCCCATATTTTCCATCCCTCTTCCTGSTCCCCTGGTTCCTGCACCTCCAATATGAAATATTTTATTTTCTCTCTATTTTCACATCTCCCCTCTCTCTTTTGTCTTCCAGCCCACTCTGCATTCCCCTCCTGCCTTCCAGGCAGGAACAGAAAGCTGGGATTTGCTGTGGGAATGTTTTAGGGGCTTCTCTGCAGCTAAAACACCTAAAATGGRACCCAGCATCTTCCCACTGCCTCAGACTGGCGTTGGGACAAACATATCCATGAATAATCCAGTCCCCCAAGACCTGSATGCTAACTTGGGGAGTTCCCAGCTCCGGGATGGCCTGGAAACCCCATTTTTTGGGTGTCACYGTGCATAGAAGGTGAATTATTCCCTTCAGTGCACACCTGAGCTGAGCAGCAGCTCTTCAGGAGTTTGGGAGAGGGTGGGGGTGGGAACAGTGGGATTTTAGGAGCTGCCTGAGGCAATGTCACCGGGAAGTGACTGCAGCTGAAAGTGGAGCAGAAAACACGATGGGACTTGGCCACTGCACACGTCTGGGATCATCTTTTCTCCTGGCATCCACAGCCTGCACCTTGTCCATGTTTCCTTCCAGTTCATTAAAGGAACACCTGAGCTCTGTCCTTGTCAAAATCCCTGTTATCCATCCAAAATCCACGGCTGCACCAGAGGTGGGGATTTCCCTCCCTAATTCCAGTTTAATAAGCRACYTCCACTGAGTTCCTGCTGCAATTCWRTGGATTTAGAMAATCTTAATTRTGTTCAGGAAGGAAAAATCAYTAATTTGTGGTTTGACCACAGCACTTAATCAGTTTGTACCAATTAATTCCCAGTATTTCCACCATAATTACACCTTTTAAAAAAACTAGATAATCTTATGTATGAGTATATATTCCCAGACCTGTCATTCCTGGTAAAACAAAGGAGTATATTTATATATTCCCCAGCCTTGCTGAGGTGTCTCCGAGCTAGGAATATGCTGAGTTTATAACTGTCTGCAGTGAAATTCCTCTGGGAAATGGCTCAGAGAGAAGTGTGGAATCATCAGCTGCCTCCGAGGCTTGTAAATGTGTCACCTTGTTTTCCAAGGCTTGTCTTACTGACACAGGAACAAAGCAGCAGCTGGGAAAACGGAATATTTCACTCCCACGTGGATMTTTCTTTGAAAAATTGGGATTTCACCAGTGATGCCTTGTTATCCAACAGTTAGCACTGGTCAGTGTGAGATTGTTGCTGAAGGATTGGCTGAAAATGTCACTTTTTTCTACAAATATTCTGCGTGGCAAAGTAGGAACAAGAGGATTTTTTGGCTAAAAAGCCTGGAAGAAACTGGATTTTTTTCTCCACAAATAGGCTGACTCCGAAGTGATTCCCTCCTGGCTAATTCATGGAAATTCATGGTAAATGGGTGTGTGAGGAGGAAGGAGCTGCAAACTGAAAGTAGRGTTGGATTAGATGGGAGATTGGGAATTCCTGGCTGGGCTGGAATTGCCAGAGCAGCTGTGGCTGCCCCTGGATCCCTGGCAGTGCCCAAGGCCAGGCTGGACATTGGGGCACCCTGGGACAGTGGGAGGTGTCCCTGCCATGGCAGGGGTGGCACTGGGTGGGATTTAAGATCCCTTTAATCCAGATTATTCTGGGATTCTCTGCTGATCTGTTCTGCTGCCATGGCAGAGTTGCTGCTTTGGGTTTATGGCACCTTCAGGTGTCCAGAAAAGACCAAGAAAGAGAGTCAAAATCAAGGAGCCCTCAGATCATGGAAAGAYTTTCTGGAGGATCACCCAGGTTTCCTTTGCTTCATTTCTTTCCATTATTTCCCTTTTTTACACCACAAATTTTTCAGGTCATCTCTGCCTTCACCTGGGCGTGGGCGAGCCCAGCACAAAGCAAATGTGGCCGAGGCCTAGACACACTAAAATGGTCCAAATTATGAATAACCTTTTGTCCTGGTTTAGGGCAAACCCAGAACACCTTTATAAAAACTGCATCATTTCCCCTCAGAGATAGCAAAACTGTCACATCTGTCCTTGTTTTTCTGTGTGCACTTCAGGAACACTTTAAATCTTTCCCAGATTCCCTCTAACCCGGTGTTTTCTGTGGGGCAGGCTGTGGGTGCAGCACCACAGCAGWGCAAGATAAATGCTGCATTTTGGGCTCAATTCCAGCAGGTTTGGCATGGCTTGATCCAAGTGGAAAAGGCATCCAGAGCTGTGCTTAGGGGATGTTTTATTCATGAGGCCTCTGCTGCTCCGAGGCACRGCAAAGGTCCCTCCCCACCACTGATAAACACATTCCACCTCCTCTGMAAGCTTTGTTGGGAGCTCTGTTCTTTCCTGGTCTTCCCTAAAGGTCTCTCAYCCAACCCCTCTCCCGGGAGAAGCTGCAATCCCAGATTTCAGCTGAGGCAGCAGCMAATTCCAGCTTTTCTTGCAGCATTTGCAGGACTTCAGGTTCATTGCTCCGGGTTCATTGCTCRGGGGGCTGCAGAGGGTTTGCACGTTCCTCACCACGTGCTTTGCTTCCAGCCTGGAAAAATGAATGATTCCCGAGCTCTGGGGCTGGATCCATGTGCTGAGCTGAGCTGGGAGTGCTGCCAGGAGTTTGCTGGGATCTGGGCTGGAATAAGTGGAATAAACCCCACCACGAGGGCATCCAGAGGCAGCTGGAAAAGTCCAGCTCTCTGCAAGGCAGGAGCTCCAGGAGTGCTTTGGAGAGAGAGGGGAAAGGGTTTGAAAAATCATGGAATATCTGGAGTGGGAATGGTGCCTTATAAAGGCTGACCCAGAGCAGAGGCTGGATGGAGTTSCAGAAYAAAGCAGGGATTGATTCAAAGCATCTCCTCCATGGATCCACCTTGGGCAGCACMAGAGCCCAGCCAGGGCTGCACCCAAGATGAACCAAAATGGCCCCAAAATGAACGGCCGGGCACGGGGTCTGTCCCTGGGATCAGTTCTGCTCCATTTGCACCTTGCAGTTCATTGTCCCATTSCAGCTTTAGCCCCTGCAGTCCCACCCTGCTTGTTTTTCTCTCTCCAGCCCACGGTGTTTGTGCTCTGGGGCTGAGATTTGGATCATTTGTCCTTGGTGCCCAGCTGGAGCAGGAATTGTTTTGTCTCCCTGCTCTGTGCACAGAGCTCACCATCCCCTGATATGAAGCTCAGACCCTCACACTAAAGCAGCACAGAATGTGAAAAATAGAAAAGCTGAACCTGAGGCATCAGAAAGGGATCACAGGGATCATCCAGCCCAGCTCCTGGCCCTGCACAGACACCCAACAATCCCACTGTTCCTGGAGCATTCCCCAAACTCTCCTGGAGCTCTGGCAGGTTTGTGGATTTAGGCCTCCCCCTTGTCTCCTCCAATTGATTTKGGTCCTTCTGGATTTCCCTGGATCATCCTGCTCTTTCCTTCCTCTCCTGCCTGGTTTATGTGTCCACCTTGACTTGGRGGAGCATCTCCTTTTGGAACCATCTGATGGGTCAGCACTTGTTTTTTTCCCTGTTTACAGAATACCAGAATTATTTCATTTGGAAAAGCCCTCCCAGCCCATCAAATCCCAGCTGTGCCCCATCCCCACCTTGTCCCCAGCCCAGAGCTCTCAGTGCCACCTCCAGGGATGGACACTCCAGGGATGGGCACTGCAACCCTCCCTGGGCAGTGCCAAGGCCTGAGCCCCCTTTCCATGGGGAAATTCCTGCTGGGCCCACCCTGAGCTGCCCTGGCCCAGCCTGAAGTTTAATGGGTTGATCCCCCATTTCTCTGGACTCACTAAAATCCCTTTGCCAGACAGAAGCAGGACTGAGATGTTTTGTGGGRTAAACCATATCCTGCCTCATCCTTCCCACAGAAATGGGATCTACACAAAGGGAGTGGCAGGAAAAGCAGAAATAATAGGATTATTAAAATTCCAAGGTGCAAATTGCATCTTTTATTTTTTCCTGAAAAAAAAAGAAAACCAAAATAAAAACATTGGGACACTGTGAGACCACAGAATTCATGGAGAATACCCTTATTAARTGCAGGAATTTATGGAAGACCACAGCATTGAGCACAGATTAAAACACATCCCGAGCCAATCACAGAGACATGCGGAGATCATGGAATCAATCAGGGGCTTGGACTGGGCAACAGTGCAAAAGGGAACGAGGCAAAGGGAATCCTGGCTGCTCCCTGGACTGCCTGGAGCTGGAACTGTGCCCAGGGATCCCAGGGAACAGGAGTCAGCAGAAGGAGTGACCTTGGCTAGCCCAGGGCAATCCTGAGGCTGCTCTCCAGAGCAGAAATGTCAGGGAAAAACCTGTGCTTGGAATGAGCAGCGATTCCCAGGCTGTGGGAACGGGCTGGGCTCAGAGGAGGGTCCTGGCAGCCTCTGAATGACAGAATTTGCACTTTATTGCTGACTCCCTGGCACGTTATTGACTCCATTTAACCCCCCGCTCTCGAAGGGGAAAATGGGTGGAATAATTCTCTTTTTTTTTYCCCAGATTCTGTCTATCCATTGGGCTTGACAGGATTCAGTGCAGCAATAAATGGTTTTCCTTTTTTCCTTGTACTGGGCACATGGAGAAATTCCTTGTCTCAGATGATAAATAATTGTCAGGTTTGTTTTTCCCTTGCCTGACCATTGATGTGGAGTCATTTTAGGGTGATAGGCATGGCCCTGTCTCAYTGCCAGCACCACCCAGAGCTTCCTGGGATGCAGAGGCTCTGTTGGGAATCCCTCTGGGATAAATCCCCTGGAATTAGAGCATTAGATCAACCTGTTCATTAAAGTGGCAGTGCAATTATTGCTGATGGGGAAGGAATTTATTCCAGAATTTATTCCAGCCCAGCTGTACAATCTGAGGACAAGGGAAGGGGAGCTGCTTGAGGAGAATTACKGCAGGTGATTCCCAAAAAATGGTATCAGGGCTGTCTGTCAGGATGAGGGAATGGAAGTGGAAACTTCCCGGAAGGGAGCTGATAAAGGAAACTGGAATCTCCCAGGATATTGGGGGTTGTTTCCAGATCACTGCTTGGAACAATTGGATCCAATTGCCTGGATCAATTGGGATTATTCCACAGGTTTGTGTTGAGCATTTGATTCCTCACTTTCCATGGAGACCTGGGGCACAAAACCCTTTTTATGGAATTCTTTCACCCTTGAAGGCTGCAAAGGCTTCTCTGTCTTCCCTATTCCCAGYGAGGAGGTCCCTGGTGGTGGCAGATCTTGGACAAATCATGGAATCATGGAATTGTTTGGGGTGGAAGGCACCTTAAATTWATCTCATCCCACCMTTTTCCAYGGGCAGGGACACCTTCCTCTATCCCTGGTTGCTCCAAGCCCCATTTAGAGGACAAGCAACGTTCCTAAACCCCTCCCCAAGCATAAACCCAAAACGCTGCTGAGTTTAAAGCTTCTTTATGCAAAAATATGAATCAATAATTTAAAATCATAGCTTTGCTCATTTTATTTCTTCCACAGAAACCAGGATTTTAGGATCAASAGAAAAATGAACGGAGAAGAAAGCMGAGTTCCATGGAYGACGRGTACCCCTGGATTTTCAGGAATTCCTCATTAAATTGAGTTTCTGGCACTGCTTTCTCCCCAAACTGCAYGTCAAGGACACATGATGGGAGTATAAAGATGTGGGTGAATTGTGGAATTACCAAGGTTGGAAAAKCCCTCCATGGTGGAGTCCAACCCTTCCCCAGTGCTGCCCCATGTCCCCAAGTGCCACATCCACAGGGATTTGAATCCCCCCAGGGATGGGGACCCCACCACTGCCCTGGGCAGCTGTGCCAGGGCTGGACAAACCTTTCCATGCAGGAATTCTTCATAACATCCAAATGGAACCTCCCCTGGCCCAGCCTGAGGCCGTTCCCTCTGCTCCTGTCCCTGTTCCCTGGAGCAGAGCCTGAAGAGTTGGGACATTTTTTATTCCCATTTTTCCAACTGTCACAGACATATTTTATGAAAAATCCTTTTGCTAGGATCTTTTCTCCTGAGAAGCTGAGAGGCCTCAGAAACAAAATGTAAACAATGATTAGCTGCTGTTGTGGAATGCAACAGGTGCATTTTTGATTGGTCTTATGTGATTGTTTTTAATTAATGGCCAATCACAGTCCAGCTGGCTCAGACTCTCTGAGAGTCATGAGCTTTTGTTATCATTTCATTCCTTTCCTTTCAAGCCTTCTGATGAAATCCTTTCTTCTATTCTTTTAGTATAGTTTTAGTATATAATTTTCTTTTAATATATCATTTTCTTTTAATATAATATATATAATAAAATAATAAATCAGCCTTCTGAAACATGGAGCCAACATTCTCATCTCTTCCCTCATCCTGGGGCCCCTGTGAACACCAGCACATCCAACCTCCCTGTTTCTCAAACAGATCCATTTCTGATCTCCAAGACCTTCTAGAACCAGCAGCGCTGTTCTGTGAGCACTTTTAGCCTGGTACAAACACCAGGCTGCCTTTCATCATGGAAAATGTCTCATCTCTCTCTGCTGAGTGCCATTTTTATCTCCCTAAATGTTTTATTTTGCAGCCTGGGCTGTTGCATCCGACGGCAGAACAGCTGCTCAATTATTTCCTGCTGTCAGCAGCRATGTGAAGGGATTCAGGAACTGGACATAAAACAAAATCTGGACAATGCAGGGCTTGGCTCATTTGTGTAGAGCACGCCAAGAACGAGCCCCAGCTGCACTGAGCTGTTAATTTAAGTTATTTTAATGAGGAGACGGAAGAAAGGACCTGAGGTGCAGCATAAATGTGGGAAAAAGCCTTCTCCAGGTGATGCCAATGTTTGGTGGCCTCAGAGCTCCCACCTGGAGCTTCTCCCTGTGCTGGTCACGGCCTCAGCTGGCTCTGATTTGGCAATTTTGTTTGGCTTTTAGCTCGTTCCTTTCCAAATCCCACATAAATTCCTCTGGAAAGGCCAAGCAGGACAGGTTGGGAAATGGGACAAGAGCAGGGTTGGCTGTGGTGGGATCAGGACCAGCTTCTTGTCATCTCCACAATATCTGGTTTGCTCTGTTGCTGCTTCTACACTGACTTCCATATTTTTTCCAGTGTGTTCTTATCAGTCAGGAGCTAAAAAGCCTGTTAGGAATGAAAAYGAAAACAGAATTTGATTATCTTCCATAGTTTGCCTCATGGAATTTGTCAGGAGCTTGCAAAAAAACGCCTGAGCAATGAAAGTCCTGGATTAAAAAAATTCTGATGTGCTGCTTGTGTTTTTCAGCTGCTCTGAACAGAAAGAKCTTCCCAAAAGGGCTTAAAAACATAAAGCTACCTAAAAATCCTCTTTAAAAAAGAAAAAAATAATCAATTTTCATTTCAATTTTTGCAGTTTTCATCCATACAAGTTTAATTGGCGATCAATGGGCTCCTGCTCACTTTGGAGCTTCTGTTTCAGGCAGGCAGAAGGATTTGTAAAAACTCAAACTCTCCAAGGTGGAGCCTGTTCCTGATTCCTCTGGAGAGGCTCGTGGGTGGAGAGAGGTGAAAAAGGAGGAATTTGGTTGTGTTTTGATGCTGGGGTGTTCATAAATCAGGAATTTTGGGGACAAATATCCATCTTTGTGCAGGATCCTTCTGTAGGAAAAGTACAAAGCATTGGCTGGACTTGGAGCAGGGATTTAAATATCAAAGGAGGAAGAAAGTTCTTCACTCAGAGGGGCTGGGATGGAATTCCCAGAGCAGCTGTGGCTGCCCCTGGATCCCTGGCAGTGCCCAAGGCCAGGCTGGACACTGGGGCACCCTGGGACAGTGGGAGGTGTCCCTGCCATGGCAGGGGTGGCACTGGGTGGGATTTAAGGTCCTTCCCAACCCAAACCATTCCAGGGTTCTGTGCTATCAAACCCARCTCCTGATGATCTCTTTTAAACTGGAAATTCASTATTTTTTTTACTTAATGGGAAGATTTCAGCAATGATGGATTCAACCTTTTCTGTGCTGCTCCTTTTTGGGGATGGTTCTGTGCAGGGCCAGGAGTTGGGCTCAAGGGTCCCTTCCAGCTCAGCTGGGAAAATTCTCGGATTTTGAATGGAAATTGGRATTTTTGGAATGCAAGAAAGGCCATGCAGGGGCAGAGGTGGGATTTGGGGCTTCCTCTCATGGCTTGGCCCACCCCAGGAGCTGCTCAGGCTGAATTCTGGGACTTTGTGGGATCTCAAAGCAGAAAACTGTGAGGAATTCTGGATTCAAAGTCCAAACCAGAATCCCAAAGATTTTCCTGGGAAGAAGCTGCAGCCAAATGTGAGGCTTTGGTTGCTCTGAATTTACCCCAARCCTGCAGCTGCCCCCAGAGGTGCCCTGAATTTTAAGTCTGCACCCGAAAAGCTCCCAGAGTTTCATCAGATGAGGATTTATTGCTCTTGGCTCATGTTCCCACCAAGAAATGCAGGATGGATGGGAATCTCTGCATCTCCCAGCCCCACAGGWACATTTTCACCCCAGAATTTCCATGGCACCCCTCATTTCTCTCCATGAAGAATAATATTTCCACCCTGAAACATTAAAAATTAAAATTCATTAGCTCAGGCACCCMTTAAATTACCAATATTTCCTCTGTCTGAATTAGTGATTATTAGGATTTTTGTGGGGAACCAGCAGCTTTTCCMTTCCCTGCTTCCCAGAATTCCCTGCCCATGCAGTTCCATTACAATCCAGTTTTTGTGCCCCATTTGTCACCATGGGAACAGCTTTGAGATCCCATACCTGGGCTGTGGCATTAATGAATAAATAAGGTGGAAAGAGCCCTGATGACAGAAAAAAAAAAAAAAAAAAAAGAAAGAAACATTCAAAAGCTCTGCAATCAGCAGAGATAACAACAGAAAAATGCATGACAGGTGATAAATGAGAAAATTCTCATCTGGAAAACTCAGCTCAGGTTCCTGTGCATGAGTCCAAGAGGAATTTTCATGAGGAGAAAAATAGCTGCTGATCAGATCTTCATTTAAAGGCTGAATTCTCATAACATTTACCCAATATCAGCTTCCAAAATCTCCCAAAGGAAAACATAAACCTGGAAATGACCACGAACAGAAACATTTTCCTTTCCCTGCTTTTCAATACTTAATTTTGTTATTATTATAATTTGATGGAGTGAAAAGAAGCCAAGGAGGAGCCTCAGGCTAAAATGGYTTCTTATCTCAAAGAAGTTTTATAGGATCAGATTTCTCCTGGCTGGGAATGTGTCCCTGAYTGTGGCAGGGGTTGGAACTGGGTGGGCTTTAAGGCCCTTTCCAATCTGTTCTGGGATTTTAGGATTCCCTGCTGTCCCTCCAGCCCGGACCTGTTCCTTCTGCCTGTCATTCCAAAGTCCAGCATCCAGTGTGGGGCTCACAGCAGGGATCCAGCCACTTTTCCCAGCTCTTYTTAGGGATAAAGACTTCAAATCAAAATTTGAATTCGGAAGTCGGGCAGGATAAACCATGAACTAAAATATTTGGCTGCCATGGCAGACTCCAATGGATGTCCCTTGGGAAAGGTCAGGGATTTCAGGAGAACACTGAGGGCAGCAATCCTGAAACTCAAAGATGCCAAAGGAGAACAGGAGAGCAAAAGCTTCCAAGATTCTGGAATAAGCACTGAGAGCATGATGGAATTGTGTCTTCCCTGAGTTTCATTGACAGTTGGCGCGGCGCTTTTTGCTGACTGTCACAGGCTGTCCCAGATGAGGAAGAGATGACGAAACGTTGACTCCAGTTTCAGGAGCGCTGAATTTGTTTTTATGACTATATATTATTATTAAAACTATGCACTAAAAGAAAGAAGAAAGGATTTCATCAGAAGGCTAGCAAGGAAAGAAGAGAATGGAAAATGATAATGAAATATTGTGACTGACCAGAGAGCCGACAGCTGACTGTATTGGCCATTAATTAGAAACAACCCCATGAGACCAATCCAGCATGCCACCTGTTGCATTCCCACAGCAGCAGATAAACCATTGTTTTACATTTTGTTCCTAGCCTCTCGCCTTCTCAGGAAAAAATCCTAAGGAAAGGATTTTCCAGAAAAATATATGGCTACAGGTGTTAATGAGAATGGGCGTACGGGGAGCTCCAGAAGGTCTTCCCATGATCTGAGGGTTCCTTGATTCTGAGTCTCTTTCTTTGGTCTTTTCTGGAGACCTGAAGGTGACATGAACCCAAGGAAGAGGCTCTCCATGCCACAGGCACAGATCAGCAAGAATTCCAGAATAATCTTGGATTAAAGGATCTTCAAACCCCACCCATCCACCCTGTCATGGCAGGGACAGCTCCCACTGTCCCAGGGTGCCCCAATGTCCAGCCTGGCCTTGGCACTGCCAGGGATCCAGGGGCAGCCACAGCTGCTCTGGCAAATTCCAGCCCAGCCAGGGATTCCCCAATTCCCAATCTCCCATCCATCCCTGCCCTCTGGCACCTGGGAGCCCATTCCCTGCTCCTTGTCCCCAGTCCCTCTCCAGCTCTCCTGGAGCCCCTTCAGGCCCTGCCAGGGGCTCTGAGCTCTCCCTGGAGCTTCTCCTCTCCAACATTTGGAATATCTCTCTGTCACTMTGGCAGGGAAGCAGTGACCTCTCATGCATTTTCACTTTTCCATTATTTTTGGATGAAGAAAGGAACAGGAACGACCTTCAGCTCTTGTAGGGAAAAGCACTTCCCTCAAATRTTTAAACYCCAAGTRAATGCTGAATTATCAGTGCTGGACAGAGGGAATTCTGCAATCCACAGGCAATTATATCAATCAAATATGCAAATATCCATATTTTAGACTTCCCTTTAAAGAATCCAGCCTTGGATCCTCCTGGGAATCCTATCACTGAGAGAAGAAATGGGACTTTAGTTCCTCTTACTTTACACTTGATTTCTTTTGAAAAACTCTGATTTTTTCCTCCTGAGGGTTCATTGTTCTTGGATTTCTTGTGGATTTTTTCCCAGCTTCCACAGAGACTCTGCTCTCTGCCAAAGCCTCATTCTTAGCTCCCCTGACAAGTGCCCTTGGATAAAGGAATTCGGGATTTKAACTGGAAAACCAAATCAAAAATTCATTTTTTCACTTCCTAACTCCTTCCTCACCCTTCAATCAAATAATTTCCTCCTTCTTAGCAAGAAGTCCCACAGAAATCCAGGAATTTTTAATTGTTAGGAATTTTTAATAACTTTATTTTGGCATAAAAATCTGTCAGTGATGCAAGGGAAAGCTTGGAATTTTCAGAGATTTGGGGTGAGAGGAGCATTCCCATCTTTCAAATATCCTGGCATGGATCTTGGAAAGGTCCCACTCCCTAAATTGCCTGGAAGGGACCAGCTGAGACCTTTTGTCCATGAGCTTTGAGGGCAGAATCTGGCTCTTGCCAATTTTTTCAGATTAAGAAATTCAGAAACAGGAAAACCACCTTTGTTTCTATCCTATTTTAATTTCATGGCCTATTTTTTCCAAGGAGTCATTTTTCCTTACACTTCTAAATTACCTTTTTGGCATGAATTTTTGCAGGTCCAGTACATCAGGAATCAAAACTTTCCACTCTTCAAAACAGCAAATTCATCTAAATTAARTTTATGTGAAAAAAGGAAGAAATTATTCAGATCGAAATAATAGACTTTARGTAGAAACCTTGATGCCAAAGATATTTTAGGTTGCAAAATGATTTCTTTTCATTATTTACAGCTGAGCCATGAGTTTGGGTTGCATAAATTTCCCCCAAATATGAGTTTATAGAACATCCATCACAKCAGAAAAGATAAAATCAACTCATTTGACCATTATTAAAATGTGAATTACAAGCAATCCCCTCTCTCTTTTTATTGCAGTTCTTTTGTATTTCTCAAGCCACACGGAATTTAATAAATCTCTGCAGGACTTAATAAAGAGCAGGAGATTTATGCAGGTGCTGAGATATTCATTGAGTCCCCGCTGCCCGTGGAATTGATTTCCATGGATTCCTCAGCACTTTCTGGAGTTCTGGAATTCTCCCATTGCTTCCCAGAGCACGTCCAGGGAATGTTCTGGTTGTGCTGCTGTGGAATTTTTCTTCACTYGGGTCACCAAATGTGCTGGTGTTCGCAGGGGTCCCAGGACGAGGGAAGAGATGAGAATCTCCATGTTTCAGAAGGCTGATCCATTATTTTATTTATTATTTTATGATATATATTATATTAAAAGAAAATGATATATTAAAACTATACTGAAAGAAYAGAAGAAGGGGTTTCAGAAGGTTAGCAAGGAATAGAAAGGAATGATAACAAAAGCTYGTGACTTTCAGAGAGTCCGAGCCAGCTGACTGTGATTGGCCATTAATTAGAAACAACCAAGATGGACCAATCACAGATGCACCTGTTGCATTCCACAGCAGCAGATAACCATTGTTTTTCTTTTCCTCTGAGGCTTCTCAGCTTCTCAGGAGAAAAATCCTGGCAGAGACTTTTCAGAAAATATCATGGCAACAGTGCTGCTGTGGTATCCAGCAAGTACAAATCAATGAATTGGAATGTGGTTTGCAACCTAAAGCCCCTCCAGTCCCACCCCAACCTCCCACTCTCCAACCCATGCTCCACTGGCTTGCGCACTGCCAGGATCAGGGCAGCCCAGTGCTCTGGAATTCCTGTCGGCAGGCCTGCACCCTCACAAATCAATAGAAAAATATGGTTTTAAAGCATCAGAAAACACCAAACACTCACAAGTATATGGATTGTAAATTGATTCAGTCTTAATGTGAATTCCTCAGAGCCTGCAAGAGGCCTCAGCAAAAAGAACAGAGCTCCCACCACGACCCTATTGTTTAAACCATCAGGATTTGGCTCACTTTGTCACTGCCGATGGGTGGCACTCAGCGCAGGACCAACTGATTGGTGTATTTGCTCAGCTCCCTACAACCTGAGAGCAGGAAAGCTCATTAATACATGAGAGGAGCATTATTTCCATTGTACAAACCAACAGCCAGTAAAATACCCATAAGTAGTGAAAGGCGCTTAAACAATAACACTCCACAAATACTGAGAATCCCGGATGGTTTATTGGTGGAAGGACCTTAAATCCCATCCTCTTTCGCATCCCTTGTCATCCACAGGGACAACCCCAACGTCCCAGGGTCCCCAAATGTCCAGACCTGCCTTGGGCACTTGCCAGATCCTAGGGGCAAGCCACAGCTTGCTCTGGCAATTCCAGCCCCAGCCAGAATTCCCCAATTCCCCCAAATCTCCCATCCATTTCCCTGCCCTCTGCACTGGGAGCCTCCCTGCTCCATTCCCCTCATCCCTGGGAAAATTCTCTCTCTCCCTCTTATCTGCAGCTCCTCCAGCCACCACTAGAGCTCACCCCAAAATCCTCCCTCCAGGGAACATTCCCAGCTCTCCCACCTTTCCTCCCAAGCAGAGCCTCCATCCCTTATCATCCCACTCTCATGGGACTCTCTCCGCAGCTCCATCCTTCCTGTGCTGGGATCTCAGGGCTGGACCCAAACCCAGGGGCTCAGCTGAGACATTTGAGTTCCAGCAGTTGAGGGCTTTGTGTTCCAGTCCCTGCTCCCCACTGTGACACAGCTCCTGGAATGTGTCCTCACTTCCCCTTTTTTTTTTTTTTTTTTTTTTCCCCAGGAATAGCCCCATTATTTCCAAGAATAACCAGGAATTTCCTAAATTGAAATTGCCTCAATTTCAGCAAGGTACAAGAGTTGCTTTTATATAACCAAGGGGATTTGTGATGATTCACGCCCAGTTTGTCATCCCGTCATTCCTCAACAATTCCCATGGGAATGTTTGTCCCAAAAGGAAAGAGTTTCTGTCCCAAACCACTTCCAGCAGCKCTGCCTGTGGGGATGATCCCAACCTGGGACCTCTGGGAACTATCCAGGGATTGCCAGGAATGAAATYTTTTGAGCCTGRAGRCTGATGAGGATCYGAGAGATCTCCTTTGGTGTTGGAATTCCAATATCTCCTTAAAACAGGGACTTCAGGACAACCCTGGGATAGTCCCTGTGCTCTGCTGTCTCCACAGGGAATGCTTCCATGGATTCCAAATTTATGGAGCACGTTGGCAGCAGACACTGGGAGCTCCAGCCTGGCTCCACTGCCTGGTGCTTTGGYCCTTCTGAGCAGGTGTTCAGAAGGTGTATTGAACACCAGGTGTACTGAATCCCAGGATCCCTGAGGCTGGAAAAGCTGAGCCTGAGTCCTCCTCAGCTGTGCCCACCGCTGTCCCACCCAAGAGCTCTGAGTGCCACCTCCAAAGGAATTTCTTGGGCACCTGCAGCTGGATGGCACTGCAAACCTCCCTGGGCAGTGTCAAGGCCTTTTGAGCGCCCTTATTCATTTTCTCAATGGGGAAGGTAGCACAAAGGGAATGGCCTGAAAAGCTGGAGGAAGGCAGGATTGGAATGGGAGATTGGGAATTGGGAATTCCTGGCCTGGGCTGGAATTGCCAAGAGCAGCTGTGGCTGCCGACCTGGATCCCTGGCAGTGCCCAAGGCCAGGCTGGGCACTGGGATAGCCAAGGAGCCCATCCCAGGGGTGGAATGGGAATTATAAAGGGCTTTCCAACCCAAACCATTCTGGGATTCTGGGATTGGCTATAAAAATCCCCAGGAGCAAAGAGTTTTTGGACTCGCTGGTGACAAGCTGGCAAAGCAACACTGTATCTTTATTCCTTCTGAAGATCTGGGCTCAATCCCAGCTGATTCCCTGAAGATCTGGGTTCCTTCCTCCTGCACATCCTAGGGCAGGGAGTGGACTCCTGGGGCTTCACAGCGTTGGGTTGCCCACCGAGCGAGGTTTGAGCATCACCCTGAAGCCCTTAAATTGGATATAAAACCCCTAAACTCCACCACTGACACAATCATGAAATAAATAAATAATGTCTTCATTAAAGCGCAAAAATGCCCAGAATCCCAGATCCCTGAGGCTGGAAAAGAGCTCCAAGGATCAGAGTCCCCCAGCTGTGCCCAAATGCCCACCTTGTTCCCAGCCCTAGAAGGCTCTGAGTGCCACCTCCAGGGGACACCTGCAGGATGGTGCCACTGCTAAAACCCTCCCTGGGCAGCCACTTCCATTTTTTCCTTGAAACAATTCCTCCTGCAAATATCCTGTAATCCCTCAGCACAGACAGAGGCAGAGCTCAGATCTATCCCTCTCTTCTGGATGGAAAAATCCAACAATTCATTCCCAAAATTCAGGAATGGCAGCCCCTAAATAACACAGGACAGCTGCTGGGGAGACAATTCCTGCTTSCAGAGAGGAACTTYTTGTGCTAAATCACATCCCAGGATCAACAATGGAAAAACTGGAGTGAAACCCAACCTGTGCCAGGGCCTCCCCACCCTCCCAGCCAGCAATTCCTTCCKAAATATATCCTGGACTAAAATCTTTATTCCAAGAACCTGGACCAGCTCCCAGTGGAGAATTCCCTTGGGAATACACAAAATTCTTCTGATGGCAGCAAGAGCTCAGAAGCGACACCACACTTGATCCAAGTGCCATTAACCAGTTTTAAAAGGAAATATGCCATTGTCTCCATCTTTTTTTCCAGATGGATGAAGCCAAGGAAATACCAACAACGCCCTCCAAGGTCCCTTGTCCCTCAGGATCTGTGGTTTGCTGTCAGTATTTTCCTGGGATTGGGTGTGAATTCAAGGGAAGAACCTGTAAATCTCTTTTTGTAAATTGGGAATGCCAATGTGTGGGACAGTGGTTTCTAGTCAAAAACCTGGAAAAGGGAAAAATCCCAGCCAGGCCAAGGGTGCAGAAGAACAATTTTTGCTAGGGAAAAATCATAATTTTGGAGTAATATTTTTAGTAGATGTGTGTCCTTCTAGGATTCTTTTGTACTATTTTAATTGATGGTCTTGGAGAGCAGGGAAATTAACATTTAGAGGGGAAGGAATAT
Organism: Sporophila hypoxantha; assembly: GCA_002167245.1. Taxonomy (NCBI): domain Eukaryota; kingdom Metazoa; phylum Chordata; class Aves; order Passeriformes; family Thraupidae; genus Sporophila; species Sporophila hypoxantha. The sequence continues at coordinate 1,358,397 of NDFG01000008.1, forward strand.
CCAAAGGAATTGCTGAACTTGGGKTGTTTTTATGGATCCCATCCAYGGCCACRTCTCTGCTTTATGGACCTTTCCATTTCAGCCACTGCCCTCTCCACAGAGCCCAGAAAAATAATAGAAATTATCTTATTAYATCTTATTTATTTAATTTTTTATGTATTATAAAAATATTTTATTTATCTCTTTCCCTTCCCCGTCTCTTAATTAAATATTTTAATATCTTATTTTATTTTTTATCAGTTTCCCTTCCCCATCTCGTAATTAAATCCTGCATTTCCATAAAAAATCCAAGCCAGAATCACCACAGCCTGCACCTCAGTTATTACAGAACTCTTTTGTTTGTCCATTCCCAGCTTTAAAGGTGAAAGGAAAGGCAGGACTGAGAAGAAGGATCCACAAGGTCATTTGTCACCAGCCCTAATTAGTTTGTTCTCCATCTTAACACCTGAAAAGCCATTGCAAATTGCTTTGAAATCAGCTTTGTTAAGTAAAACATGAGCTGGGTGGGGGTAAAAGCCACCAAAGCACAAGGAAAATTTCCCTTTTCATCCCTGCAGCCTTCTTCCTTTGAAAATACTTGGAAAAAAAAATGAAGAGGGAACAACAAAAAAATAAGAATATTAAAATTAGGCTGACCCTGAGACCAGGCTGGACACTTGATCCACTCCTAAAATTCAGCTCCCTCCTGATTCCCTGCTTGTGGCAGCTACAAAGGATCAGCWTTTTGAGGTTATGGTTTTTTGGGTTTTTTTTTCCAGGCATTTCATTCCAGCTGAATGAAAAATTGTTTCTCCAGCACTGAAATTATCTCTGGGAATTTCACCCTTCTCCAAATATCAAAGATGAGCTTATTGAGATGTTAATTTTCAGGTCATTGGGAGCGGTGAAATGGAAGATTTTGATTTTTATTTTTTCAAGCCGAGTCTTGGTCTCTGCCCATTTTCTGCTCCAACAATTCCCAAATTCCCATCCAAAATTCCCAGGCACATTTTCCCTGTTTTCCCTGCAACTGAGCCCATTTTCTCTGCCAGATTCCAGCCCTGCTGGGGGCAGTGGGGAGGGTGAACCCTGCCTGCCTGGGACATGCTGATGACATCCCTCATGGGGGTCTGATTTTATGTACAAAAAAAATATCAATTTCTTGATAGTCAAATCATCAAAACCCTTGCTTCTGGCACCTGAAAGGGATGATGGAGCAGAATGTGCACCTCATTTTGGTACACAAAAAAATATCAATTTCGTGAAGTCAGACTACATCAAAAATTCCTTTGCTCTGCACCTGAAATGAGTGAGCAGAAATGTGGCACTCATTTACGTGAAAAAATTTCAATATTTTATGAGGTCAAGCTCCACCAAACCTCTGTGACCCTGCAGATGAGTGAGCAACGGAATGTGCGGGGTTGATTTATGTGCAAACACATTATCACATTTCTAAAGTCAGCTCCACAAAACCCCTTGCTCTGCACGTGAGATGAGTGAAAGAACACGAGGGTTGATTTCATGTGCAAAAAAAAATGTTGATTTTTGAAAGTCAGCTCCACCAAACCCTTTGCTTGGACTTGAGATGAGCGAGCAGAATGTGGCGCTTCAATTTATGTATAGAAAAATTCAAATTTCTTAAAGTCAACATCCATCAAGAACCGCTCAACTCTGCACCTGAGATAGTGAGCAGAAAGTGGGCAGTTGATTTATGTACAAAAACCTCCAAATTTCTGAAGTCTATCTCCATCAAAAACCCTTGTTCTGCACCGAGATGAGTTTGAGCAGAAAATGATGGGGGTTTGAATTTATTTACAAAAAATATCAGATTGTGAAGTCAGTTCTACCAAACCCCTCACTCTGCACCTGAGAATGAGTGAGGCAGAATGTGGGGTTGATTTACGTACAAAAAACCGCCAATTTTCTGAAGTCAGCTCCATCAAAGACCCCTTTGCTCTGAACATGTGAGAATGAAAGCGAGCAAGAAGGTGGGTTTATTTATGTTCAAAAACGTGTTGATTTTTGAAGTCAGCTCCACCAAGACCCTTTGCTTGGCACTTGACGATGGAAGTTGAAGTAGAATGTGGCGCTTCATTCTATGTACAAAAAAAAAATATCAATTTTTTGAAGTCCGAGCTCACCAAAAACCTGCTGTGCACCTGAGCATGAGTGAGACCGAACGTGGGGTTATGAATTTATGGTGACAAAAATTATCAATTTCTCAAGTCAGCCTCACCAAAAACCCCTCGCTCCTGCACCTGCAAGATGATGTGAGCAGAACACCAGGGTTGATTTATGTGTGAAAAATGTTGATTTTTGAGT
>NDFG01000008.1:1360722-1375133 GCA_002167245.1 Sporophila hypoxantha
TTTATTTATGTTCAAAACGTGTTGATTTTTGAAGTCAGCTCCACCAAACCCTTTGCTTGGCACTTGAGATGAGTGAGTAGAATGTGGCGCTTCATTTATGTACAAAAAAAAATATCAATTTTTGAAGTCAGCTCCACCAAAACCTCTGTGCACCTGAGATGAGTGAGCCGAACGTGGGGTTTGATTTATGTACAAAAATTATCAATTTCTCAAGTCAGCCTCACCAAAACCCCTCGCTCTGCACCTGAGATGAGTGAGCAGAACACCAGGGTTGATTTATGTGTGAAAAATGTTGATTTTTGAAGTCAGCTCCACCAAAACCCCTCACTCTGCACCTGAATGAGCAGAACGTGGGAATTGATATATGTACAAAAAACCTCCAAATTTCTGAAGTCAACTTCATCAAAACCCCAAATTTCTGAAGTCATCTCCATCAAAACCCTTGCTCTGCACCTGAGATGAGTGAGCAGAATGTGGGGTTTGATTTACATACAAAAAACCCCAAATTTCTGAAGTCAACTCCATCAAAGCCCCTTGCTCTGAACAAGAGATGAGCGAGCAGAACATGAGGGTTGATTTATGTTCAAAACATGTTGATTTTTGAAGTCAGCTCCACCAAACCCTTTGCTTGGCACTTGAGATGAGTGAGCAGCATGTGGCACTTCATTTATGTACAAAAAATATCAAATTTCTAAAGTCAGCTCCACCAAAACCCCTCACTCTGCACCTGAGATGAGTGAGCAGAACGTGGGAATTGATATATGTACAAAAACCTCCAAATTTCTGAAGTCAACTCCATCAAAGCCCCTTGCTCTGAACCTGAGATGAGCGAGCAGAACACGAGGATTGATTTATGTTCAAAACGTGTTGATTTTTGAAGTCAGCTCCACCAAACCCTTTGCTTGGCACTTGAGATGAGTGAGCAGAATGTGGGACTTCATTTATGGACAAAAAAAATCAATTTCTGAAGTCAGCTTCAACAAAATCCCTCACTCTGAACCTGAGATGAGTGAGCAGAATGTGGCACCTCATTTATGTACAAAAAAAAATTATCAATTTTTGAAGTCAGCTCCACCAAAACCTCTGTGCACCTGAGATGAGATGAGCTGAACGTGGGGTTTGATTTATGTACAAAAATTATCAATTTCTCAAGTCAGCCTCACCAAAACCCCTCACTCTGCACCTGAGATGAGTGAGCAGAACACGAGGGTTGATTTATGTGCAAAAAATGTTGATTTTTGAAGTCAGCTCCACCAAACCCTTTGCTTGGCACTTGAGATGAGTGAGCAGCATGTGGCACTTCATTTATGTACAAAAAATTTCAAATTTCTAAAGTCAACTCCATCTAAACCCCTCACTCTGAACCTGAGATGAGTGAGCAGAATGTGGCACTTCATTTATGGACAAAAAAAATCAATTTCTGAAGTCAGCTCCAACAAAATCCCTCACTCTGAACCTGAGTTAGCAGAACATAAGGGTTGATTTATGTACAAAAAAATGTTGATTTTTGATGTCAGCTGCACCAAATCCTTTGCTTTGCACCTGAGATGAGTGAGCAGAATTTGGGTTTTCATTTATGCACAAAAAATACAAAATTTCCAAAGTCAGTTCCACCAAAAACCCTCACTCTGAGCCTGAGATGAGTGAGCAGAACACGAGGGTTTGATTTATGTGCAAAAACATGTTGATTTTTGAAGTCAGCTCCACCAAACCCTTTGCTTGGCACTTGAGATGAGTGAGCAGAACGTGGGGCCAACTCCTTGGCTGAGGTTCCTTGGGAAAACTCCAGGCATAAATAACTGAAATTAAGGAACTTAGGGAAGTTTTAGGGCAGAAAAGCTCTGGGTTGTCTCCTCTGGACCAGCCCAACCCTGGGGCTCCTTGTACTGACTCCAAGCCTGGAATCCAGSCTGGAGACTCCCTAAATTCCAGGTTGGTTTTATCCAAGCTCTGCCTAAGGACCACTCAACCACTCATCCCCATCCTCCAGCTCCTGGTGCTCCAGCTGAARGGACTTTTCCAGGGATCTACCTGGGACTGGGTGAGTGAGACAGATGGACACCAACCAGGGTTGGAGCCAAGAGCTGGCTTGGGATTCCTTGGGAATTCCTTGGGAATTTCTGCCTTGTTGAGGCTTTTCTCAGGATCTCCTCACCTCCAYTGTATCTATTATAAAAATATTTTATTTGTTATCTCCCTTCCCCATCTCTTAATTAAATATTTTAATATTTTACTTTTTTTCTCTTTCCCTTCCCCACCTTGTAATTAAATCCTGCATTTCCATAAAAAATCCAAGCCAGAATCACCACAGCCTGCACCTCAGTTATTASAGAACTCTTCCCAGCTTTAAAGGKGAAAGGAAAGGCAGGATTGAGWAGAAGGATCCACAAGGTCATTTGTCAYCAGCCCTAATTAGTTTGTTCTCCATCTTAACACCTGAAAAACCATTGMAAATTGCTTTGAAATCAGCTTTGTTAAGTAAAACATGAGCTGTRGTGGGGTRAAAGCCACCAAAGCACAAGGAGAATTGAGGTGCTCCCCACCCTCACCCCAAAGCTGTGATCCCTGGAGCTGGARGGATCCCAGGCTGGGAATTCCCAGGATTGGCTCCTGTGTGCTGAATCCCTGTGAAAAATGAACTTCCAAATAAAGAAGGAATGCAATCCCATAAATCTGCTGAGGGAAGGGAGAGGGATCTGCTCCACATGTGCTTTGGTTGTGGGATCACCAGCACAGCCCCAGAGCTCCTCTTCCATGGAAAAACAGCCAAAGAAAGATGTCAGGGAGGGAGAAGCCTCCAAAGGTGCTTTTCCAGCTTGGTGCTGAGTGGTCAGAGAATCATCAAGGTTGGAAAAGTCCTTCAGGATCTTCAAATCCAACCTTGGACCAGTGTCACTTCTGATCCTTATTGGGAAGTGCCACATCCACTCCTTTTTTGGGTTGTTCAGAGGGAACTGTTCAGAATAATTCCTGCATGATTTCCCTCATTCCATTTTCTCTGATTTAATTTTGGACTTGGTCTGAGGTTGAACAAGAAAGTTTAGTCCAGTGTACCCAGAATTAAACTGGGGTTGGACTGGGGTGTCTTTGTGGTTTAATTCCAGTGAAACCTCTTCCCATTTTCCCAAGGTCTGTGTGTCCCAGCACAGCAGCACTGGAATAATTCCTCACTTTTCCCCAGCAGTGGGAATTACTCTGAAATAAAAATAATCTTCAGCTTGTTCCCATGCTCCTGCTGTTTCCAAGATGGAAACGCCCAGGGAAGCGATTTCCAGTGGCAGAACACTTTTTAATTAAAATAAAAATATTGGGTTTGGAAGCCTGGGGCATCAGCTGAGTTTTGAAACTCRGAGAGGGAAATCTTGGGTTTGGGTTTAGTGACATCTCCAGTGTGGCACAATGTGGTGAAAATATCCCAGAGATCCACCAGGAATTGGGAATTCTCCACTCAATTAAGGCAGAGTATAAATCAGGTTTTTCAAATGAATATTTCAATATTTTAGACTTTTTTAATATTTATATCAGAAGTGCCCAACTTYCAAAGCTCTGTTTTCTTTATTTTTGGGRTTTTTCCCTTCCAGACTTCCTGAGATTTTCCCTGCAGCTACAGAAGTCTCACTTTTGTCATTTCCCGACATTTTGTGGCTTCCCAGGTGTTGTCCCATCCCTGGAAGTGTCCAAGGCCAGGCTGGACAGGGCTTGGAGCAGCCTGGGATAATTGAAGGAGTCCCTGCCATGGCAGGGGTGGAATGTGATGAACTTTAAGGTTTTTCCAACCCAATCCAGTCTGGAATTCCATGATATGCAGTTAAACAGGAAAATAAATAACTGAAGGACTTCTGTTTACTGAAATGTAATTTTCTGTCTATTGAAACAGATTTATGGTAGATTCCCTTTAACAGCTTTGCCTGTGCTTTATTCCAGACCAGGCAGTTTGTGAATTCCAGGATTTTCTTGGGAAGCACATCTCCTGCCTTGTGCTGCTCAGGCTGAGCCCAGCTGCTTTTCCAGGACCTGCCTCCTTTCTAAATCAATACCATAAATACAAATTTAAAAAAATCAAACCATATCATTTTTACTGAAATATTCCCAGCTTTAGCTTTATGGAAAAATTCCATGTTCAGGCTGCAAGGTTGGAGGTTGGGCCACTCCCAGGGATCTGAGGGAATACAATTCATCCATGAGCTGAGGGACAGTCCTGGCAGCTCCCAAGGATCAATAACATTTATTTCCAAGTGTTTGGAGATCTTCATTTGCATTTGGGGAGGTGATAAACAAACCATTGAGTTTTAATTAGCATTTTCATGTTCTTCAGGGAGAAATTCCACAGATACTTTCAGGGGATTTCAGGCAACATTGGAGGCAAAATTCTGACTCTTTTTTGATGTTCTGCCATTCCTGAAACCACCTCCAAAGCAGAGATTTCCATAAACTTCCCACTGCCAGGAGTTGTTCCAGCAGCCCAAGAGTGGCTCCATTGTACTCAGAATTGTTTTGTCATTTTATATTCCTGGGAGCTGCTGAGAAGGAAAATGGAATAAATAAAAAGCCCAATTTTCTGGGATGAAACCACAGCTTCAGCTGGGAAAATGATTTTTATTTTTTTTTCCCTGCACATAATAATGTTTGGATAAATAGAGCAGCGTTTTCTCTGGAATAAATAATTGTGCTAAATGTCCGTGTAAATGTTTGAGGTGGGAAAATACACAATGGGAGACAATAAATACTGGGAGTCAGAGTGCTCACGGAATGCAGGATTGCTGTTCATTCTCTGGAAATGGCTTTTCAGGTGAGAAAGGGAGGGAAAATAATCCACAAATATTTCAACCAGACCTTCATGAACCCTCAGCCAGGTGTTTGTGCCCATGGAAAATTGGAATGGCTSCATTTAATGGGATGCTGGAAATGTTTACACAGGGTTGAGACATCCAGATTCCTTAACTATGGCTTTCCTTCCTTCAATCAGAAGTTTTATCTCTACATCCTGGTTGTGGCTGCCTTGCCCTTGGAAATTGTCCCTTTCCATGATTCCTGTAGGATCCTTCAGGTCCTGGAAGGCCACACTGAGCTCACCCCAAAGCTTCTCCTCTCCAGGTGAACAATCCCAGCTCTCCCAGCAGAGCTGCTCCATCCCTCTGCCCTGCCCTGGTCAGATCCCACCTGGAATTCTGCATCCATCCAGCCTCTTACATCCTGAAGTGTTCCTGGTTTTTAGCCTTCTTGCCCTTGGAAATTGTCTCTCTCTGCCTCTTTCCTGTGGGATCCTTCAGGCACTGTCACCCCAAAGCTTCTCCTCTCCAGGTGAACATTCCCAGCTCTCCAGCAGAGCTGCTCCATCCCTTGGATCATCCTGGAGCCTCCTCTGGGCTCTCCCCAGCAGCTCCAGGTGCTCCCTGTGCTGGGCCCTGTGGCATTCACATTCTCTGAAAAATCCCTCTGCCCAGGATTTTCTCCTGGGAAGCTGAGAAGCCTCAGAGAAAAAGGAAAACAATTCTTATCTCATCTGCTTCTCCTGTGTTGTGCTCACATGTGGAATGTGTTTGGAGATTGTTTACCCACAGGTGATTGTTCCATTGGATTCTGCTGTGAGTTGTTTTCACTCTTTGGCCAATCAGGGCCAAGCTGTGTCAGGACTCTGGAAAGAGTCACGAGTTTTCATTATTATCTTTTTAGCATTCAGTAAGTATCCCTTCTGTATTCTTTAATATAGCATTCTTTAGTATAATATAGTATCATAAAATAATAAATGAGCCTTCTGAGAACATGGAGTCAGATTCATCATCTCTCCCCTCGTCGGGGTTGCCTGCATTTACAACAGGGCCCCAGGGCTGGATGCAGAATTCCAGGTGGGACCTCACCAGAATCCCTGAAGTTCTTTAATTCCTCCATTGAAAATTCCTTCACTGAAATCCCACACAGCTCCAGCCYCCTCATTCCCACATCCCATTCCCCAKCTCCCTCACGGTGCTCCCAATAAATCCCACGGTGCTCCAAGGCAGCACCCACCCCGGAAAAGAACTGGAATTGTGCAACCAGGATGGATAATGCTGCTGTGAGAAACTCCCATCAGTGGGAGAGAAAAGGAAAAAATGGAAAAAAAAATCAGGAAATGGAAATAAGATTAAAGATATCCTGGTGGATTGTGTCCTGTGGGAAGTAGAGYGACTTCCAGCTCATATTTAGGTCCTGGAAGGCATCAGGACGTCACAGAGAGCATGAATGATGTTCCCGCTCCTTGTGCTTGTCTGGAAATTCTGGATTTATTTTATATTTGCTGTTTCAAGGCAAATATTTCATGTCTGGCTGAGACTTCTCTCTTGGACAGCTCCTCTCAGTCAGGAATTCCCAATTCCCAATCTCCCATCCATCCCTGCCCTCTGGCAGTGGAAACCATTCCATCCCAGCCAGGAATTCCCAATTCCCAATCTCCCATCCATCCCTGCCCTCTGGCACTGGGAGCCATTCCCTGTGTCCTGTCCCTCCATCCCTTGTCCCAAATTCCTCTCCAGCTCCCCTGGAGACCCTTCAGGCCCTGGAATTAAACTGGAATTTTGGGAATCTCACCCCTTTTATCCCTAATTTAGGACAGAAGTCGCTCTACTTTCCCCAGGAATCCACCAGGATTTTTTTAATCTCATTTCCCCTTCCTGAATTTTTCCATCTGTCTTTCCTCACTAAACCCCCATAGACTCAATTTTGAGCAGCAATGGAAAATTGGGAATTCTGTCATGGACACAGACATGGACKCAGTGATGTCATAATCTCCATTTACATTAAACAATCCCTAATGGATTCTGTAGGAGATCTGGCCTGACATCCTGGACCCTGGAAAGGGCCATTCCCAGAAAATTTTGTTAGGATTGACTTGGCTATTTCATGGTTCTGTTTTCTTTGTGCCACCRGGCAAAGTCCCACTAGAAACCATTTTTCCAAGCTTGAAATAAACCCCTGAAAAGCCAAATTTTTCCAATATTGTTTCCATAGTTTCCCCTGGAATATATTCCTCCAATTTTCTTACACAAATATCTTGGAATTTAGGATCCAAAATCTTGGAAAATCAAAATCTGAGATGATTTTTCATCTTCCCCATTATTTCCAATGGCAGAGAAAGAAATTCARTCTTGCTCCCTACAATTCCTGACAGGAAGTTGGATCCAGGTGGGAAYTCTGTTCTCCCAGGAACAAGCAYCAGCCTTTAACCTCCTCATTATCCCTTAAATTCTTTTCTTTGCATCTTTTAATTTCCTTTTCTGAGAAGCTTTGGACTCAGAGCTTGTCCCGGGCTGTGACAAAATCCTCCCTTGGATGTTTTTATGCTGAGGGGGGGATTTGATTTCCACAGGAAGGCAGAAATACTGGGAATTGTGTCRTTCTGAGGGAAGACTTGGTCCTTTATTTATGGGACAATTTATGGGATGCTGTGGAGTGGAGAAATTTGTGTTGCTCCWGGCAGCACCAGGAAACAGCAGGAATTAGGAATTATCCATCATTTTCTATTTATTTGTTCCAGGTCTAATCTGGAKTGATAAGGAAAAGCCAGGAATTCTGATCACACCATCCTGGCCTTAGGAATCCTAAAAAACTCGAGGAATTTCACAAATATACAAAGGAAAAGAATCACATTTTGTCTTGTTTCTCCTTTTAACTCCCTCTGCTGAAGTCATCGTGGGGCTGAATTAAGGGATGCTTTTATCCCTTTCTTTTGGATTTAAAATTTAAATCTCCACCAAGTAAAAAAAAGGGGAAAAATCTATTTTTTAATAAAAATCCCATTCAGTCCTGGTTTATTGATGAGCTCTGCAATTCCTGCTGATCCATGGGCCTGTCTCCAGCCCCAGCCTCCTCAGCAGAAATAAAAGCAGGAATTTGTCATTAAAACGTTTTGCTGAGTCCCRCTGAAAGTTGGCTGGAAAATCTTTCCCTTGCAGGGATTTTCCTTTGGGAATTAGCACAGGCAAGGGAAGTGCTGAAATACCTCRAGCACACAATCCAATAAAACCTTTGGAATAGGAGCCTTCACTGCCTGATCCATTTGCTGGATTTGCTSGGTGAGGGATGGGAAGCTCTGGACACTCCCGAGGAGGGAGGGATGAATTTCCTCTTTCCAGCCACTAAAATTCCCTCTCTGGCTCTGCTGGGCTCTGGGAGATGTGCCTGTTCCAGAGCTGATGGAAAGGATTCATGGCCTTCCTGCAATTCCAGGGATTCTTGGGCTCTCCTCCACTTGGGAAGATCCAAACTGGAGCAGTTTGGGGGTCCCTGCTTGAGATCCCAGCTTTTAGTGCAGAGAACTTTGTGAGGAGCACTGAGCAGGGAATATTCCCAAATCCAGGACTCATGGATACCATCCCAGGAGCAGCACCTGTGCCCRTGRCAGAATTCCCAATTTTCCAGCCTGTAACCATCCTCTGAAACCCCTCAGAGCTGTGCAGGCAGYGAGGAATCTGTCACCAATTCCCAGGGATAAACCTGGAATGTCAAACCCTGGCTGGGACGTTGGATCAGCATCACTGCCTGGAGTGGGGTTGTGGTGGAAATTTCCCAGGATTTTAAGTTGGGTTTTTCTGGGAATACARAGAGAGCTCTCAGAAAGTTCAGATTCCCAAGCTGTGACCGTCCCATAGAGCCAACAAATTGTCCCTCTTTCAGACTGCAGGGTCATTGCATACTCTCAGTAATAATTTAATTATTTAATTATGTAATKATATAATTTTTATTATTTAATAATAAAAATTAAATAAAGAATAAATAATTATTTAATTATATAATTTTATAATTTAATTATATAATTAATGTAAATTTAACTAATTTAACTGATAAATATCAATAACACTGATATTAATGTTAGTAATAATTATAAAGAACTCTAATATCTAAAGTAATAGTTAGAATAATACTGTAATAGTTAGAATAATATTGTAATAGTTCGAATAATATTATAATAAGTAGATGTAGAATTCTAATAACTGACCTGTGCAAGCTTTACCCAATACACTTTTCCATACTCTTTTCCAATGARATAATTCAGTTTTGAAATMATGGAATCATTAAAGCTGGAAAAGACCAGGCAGGGACRCCTCCCACTGTCCCWGGGTGYCCCARTGTCCAGCCTGGCCTTGGGCACTGCCAGGGATCCAGGGGCAGCCACAGCTGCTCTGGCAATTCCAGCCCAGCCAGGAATTCCCAATTCCCAATCCTCCCACCGCATCCCTGCCCCTCTGGCACTGGAGCCCCATTCACCTGGCCTCCTGTCCCTCATCCCAGTCCCTCTGCAGCTCTCTGGAGCCCCTTCAGGCCCTGCCAGGGCTCTGAGCTCTCCCTGGAGCTTCTCCTCTCCGGGGGGGGAACATTCCCAGCTCTCCCAGCCTTTCCTCCATCCCTCTGCTCATCCTGGTGCCTCCTCTGGACTCTCTCCAACAGCTCAGGTCCTCCTGTGCTGGAATAGCCTGAAAATAATTTGTCCTACAAAGAAAATATATTCCAGCAGAATCCAGAGTCATCCCAAGGCATCATTGGAAAAGACACACATTGGAGAAAAGCAGGGAATGTCCTGTGCTGTGTGCTCTGGGATGGCCCTGCTGGAGCGGGAGCTGGGACCAGATCATTCCACTGGGATCCCTTCCAAACTCAACATCCCAGGAATTCTCCTGCCAATGATTTCACCTCCTGGCACCAGAGACCCCTCACTTCACCTCTTCTCCCAAAAAGATCCATGCTCACCCACAAGAGCAGGTTGGACACGAAGTTTTCCACCTTATCCTGCTCAATCTGATCAGAAGTGGTGAGGAAAAGCTGGATGAAGTCCAACAGACAGATTTCCTAGGAAACTCAGGCATGGAATGATGGAGGCAGAGCTCCACACAAGACATGAGCTGGAGAGCTCCTTCACGGGGGGTTTGGGTCTCTCTGGGCACAGGGTGACCCCACTGGTCCCCAGGTTTGGGCCATCCATGGGGAAAAAATCCCATCCATGGGGCAAAAATCAGGTCAGGAAAAATGCTAAGCAGAGCTGAAAATATTATCCAACCAAATACTTTTGAAAATAGTAGAAATAAAAAACTTTTGCTTTGCATTTGGAATTGTTTCTCAAGAAATAAAGTTAGACTACAGTTATTTTGATCAGAAAATTTTTTTGGTCAATGTCATCTACTGAATTAKTTACAGCTGTCTGAAAAATTTCATTTCAGTCGTGTGCTGCTTATTATTTAYACAGTGWCAGCTGTAAACAAAATGTTTGAGTTCTTCASCTTGTGGGATGAGAGCATAGTAAAGAATAATTTTTTAAATCAAGATACAATATGTTGCCTAAAGTAACTTTTTATCCATCAAGAAATTTAGAGCTTATGAAGAAATTCCTCCTGGTGTCCAACCTGGAGCTCCCCTGGCACAGATTGAGGCCATKGCCTCTTTTCCTGTTTAAAAAACCCACCCAGAAAAGTTTTCCCTAGGCAGGGCCTCGTGTCAGAGGTTTCTAAAAGCCACATTCCCACGGGGAATGCATCACACGTTCCCTGACAACATCCCTGCCTTCATCCACCACAAATAAAAATTCCTGCCTGGTTGCTCACGTGAAAAATAAACTTCTGCTGGGAGGCAGAGGAGAAATTCCCACTTTGAAGCGCAGATTAAACTCTCCCATCACCTGGATCAGAGCGGGAATGTCMCAGCCCATTAAACCCCATTGGAAATCCCGATCTCCTGGCAGGAAGGACACGGAAATCTTTCATTCTTTGCAGGAGGAGAAGCTGTTCCGTGCCACGGGAGACCAAGAGGCCGTGGCTGCCCGGGCAGGAATTGAGGAGCTGCCCTGTGCCAGGCYGGCCCAGACAATCCCGATTAGTTCCACCTGGCCAGAATTCCTGCCTGACCTGCAAATCTGCCAAAGCACCCGGAAAATGGGAACAAGAGAGCCTGGCAGGRATCCCAGAGGAGCTGCAGCAAGGACAGCCCATCCAGAGGGAAATTCCTGCTGCTTCAGCTTTTCCCAGGCAAATCCAGGCAGGAGGGGTTGAGGCAGCTGTGTCTGGAGGGGAATTCCTTCCTGGCACCTGCAAGCAATTCCCTGGAGCCAGGAGATTGGATCCTAATCACAGATTCCACATGTTAGAGACGTGTAGGGCAAGCAAGGCTGTGATCTCCTGTCCTGTCCATGAAGGGTGGGTGGGAGGTCATGGAGAGGACAAATCCCAAGTCAAGGAGGATCATGGAATGGGATGGATTTCAACAGAATCACAGCAGGATTTGGGATGGATTTGGGATGTGACCCAAGCTACACCATGCACCTTAAACATCGTAGGGTCATGGAATGGTTTGGATGGAAGGGACCCTGAAGTTCCATCCCCTGCCATGGCAGGGACACCTTCACTGTCCCAGGCTGCTCCAGCCCCATCCAGCCTGGCCTTGGGCACTGCCAGGGATCCAGGGGCAGCCACAGCTGCTCTGGGCACCCTGTGCCAGGGCCTGCCGGGAATTCCCTATTCCCAATATGCCATCCATCCCTGCTCCCACACATTCCCTGCGTCCTGTCCCTCCATCCATCGGAAATCCTCTCTCCATCTTTCCTGCAGCTCCTTCAGGCCACACCTGAGTGACCCCAAAGCTTCTCCTCTCCAGGTGAACATTCCCAGCTCTCCAGCAGAGCTGCTCCATCCCATGGACCATCCTGGTGCCTCCTCTGGTGCTCCCTGTGCTGGAGCCAGGATTCCAGCTGGGATCTCACCTGAGGGCCCAGAGGAGCACAATCCCAACCCCTTCCTGCTGGAGCCAGGATTCCAGCTGGGATGATTCTCACCTGAGGGCTCCCACAGGAGCAGCAATCCCAACCCTTCCTGCCTGGAGCCAGATTCCACTGGGATCTTCACCTGAGGCCAGCAGGAGCACAGATCCCAACCCCTTCTGCTGGAAGGCCCTGAGGACCTTCCCAGCTGGAAGATCATCACTGAGGGCACCCAGGAGGCACAATTCCCAACCGCTTCTCCTGCTGGAGCCAGGATCCAGACTGGATCTCACCTGAGCGGCCACAGGAGCACAATTCCAACCCCTTTCCTGCTGGAGCCAGCGATTCAGCTGGGCATCTGCACCTGAGGGCACAGGACACAAGTCCCAACCCCTTCCTGCTGAACCAGGATTCCAGCTGGGATCCTCCACCTTGAGGGGGCCAGACGGAGCAACAATCCCAACCCTTTCCGTGCGGAAGACAGGATCCAGCTGGGATCATCACCTGAGGGGGCACAGGAGCACAATCCAATCCGCCTCTGTCTGGAGCCGATTTCAGCTGGGATCTCACCTGAGGGGGCCCAGGAGGCACAATCCCAACCCTTCCTGCTGGGAGCCAGGATTCCAGCTGGGATCTCACCTGAGGGCACAGGAGCAAAATCCCACCCCTTCCTGCTGGAGCCAGGATTCCAGCTGGGATCTCACCGAGGGCCCACAGGAGCAAAATCCACCCTTCCTGCTGGAGCCAGGATTCCAGCTGGGATCTCACCTGAGGGGGCACAGGAGCACAATCCCAACCCCTTCCTGCTGGAGCCAGATTCCAGCGTTGGATCTCACCTGAGGGCGGCACAGGAGCACAATCCCAACCCCTTCCTGCTGGAGGCCAGGATTCCAGCTGGGATTCTCACCTGAGGGCCCACAGGAGCACAATCCAACCCCTTCCTGCTGGAGCCAGGATTCCAGCTGGGATCTCACCTGAGGGCCACAAGGAGAACAATCCCAACCTTCCTGCTGGAGCCAGGATTCCAGCTGGGATCTCACCTGAGGGCCCACAGGAGCACAATCCCAACCCCTTCCTGCTGGAGCCAGGATTCCAGCTGGGATCTCACCTGAGGGCCCAAGGAGCAACAATCCAACCCTTCCGCTGGAAGCCAGGATTCCCGCTGCGGATCTCACTGAGGGCCCAGACGGAGCACAATCCCAACCCCTTCCTGCTGGAAGCTAGGAAATTCCAGCTGGGATCTGGCACCTGAGGGGGCAACAGGAGCACAATCCCAACCCCTTCCTGCTGGAGCCAGGATTCCCGCTGGGATCTCACCTGAGGGGGCCCAGGAGCACAATCCCAACCCCTTCCTGCTGGAGCAGGATTCCAGCTGGGATCTCACCTGAGGGGGCCACAGGAGCACAATCCCAACCCCTTCCTGCTGGAGCCAAGGATTCCAGCTGGGATCTCAACTGAGGGCCCAGAGGAGCACAATCCAACCCCTCCTGCTGGAGCCAGGATTCCATGCTGGGATCTCACTGACTGAGGGCCCAGAGGAGCACAATCCAACCCTTTCCCTGCTGGAGCACAGGATTCCAGCTGGGATCTCACCTGAGGGCCCACAGGAGCACAATCCCATCCCTTCCTGCTTGAAGCCAGGATTCCAGCTGGGATCTCACCTGAGGGCCCACAGGACACAATCCCAACCCCTTCCGCTGGAGCCAGGATTCAGCTGGGATCTCACTCTGAGGGCAATCGAGGAAGCACAATCCCAACCCTTCCTGCTGGAGCCAGATTCCAGCTGGGATCTCACCTGAGGGCCCAAGGAGCACAATCCCAACCCCTTTCCTGCTGAGCCAGGATTCCAGTTCTGAATCTTCACCGAGGAAGCCATCCAACCTGCCTTGAGTCAGCATGGACACGAGGGACCCCAGACACCCACCGTGAGCAGCACGGATCCCCAGGGCCACGGCATCAATAACCTCCTGCACGTCAGCTGGCTCCCTGGGGCCAGAACATCCAACCCCTCGCTTGGCCAGGTTCGTCCATGGGGGGCCGAATCCCGCCTTCGCCAGCGGCTAGCGTGGGGGCTCGGGGCAGGTGCAGCTCTCACCCCCAGCACCCCCAAATCCCTTCCGCTCATCCCAGCCTGGAGTGGATCAGGATCCCAACATCCCTGCCAGGCTGCTCTTCCATTCCCTTGGGAATTGTCACTGATGGTCTTTTGCACCTTCCCTCATTTTGCCTAGCCATGGAGTAGACCCTTCAAGGGGTTGAATAATGTCCCTCCAAGGATTGATAATGTCAAGCTTTCTAGGTTTAAAATGACCCCTCCAAGGGTTCAATAATGTCCCTCCAAGGGTTTAATAATGTCTCTTCCAGGGGTAAAAATGTCCCCTCCAAGGGTCAGTTGTGCCCCTTCAAGGGGTTAGAAAATGTCTCTGCTCCAAAGGTGTAAAAATGTCCTTCCAAGCGGTTTTGATAACATCCCTTCCAGGGGTTAAAAATGTCCCCTCCCAAGGGTCAGTTGTGCCCCTTTCCAAGGGGTTAGAAATGGTCTCTTCAAAAGGGTTAAAATGTCCCTTCCAAGGGTTGATTAACATCCCTTCCAGGGGTTAAAAAAGTCCCCTCCAAGGGTCAATAATGTCCCCTCTGAGGGGTAAAAATGTCCTTCCAGGGCCAGAAAAACCAATCAAAAAAAAAATCAACAAAA
>NDFG01000008.1:1388654-1410148 GCA_002167245.1 Sporophila hypoxantha
TGATAATGTCACTTTCTAGGTTTTAAAATGACCCTTCCAAGGGGTCAATAATGTCCCCTCCAAGGGTTAATAATGTCTCTTCCAGGGGTAAAAATGTCCCCTCCAAGGGTCAGTTGTGCCCCTTCCAAGGGGTTAAAAATGTCCCCTCCAAGGGTCAATAATGTCCCTTCCAAGGGGTTGATAACATCCCTTCCAGGGGTTAAAAATGTCCCCTCCAAGGGTCAATAATGTCCCCTCTGAGGGTCTAAAAATGTCCCTTCTAGGGGCCAATAATGTCCTTTCCAAGGACTGATAACGTCACTTTCTAGGTCTTAAAATGACCCTTCCAAGGGGTCAATAATGTCTCCTCCAAGGGTTAATAATGTCTCTTCCAGGGGTAAAAATGTCCCCTCCAAGGGTCAGTTGTGCCCCTTCCAAGGGGTTAGAAATGTCTCTTCCAAAGGGTTAAAATGTCCCTTCCAAGGGGTTGATAACATCCCTTCCAGGGGTTAAAAATGTCCCCTCCAAGGGTCAATAATGTCCCCTCTGAGGGGGTAAAAATGTCCCTTCCAGGGGCCAATAATATCCTTTCCAAGGGGTCAACAATGTCCTTTCCAAGGGGACAATAATGCCCTGAGCCTTCTTTCTCCTCAGAAAATGGAGAACAACACAAACCCAAATCCTTTTTTTTTTTTTGCTACAATGGAGAAAATATTCCCAAACTTGCTCCTAAATCATCTTCCTTGCTAATGGGTGATGATTGCAGGCACAGGGAGAGCCCAGCTGGGGCTTAAGCAGCCTCTAAAGCTCTTCCTAATTGGAATTATGGGTCCTGCTGCTCASCCAGCAAGAGTTTTCTCCCTGCTGATCCCATTCCCTGCTGGCTTGGAACACACAGGAATACTGATATGGAGCTAAAGCTGGGGGATTGACCACTCCAGAGATAAGAAAGCCTCTGATTTGATTGAAAAAGAAATCAAGAGCCGGCTTTAATTAAAAAGATTTATTTATCAGGACACCTGATGGAAAGAGCAGGGCTGGCATTTCCCATTGGATTCAGTCTGGGGAACATCTGGGACAGCATTGTGTGGGAAACAYGGATCCTGGGGAGTTTGCTCAATGTTGGGAATAATGAGGCTGCCTGAGGGGAGCTCAGGATGCAAATTTGGGAACAGCAGTGCTGTGAGAACATGCAGAGCTCAGTGGGACACGGGGCTGCTGGGGGGAGGCAGCAGCTCCCAGCAGGATGTTCCACTCCGGGTGATAAAATCTTCCAGAAAATACAGGGGAATAGGAGGATTCTGRGATTTTTACCTTTCTTCTCCAAAGTGGGGTTGTCTCTGTGCGCTGCAGGGCTCCAGGTGTCCCAAAGCTGTGTGGGAAAGCTGCCAGGGACTGCTTGTGGAAGCAGCATTCCCAGCAAAAAGGGCTTTGGATGCTCAAGGAGCTCTTGTTCCTGCAGGTGTTARCCTTGGAAGGGTTTGAGTGGTGCCATGGCTGCATCCCAGAGCTGAAAATTCCTATTTGGAACAAGTCCAGAGGCACTGGGATGATCTGAGGGATGGAGCAGCTCCGCTGGGAGGAAAGGCTGGGAGAGTGGAAATGTTCAAACTGGAGAGGAGAAGCTTTGGGGTGASCTCAGTGAGGCCTGCAGGAGCTSCAGGAGAGMCAGGGATCTGGGACAAGGGATGGAGGGACAGGAGCCAGGGAATGGCTCCCASTGCCAGAGGGCAGGGATGGATGGGAGATTGGGAATTGGGAATTCCTGGCTGGGCTGGAATTGCCAGAGCAGCTGTGGCTGCCCCTGGATCCCTGGCAGTGCCCAAGGCCAGGCTGGACATTGGGGCACCCTGGGACAGTGGGAGGTGTCCCTGCCCATGGAACTGGATGGGATTCAAGGTCCTTCCAACCCAAACCATTCCATGATTCTATTCCATTCCAGTCCATTCCATATTTTATACAGGAAGGTGTCTGCCTGTGGGATTTTCTAGGAAATAAGTCAGGAAAAGCAGCCAGGCAGTGCAGAGGACTGTGGTTTGTGCTGTCCATTGAGACAAACTTGGGAGCAAAAGTTATCCTACAGCTGAGGGATTCCTTCTGGATTGTGGGAAACATGGACAATCATTCCCACACCTGCTCCAGACCCTCCCAGATTTCCCAGACCCCWCTCAATTCCTCTTCTTCAGCTCTTTGTCCCTCCCCGTGCAAAATCCCTTTGAACCCTTCCCATATCCCTTCTCCCCTCTCTGTGGAGATGCCAAAGGCAGAAAATCTCTGCAGCAGGAGCCCTACCAGGATTCTGGAGCATGGGGTGGTGCTGGAGTCATTAGGGTGCCCGATTAGCACCTCATTAGCAGGGTAATTAGCAGTGCCTGATCCTCAGCTCCTGATGGATGCTGGGCGCTGATTCCAGGAGGTCGGCAGCAAAAATAGGGGGAAAAATTATAATAAAGTTCCAAGGGATTCTCATCTTTCCATGGCCACTGTTCCTTCATATCCCTTAATTCAAGATTGGGGCTTTTAGCATTTTCAGGCAATTCTACAGAATTCCAGACATGGTTTGAGGTTGGAAGGGACACTGTGTGGTCCCTTCCCTTTGGAACATTGCTCCTGGGGAATTTTCCTTAGGTCTGATGGAAAATCCTGGTGTCTCCAGGAATTCTGTGACTTTTTGAGCACCTCAGTGGCATTAATCGAGCACAACCCTAAATAAAGTGTCCCCAGTGCTTCCCTGAGCTTCAGTTCATAGAATTGTGGGGTGGTTTGGGTTGGAAGGGACCTTACCAATCCATCCCATCCATCCATCCCATCCCATATCCCATCCCATCCCATCCCATCCCATCCCATCCCATCCTCCCACTGTCCCAAGCCCTGTCCAGCCTGGCCTGGGACACTTCCAGAGATCCAGGGACAAATCCTGAACCACAAACCCCCTCTACAAGCATTTTTCCTGGCTGGATTTTTGGTGACCACTAAAAATCATCCCCACTCAGGAAATATTCCCTACAAACTCACATTCCCTAGGAAGCACAAAAAAAATTATCTTCTCTAATGCCGCATTCCCAATAAAAATCACCCCACCTCCAAATTGTTCTTGTGATCCCAACTGCCCTTCAAACCCCTTGGAAATGGGACACACATCCCAAGATTTATTAAAATGAAAGGCYTGAAATCCTGCAAAAATCGATTCCCAGGAGGTTTTGTAATCCTTGTTCCCTGAGGAATTAGGCWGGAAATGTCAAGGATTACTGAACACAGCAAAAGTACAAATTTTTGCTGCATCCCAAAGAAACTGGGATTTCGATCCCTCCTCAAAATGTCATTTWACAGCTATTTTTTATTAATTTTCACCACATAATTAAGCAATGTGAGAGGAGCATTGTGTTGTGGTGGGATTAGAGGGAATAATGGGGATTAGGAAAGGCCTGGAGCCACTCCAGTAATACTTTAATCCTTGCAAATACACCCCTGGCCTCCTGGCAGCAAAAAAAAAAAATTAAAAAAAAATTAAGCAATGTGCCAAGAAAACCTCCAACAGGAATAAAAAAATATTCCCTAAGGAGACAATCTGACAGTCCTGGCAGTGCTATATCCAGAGAGCAGGAGTATTTTAACTCCACAAAAATAACCAATGGATTAGGAACAGGAATTCATTTATCCAGGCATTTTTCAGGCCAGGCTCGATCCCAGCTCATTTTAGCCCAAACTGGTCCTGGTTCTGCACATAAAGTTTCCAAAGATCCATTAAAATCTATCCCAAAGACGGATTGGATAATTCTGGTTTGGCTCAGAAATTTTTAGGAAAGCAAGGYCAAAATCAAACATTTTTGCTGAGATGTTTGTGTGACTCAACTTCCACAATCTTTATGGAACTGGGTGGGGTGGGAACAGAGAGGTTCAAGTGTTGGGAAGTAAATCCAATTTATTTGTTATAATTCCAAGAGATRGAAAAAAATTATTTGTTATAATTGRATGGGGCTTGGAGCAACCTGGGATAGTGGAAGGGGTCCCTGCCCATGGGCAAGCTKAGCTTTAAGGAGTTTTCTAACCCAAACCCTCAGGGATTCTGTGATTCCAGCAGAAATATGGATAACACAGTCTGTGCTCATATCCATGGGATGTGCCCTGGGGTCTCTTCCAGGTTCAATGGAGCCAAAATCCAATTTCTGTGAGGGAAGGTGGAGARGATCAATGGGATGAACAAAGTTCTCCACCCCTGAATATCCCAGGGATAATGGGATAATGGGATAATGTCCTGTGGAATGATTTGAGGTTGTGAGATCCAATGGGATAATGGGATATTTTAGGCTGAAAAATAGGAGATGGGAAAGTTCCTCTTTTTTAAGGTTTAAATTCCAGCGTGTTGCTGTTTGTCTCCACCTGGGCAGAACAAGACTCATCTGGGAACTCTGAGTTTTCCCTCAGGAATCCATTTGGATATGTGGTCACACTGACAGGTGCTTTCCCATGTTTCCTTGTTTCCTGTTTTCCCTGCCCTTTTCCATCACAGAAAAGGCCTCCATGATTTTCCACAGGATGTCATTGATCCAATCAGCAAAATGATGGAGGCCATTTCCATGGTGGGAAATCATGGAGGCATTTTCCATGGCGGGAAATCATGGAGGCCATTTCCATGGTGGGAAATCATGGAGCCATTTTCCATGGGTGGAGAATCATGAAGGCCATTTCCATGTGGGAAATCATGGAGGCCATTTTCCATGTGGGAAATCATGGAGGCATTTTCCATGGTGGAGAATCAGGAGCATTTCCATGGTGGAGAATGATGGAGGCCATTTCCCATGGTGGAGAATCATGAAGGCCATTTCCATGGTGGGAAATCATGGAGGCCATTTCCATGGGAGAATCATGAAGGCCATTTCCATGGTGGGAAATCATGGAGGCCATTTCCATGGTGGGAAATCATGGAGGCCATTTCCATGGTGGAGAATGCATGGAGGCCATTTCCACAGTGAAAATCATGGAGGCATTTTCCATGGTGGAGAATCATGGAGGCCATTTTCCAATGGTGAAATCATTGAGGCCATTTTCATGGTGGAGAATGATGGAGGCCATTCCACAGTGACAAATCATGGAGCATTTTCCATGGTGGTGGAGAATCATGGAGAACCATTTTCCATGTGTGGAAATCATGGAGGCCATTCCATGGTGGAAAATGGAAGCATTTTCCATGGTGGGAAAATCATGGAGGCCATTTCCCATGGTGGAAAAGGGCGGGGAAAACAGGAAACAAGGAACCAAAGTGTGTTTTCATTTCCATGGTCTCATTCACCCACAGAAAATTCCTGAAGGGTTCTGGGGGGTCTCCCCACACATACCAACAGGGACAGTGGCACCTGGCTGTGCCAGCGCTGGGAGGGAGCAGGGCTGGCAACTGTCCCCTGAGCTGGCATGCTGGGGCAACCTCCAGTGCTGGGGCAGATTTTGGGATCCCCAGGTACAGGACACAGAGGGCTGGAGCAGGGAAGGAAGGGAGCTGGGAAGGCGCTGGAGAATCCCTGAGGGAGCTGGGAAGGGCTGGCAGAATCCCTGAGAGCTGGGAAGGGCTGAGAATCCCTGAGGAGCTGGAAGGGGCTGAGATCCCTGAGGAGCTGGGAAGGGGCGTGCAGAATTCCCTGAGGAGCTGGGAAGGGGCTGCAGGAATCCCTGAGAGCTGGAAGGGGCTGCAGAACCCTGAGGAGCTGGAAGGGGCTGAAGAATCCCTGAGGAGCTGGAAAGGCGGCGAGAATTCCCTGAGGAGCTGGAAGGGGCTCGACCCAGAGGACTGAGCACCTGAGGAGCTGGAAGGGGCTGCAGAATCCCTGAGGAGCTGGAAGCGGCTGGAGAATCCTGAGGAGCTGGGAAGGGCTGGCAGAATCGCCTGAGAGCTGGAAGGGCTGGAGAATCCCTGAGGAGCTGGGAAGGGGCTCACCTGGAGCAAAGGAGGCTCAGGGGCCCTTGTGGCTCTGCACAGCTCCTGCCAGGAGGGCACAGCCGGGGGGGTCGGGCTCTGCTCCAGGGAACAGGGACAGGAGCAGAGGGAACGGCCTCAGGCTGGGCCAGGGGAGGTTTAATTTGGCTGTTAWGGAAAATTTCTYCATGGAAAGGGTGCAAACTGCAGGGGAGTGCTGSAGTGCCCATCCCTGCAGGGATTTAAATCCCTGTGGATGTGGCACTTGGGGACATGGGGCAGGGGTGGCCTTAGCAGTGCTGGGGAATGGTTGGACTACATCCAGAGGGCYTTTCCAACATAAACAATTCCATGATTCTAAGGTTTAGTCCCAGTAGAAGAGCTGGACAAGAYCAGGAATACCCAGGCCATGCCTGCAGCAGAGAAGGGATGTCAACCCTAAAAGTCCTGATGGGCACCCTCCACCCTGGGCCACGTATCCAACAACCAGGAAAAATTTGGGATCATCATGCAGTGATCCAGGCTGGATCTGGGGGTGCTGTGAGAGCTCCATGTGCCCATCCCTCTATTCCAACATGGCACAGGAAGTGTTCTGGGGAACACCCTGCTCTGGCAGGGCACACACATCTTCATTTTTGGTCACTTCCCAGGGATTAAATGGGAATTATGGAAAGCCAAAGAAAAGGATTTCAACCCTCTACTGTCCATAAAGCTGGGAAAACTCTGCTGGGACCAGCCAAGGGAAGAACTGGCCCCAGTAGGGAAGAGGGTGGCCCAGCCTCTTTCTGCTCTAATTAAGACCTTCCCATACTTAACAAGAAGTGGAGGGATAGGGAAGCACATTCCCACATTTTCACACCTCCCAGGAAGGYAGGGACACATGGAATGAGGAATATTTCCCCACCAAACCCCATCCCTCCCCTTCATCCTGGTGGATCTGGGAGCAGAAAACATTGKAAAAGACAGAAAATACTGCTGGCAATGGAAAAGGTACCCAAAAATCCAGAGTGGTTTCTYTTTTTCTTTATAAAATGTACATAAAGAACATGAAACCCTTGAGGTAAAAGTGAGAGCAGTTTGGAACTCAACCAGATACAGACCCAACAATGACCCAAAATCAATCTACAGTGGGGGTGTAGGAAAATAAGAGAGCAAGTTTGGGTTCTGTACAACAGTGGAGATCGTTAAAATGTCCTCGTTATCTATTTACATTAAATACATCCAATTACAGGTATTTATAGGGTATTTACAGACACAAATACCACGTTTGTCCCCTTTGCAGTTGGAGTGTGCAGCAGATCTGAGCGTTCCTGAGAAGGTGCTGAGGCTCTTCATGCTTGCTCTCAAGAGTTTGTGTTTCTCCAATCCCTTTTGTGGTCGTATCCATCCAAAAATTCCTCTAGGCGTGGTTGTTGCAGTGATCCTGCTTTTCCCTCCCATCTGTGGAAGGTGAAAGTTTCCTGCACAAATCCTGGACCCCAAGGGATTGGCAGGAATGTTTCTCCAGTTGTAGCCATGACATTGGTGGTGAGCAAAGCTCAAGATTCCCTCATCCAAGCACTCAACATTCCAATCTCCTTCTCAATGGGAAAAAAATCTTACAGAGACCGGAAAAGGAAGGAAATTGTTTGTAAATCACCTGTCATAGGTCCCCTAAGGTGACATCCAACCTGAATGTGTCACAGAGGAAGCAGGCAGGAGAGGCACAGATCCRTCCATCCCATCCATCCATCCAGGCCCATCCAGAGGGAGCACAAATGGTCCTGTTTAGGTTTAGGTCCTGTTTAGGTTTCAATTTCTTATCAGGAATCTGAGATGGATTTCATCATTGTCAGGTGTTGGGTGCTCCCTGCTCAGGGCAGCASGGAATTCCCATTCCTGGAAGGATATCAGAGCCCTGTGGATGTGGCCCTTGGGGAYATGGATCAGTGGTGGCCTTGGCTGTGCTGGGGCATGGTTGGACTCGATGTTTTTGGAGCTAATGCCCAACCTAAAGGATTCCATGATTCCATTATGGTGCTCCCAATGGGAAACGACTGGTGGGGCATGGCTGAACTGGGATGTTTTAGGGAATTTGAGGAGGGGTGCTCAGGGAAGAGGGAATTTCTCCTCACACCTACGGAGTCCATCGAGTTCTCTGGTAACTCCCTCAGTCTGTTCTCACTTGAGTTTTAATGACACACAAGATATCCAAGGCCAGGTTGGATGGGCTTGGAGAAAYTGGAATAATGGAAAGGCCTCTGCCCAYRGAAGGGTGGGAYTGGATGGGATTTAAGGTCCCTTCCAACCCAAACCATTCTGGGATTCTGGGATGTGTTGAATACAAGCTCCYCAATCTSAYAGATCCAAAGGAAAACAAAACAATATTTTAACAGGGAAGAGCAGGATGTACAATCCCAATTTCCCTGTGTTTGGGTTAATGATCACTCCTCTCTTTTATCATACAGAGCACAATTCCCTGCCTACACCAACATTCCCATGGGATCTCAGGGTGACACAGTCAGGGGTTTAGGGACAGATGACAGAAAACTTCTTCACACTGTAAATCCCAAGAATGTGGGATTGCAGGAGCTGCAGGTCCCTAAATTCCTTTGCACAAGGGATAATCCAATGGTTTCATTCCTTCTGTGCTGGCTGACACTGGAATCGTGGTGGAGCAGGTAAAAAGGGTAGAATATTCCTGCAGTGCTGCTTATTATACATAAAAAAAATTGAAATGTAAAAATAACCTTTTTTATAGCTTTTGATAGTTTTATGGGAAAATCCAAGAATTATTCCAGATGTCTCCCAATCTCTTTATTAGCATGGGAGAGGCAGGGAGTGCTTGTAACTCCAAACTGGAGCCTTTTTTTAATGGAAGTGCTGCAAAGAGCCATTTTCCTGATGGATCACACACTTCTGGGGGAGGAAGAGAGTCTCAATTACCCTTCAATATACAAAATAAACATTCCCAGCAGGTAAACTCTCCCAAAATAAAACCAGGAAAGCCTCTTCCACTCAGCATGGAAAAAAAATCAGATCCTTCTGCCTGAACTGCTCCCTATGAAGGGAATTCACTGTCCTGTCTAGGCAGGAAAAGAGACAATGAACAAGAAGCTGAAGATCGACTTTGTTTTAAAGTCTGGGGATCCCAATCGCCCCAAAACTAATTATTCCATCTCCTTGGTGGATGCAGCAGGAATTCCAGTGCTGGATGTCAAGGAAAGCTCTGGGGTCAGTGGAGGCTGGGGCTTGCAGAGGCTGGAAGATGCAGCTCCATCACTTTAGGAGGAACCAGCAGTTCCTGTCCCAAATTAAAAGGAAATTTTGCATTCCCAGGCATTTCTGGCCTTCAAATCCTAATTGTGCATCCATGGTGTCATTGGAATGGGTTTACTCCCTTCTAATCCATGGTTTTATCCCTCCTTGTGTCCCATCCAGGATCCAGGCCAGGCTGGAGAAGAGGTGGGTTGGTAGCACGGTGAGATCCAAGTGTTCCATGATTTAATGTGGGATTCAGGTTGTCCAGAGAAGCTGCCCCTGGRTCCCTGGCAGTGCCYAAGGCCAGGTTGGACACTGGGGTTGGAGCAGCCTGGGACAGTGGGAGGTGTCCCTGCCCATCCAGGGGTGGCACTGGSTGGGATTTGGGGTCCCTTTCACCCAAAGTACTCCATAATTCTACAATTCCATGGTTTTGCATTCAATGTGCTTTGTGAAACAAAAAAGGAAGTTCTCCAGTGCCATCCTTATGCTCCCAGACCAGCCTGAGAAAGATCTGAAAAAACCTGGAAAACTTATCCTGTGCTCCACCCTCCTCTGCTTTGGGAACAGCCAGATAATTCCTGCAGCCATCCCATCAAACCCAGCCACTTTTCCCAACGTCCCAGGACTTCAGTTGCTGCACAGTTCAGTATTTGATGTCCAGTTTAAAAATCCATCAAGGACATTTCAAGGTTGGATACCCCAGAACTGAATCAGAGGGGTTTCAAATTCCAGGGAACTGCCAGTTCCAACTGCCTTTGATGGCTGATCCAACATTTTCACATCAATTTTCAGTCCAAAATGCAACATGAAATAAAAACCAAGAGTAGGAAATTCATATTTCAATTTGTTCTTCTCATTCGTGGCCTGGAGTAAAATCCCATTTCCTTTTCAGTGTTTTATTTTGGGAATGTAAAAGAAGATAGAACTACTCCTACAATCAACAYTTGGAAGAAAAATCCTGCTTTTCTTAGCACCTCCTGCAGCCCAGAGTAAAATGGGAACAGGCATGGGAATACATTTCCTTTCCCACAAAAACCTGGGATTTTCAGGACATGCAGATTATTCTGCCCTGAAAAAAAGACATCTGTGGTCTTTGTCAATTGAAATTCTTTATCAAATGTTCCATGGGAATGAGAGAAAGGAGAATCCAAATGGAAAGAGGAAAGATGGATTTCAACCTGCAGTTTTTTGCTTGGGATCCAAACAACAGAGCAAGATCTCCTGTTCCTTATCAACCAACTCCTTTATCAAAGAGGAATCACAGGGCCCTTCCCAAATCCCAATTTCCCACACAGTTCCCATCACACCACCACCAGCAGCCCTGCAGCCACAGCTCTGCCTGGGCAGTTCATCTCCRATGGGCACCTAAGGTTCAGTTTGGATTTTTGAGGGAAATTCGAGGGAAAAGCAGGGAAGTATTTTAAAGGCAATGGAATTCTTCCTGTTTTCCTTTCCTTCCTGGTCTATGGAAGGYGTCCCTGCCTGTGGGGTTGGAATGGGATGGGATTTAAGGTCCSTTCCAACCAAAACCTTCTGGGATTCTGTGGAAGTGACTGACTGACAGTCACTCTGGCTCCCAGCAGATCCAGCCCTTCCAAAGGGAGTCCTGCCAAAATCACCCATGGAGAAGCCTCTTGGATCATCCCTCAGCTCCGTGGCTCTAGGAGACATCCATGGGGAGATGCAGGGCAAGGTTTGGATCCTGAGTTCCAAAATACACCAACCTCCAAAAAAAATCTGCCTCAGGGTCTCACCATGCCTGACCTGCTCCTCCATCCATCCATCCACAGTTAAAATCCAGAGCTTCCAATGGGAAATTTGGGGATTTGTATTAAGGGTATCAAACACCTCRGTCCATCCAGACTCAAGAGTTCCAYCATCCCCAGGCCACCAGAGTCAAAATTCCCAACATCTTCCAAACCCCACAGTTCATCCAGACTCAGAGCTCTCACTTTCTTCCGAATCCCATGGTCCTTCCAGATTTGGAGCTTCCACTTTCTTCAAAACACTATGGTCCATCCTGACTCAGAGTTCCCACCACTTTCCAGATCCCCCCAGTCCATCAGACTCAGAATTCCCACTGACTTCCAAGCCACAGAGTCCATGAAAAYTTGGAGCTTCCACCGTGTTCCAAACCCAGCAGGCCACCAGGCTCAGAGTTCCCACCATATTCCAAATCCCATGGTCCATCAGACTCAAAGCCACTGTTTTCCAAACCCYATCGTCCATCTGGAGTTGGAGCTTCCCACTTTGTTTCAAACCCCATGGTCCATCCACACTCAGAACTCCCATTGTTCTCCAAACCCCACAGTCCATCCAGACTTGGAGTTCCCACCATCTTCCAAACCCCACAGTCCATCCAGACTTGGAGTTCCCATTTTCTTCCAAACCCCACAGTCCATCCAGGCTTGGAGTTCCCACCATCTTCCAAACCCCACAGTCCATTCCAAATTTGGAGTTCCCACTTTCTTCCAAACAGAGCAAGGCGCTGATAACCCCAAGGTTGTGGGTTCGATCCCCRCAGGGACCATTCAGTTCAGATTTGGACTCGATGATCCTTGCAGGTCCCTTCCAGCCCAGAGTATTCCATGATTCCAGGGATGAGCTTTAAGGTCCCTTCCAACCTAAACCATCCTGGGMTTCTCTGAAAATGTCCTGACTTGGAGCTCCCACCGTTTTCCAAGCACAGGAACTTAAAGACACCAAAAATGCCTAAAAMCAGGGAGCCAAGAGCATCCTGGGAACGCTCAAGCCCCCAGGCACCACCAGTATGGACCAGTACAACTCCAGCTGACACCAGTTGACCAAGGAAAGCCCTGCCAGTGTCTCAACAAACACACGTACCACAGGGCTGCCTTACCTGGAAAGAGGCTTTATTGAACAGAGCTGGAAAATTATCTCTTCAGTGGAATTACTGAATTTGCACAAACATTTCTCTACAGAATAAAAAAAATCAAGCCTTGTCATTGTTTTACTGCATCTCGTTGTGCTTTTTATACTCATATTTGCAATTATTATAYTCATCTTTTGTTTGTTTTCACGTTTGTACTCCAATTATTTGCATATCAGGTTTTGCTTTTAATCCTAGGGTGTCGAGAGAACACAGAATAATAATAATAATTATTATAATTATAATAATAATAATACTCTTCTTTAGACAAAAGTCTTTTTTTTTTTTTTAAATGAAGTTAAAAGCTGAGCTAATTTAAGGAAAAAGGTCTTCAAATTTCATAACCAACTGGAAGGGAACTTTACAATGCAGTGGAAAACCGGCACGTGTTCGGGTAGCTCGAACCCATTTTGTACAGCTTTTATTTTTTTTTTCCTTGTAAAAGTGGATTATTTTTAATTTTTTTTAAACTTTTTTGTTTGTTTGTTTGTTTTTTGAATTTCGCTACAATAACAAAATAATCTTTTGCTCTCTGCACCGAGTCTGGCTCCGGGGCAGAGGCAGAGCCCCCTCGGAGCGTCCGGAGCTCCAGATGTCGGGAGCCATCCCAACGGAGGGGGAGAGTAAGAAAATCRTCCTGTGTTTCACCACCTTCTGCACCAAGTGTGTGTCTGAACCACCTTTGTTCCTCTGGTTGACCCACTGGAGAACCTGAAACGACGACGACAACGACAACAAAAGGTGCTGCTCGCACGGGCAGCACCGCCGGGAGCTGTTTCGAATGGATAAGAAGCTGAAAGGCCATGGCTGTCTGCAAGGTCACACAGCACGGATCTCATCCCAAAGGCTTTCCACAGCAGCTTAGGTCCATCCATCCTTCTCCAGAAGCGGCTCCATCTCCTTGCCTGCACACCCAGGCTCCAGAGTTTGTTTAGAAAAGACTTTGCACAGCCCACGTTTTCAGCAGTGCAAAGCTTCCGCGTCGAAATCATCGTTATTACATTTATTATAATTTTTTTTTATTTTTTATATATATATATTTATATATATATATATTTTGTTCGGTTTTTTTGTTTTTGTTTTTTTTTTTTTTGAAATCAGGCTTGTTTCATTGAAGGCACTTGGTTTCCATGGCAATTTATAAAAGACGGTGGTTTGGTTTCTTCACTTCCGTAGAGCTGATGACTCCGGTGGGGAGGGGAGAGGGATCTTCCAGCGGCCGCGAGCAAACTCCCAGTGAAGCCTGTGACAAATGTAAGCCCAGGTGGCACAYCCTGGGTGGGAATGCATGCAAAAGGAGACAGCACACAGTCACCAAGCAGAGCYGTGAGGAATGAAACGGGAATGTCTGCAAACAGCTCCGATTCCGGGTTATCCTCGAGGGGAGGTGGCAGCCGAAGTAGAAATAGGGCTGACATTTGTTTAACTCTACGCTAAAAACCTTCGGGAAGGGAAAATGAACGCCAGCTCTTCACGTACCCTGTTTACAGTGAGGTGTTTCTCTCTCTCTCTGTGTGTTTGTATTTCCTCTCTCTCTCTCCTTCCTCTTTTTTTTTTTTTTGGCAGGCCATTCGGTTTCCATGGTAACAAGCAAACGATTCATTTGAAACAAAACCAGCCATGACTTTGTGCTTTGACAAGGGTTTCTAGAGCTCTTTGCCGAGAGTTCAACCAGATGATGCTGAATTCATCAGTGACCACAAAAGCACCTGAAGGTCTCTTCCTTACTTAGGCCAGATCTCGGTCTCAAGCTTGGTTCTTAGTGAGTTCCACTCCCGTGATGCCTTTTCAAGTCCCCAGTGCTTTCTTAATCTGCTTTTTTTAAATTTTTAAATTAYTTATTTATGCATTTATTTAACTTTCGAGTCAGTCAGTGGAGGAATCTTTGGTAGTTTGTTTGGAAATGTCCATTTTACAAAGACTCTTTCTTCATGCCAGTGCCTGGTGAATCTTTTGTAGCCTCTGCCAGGATAAGGTCACCTCTGATGACTTAAGACAGACATGAGGATGAGGAGTGGGAGAAGTCGTATATGTGCTAATGGCCCAACAGCACCTGATCGTAGATCTACAAAAAGGGGGAGAAAAATAGAATTAAAGAGGTGCCCACACCCCCTCAGCAWTGCTACAGTGTTCCAAAGTCACCTCCCACCATGAGGGGACATGGACAACCCTCACCAATGGGATAGGGCAGGAACTGGGATGAAAATCCACCTGGCTTTGTGGTTACCTCTGTTTTAATGCACACACAGGGTGGAGGGGTGAGACAGAGCCCTCAGGGAATCACAGCAGTGATTTCCATAGATTCCACATTTTTTGGGCCCCCTGGGCATTGTTTTGATGTTGTTTTATCTGCCTGAGTATCTCAAATCCAGCCCAACCTCACCCACCACCCTCACCTCTGCCTCACACCCATCCAGCACCTTCCTACCTGAGCAGAGCATTCCCCAGGACAACATTCCACTTTAAACCTTCCAACTGAACCAAAGCAGGGATTGTTCTGCTGGAAAAGATCCATTTGGGAAGGGGAAAGACAGGAAGGAATWGTGGGGAAGAGGCACTTACTGTTGGCCGGTTGGTCTGATTTCATACACTCTCCTTCCACAATGGACACGTCGTCAATAGCAATGTCCCCTTCGATTCCAGGGCCACGGATCCCTTCAAAGATGAGCTGGGAAAAAGAAGATCAGAGGGTGGTGAATTAAAAACATCCAGCGGAGCAGAGGGGGATGAATAAAAAATGTCCAGAAGATCAGATCTTAAAATCGAAACCAGCACAAAAAGAAAGGACTTTTCTTCAAATTAAGRCATGCAAGTATCTAATTTCAGATTGTGGAAGGAAATTCCATGCCAGGATCTGTTTTTCCCAACATGTGGGTTCTCATCAGGTTTGGAAGCTTTGATTCCATCTAGGAATATTTTTTCAGAGGAACTGGGTTGAGTTTTATCACAGTGAGGGACACAGTAGAGATTTGATTGCAATTTAAGATGAACTTCAACCTTTGCTGAGTGGATGACTGCGATTTTAAAGTCCTGTTGGTACTTTTCTCTCCAATATTCCTTGTCTGAAACCAAACTGCTGGAAGAGGAAATCGTTCCTGGATCTTGAAAGGAAAACCTCTTCTCCCCCAAAATCCAGCCCCTGCTCCTTGGCAGCAGGAACAACACCAATCAGTRGAGTTGAAAGTCCAATTTTTCCTGACAATGGAAAACAATTTCCAGCCTAAAGGGCTCTGTCCAAACACAACAGGCAGCATTAATTAAAAGCTGCATTTGGCAGAGATTTTGGTGGCCCTCAGAGAGGGGTTGCTCCACACTCAGAACAAATCACAGCACAGGAGTTGGCAGGGCACGGAGCAGAACCCAGCCTGCAGCTCCCAGGGATGGCAGGAGGTGCCARTTGAGCAGAATTCCCTATCAGTATCCTGAAAAAAAAACCCTCATTATGCTTTTGGACAGCTGTTGTTAAAAATACTGCACCAAACTGKAGAATGGGGGGCACAGGAAAGGTCACTCTGCTCTTAATGGAATGGAATTATGATCCTTAAAAGCCAGTCCTGAGGGTTTTGGGGGATTCATCTTCTGCCTCATCCCTGGAAGTGTCCAAGGCCAGGTTGGACAGGGCTTGGAGCAGCCTGGGATATGGAAGGTGTCTGTGCCCATGGCAGGGRTGGAATGAGCTGATTTTTAATCCCTTCCATCCCAAACCATGGCCTCTGATTTTCTGATTCTCTGATTCTTCCACAGAATTTCAGGGATTCTCTGATWYTTCCACAGAATTTCAGGRATTCTCTGATTTTTCCACAGAATTTCAGGCAGATTTTCACCCTCTCCTGTGAGCCCCCCTCACCCTGCTCCCTTTCCCTGCTGGGCACTTGGGGTGTCCCAGGACAATCCCACCAGGTGGGGGGTGCAGGAGGGGCTTCAGGGTGTCATTAACACCCCCAAAAGTGGGGAGCTGAGAGGGCTCAGTTTGGTGCACATCAACCTGAAAAAGGGGTTAAAATGCTGCTGGAGACTGGGCCAACTGGGACAAACTGGGACAAACTGGGACAAACTGGGACAAACTGGTCTCCTGATATCCTGCCGGCCAGGGATACCTCCAGCCTGAAAATTTGGAATATTCCCTTTTGGATGGAGGAGTGAAAGCACTGAGGTCATTCAAACACAGGGATAAATCCCAAAGTAGCTCCACGAGAGTTTTGTGATTTGGGATTGGGAATCCTGCAGGGCCAAGGGCAGCAAACCCTGGGTGTTCCCAGCCCATCCTGCTGATGTTGGAATTCTTTGGACACAAAGTGACCAAATCTGGGTGGGCTGAGCCCCACAAGGAGGGGCTGGCACTGACCCAAACAGGAGGGACCAGGACCTTTGTGATAAGTCCTGGAATTTTTATTTGGCCAATGCAATATTTAGATCCCAAATTAGCAATAAATCAAATCCCAATCATTCATATCATCACCATGTCCTGCTGCTCAAACCTGAACTAAAATTGACATTTTCTGGATGTCCCTCTCTTTTTGGGGYTCTCTATTTTTGCGGTGTTCATTCTTTAAAAATATTGGATATCTGAGATAGATTTATGCATTTTTGGAGATTTAAAGCACTGCAGTCCTCCCAGATCCTCATGACAAAAGCTTTGTTCTATATCACAGGGACTGACAAGGTATAAAATCTTTTACCCCTATAAATTACCCTATAAAAAGTTTTAATTTCCATGTCACTGCAGTGTTTTACTGCAAAGATTCACTTCAATTCCCTCTCCTTAAATTTACCTTGGAGCTTTATATTCCTTCCTACTTACACTCCTAAATGGAAAATAAAATCTGCTGTGATGCAAGAGATGCTAAAACAAAAAGATAATTTAAGGCTCCAAGAGCTCTGACATTTATTTGTTRTATTTGGTCAGAGCTTTACATTTATTTTATGCTGAAACCTTTAAACACAACAATGTAAAAGGTGAAAAGCAGCCAAGGAGAGGAGCTTCCCTCTGGAATCTCCCTCCTCCACTCCTCTGGATTGCTGCTGCCAGATCCTTTGCATTTCCCTGCCCAAGGGTTTGATTTTTCCCTGATTTTCTAAAGCCCTTCCCAAGTCTCCAAAACCCCCTCAAATCCATCTCTTCCTTCCCTTTCCCAGGGCATTTATTATGTTCAGACATTAAATCACTTCTCTCCTTCACTCTTCAGAATTCTTGGATTTATCCTGACTTCACCAATGAAAAACTCAGTCACTCTGATTTTCTGTGCCTGGCCTGGGCTCTGGGTGTTCCTGAACTGTGCAATTCCTCTTCTCCCCATTCCTGACACTTTGTTCCCATCAAACCTCCCAGACTCCCAGCCTGGAACATCTCCCACTGTCCCAGGGTGYCCCARTGTCCAGCCTGGCCTTGGGCACTGCCAGGGATCCAGGGGCAGCCACAGCTGCTCTGGCAATTCCAGCCCAGCCAGGAATTCCCAATTCCCAATCTCCCATCCATCCCTGCCCTCTGGCACTGGGAGCCATTCCCTGGCTCCTGTCCCTCCATGCCTTGTCCCCAGTCCCTCTCCAGCTCTCCTGGAGCCCCTCCAGGCCCTGCAAGGGGCTCCTGAATCCTTCCCTTCTCCAGGTGAACATTCCCAGCTCTCTCATGTCCCACTCTATTTCACATCTCCCTCTCCCTCAATTTTCCTCTAATTCCCATCCTTGGAATTGCTCTGCAATCCCACAGACCATTTATCTCCTGCCAAAGCCTCTCATGCCTGGAAATAAAAACAAAGGATCAGAATCAGGARTTCCCTGAAAATGAAGGAAGTGGAACCTAATGCAAATTTTTAGAAGAGCAGTTTGGATTTGCACTGAAGGAATCTTCCAAGGCCAGGTTGGACACTGGGGCTTGGAGCACCCTGGGATAGTGGGAGATGTGGAATAGGATAGGTTTGGAATGGGATGGGACTGAATGGGATGGGACTGAATGGGATGGGATTGAATGGGGTGGGATTTAATGGAATGGGATTGAATGGAATGGGATTGAATGGAATGGGATTGAATGGGGTGGGATTTAATGGAATGGGATTTAATGGGATGGGACTGAATGAGATGGGATTGAATGAGCTGGCATTGAATGAGATGGCATTTAATGGGATGACATTTCATGGGATGGGATTCAAGGTCACTTCAAACCCAAASCAGCCTGTGACTTTTTCCCAAAAATACATTTTCTCCCCTAGGAGAGCTGGAAGTGGCAGAGAGGGCTCAGAGGAGAGCCCTGCCCTCAGGGCACAGCTGTGACTCCCACATTGCCTGAGSACATTCCCAGCCTCACCCTCAGCAGGACCTGCTGGCAGCAGCTGCTTTTTTGGGAGTGTTCCAGTTCCAAACAGCTCCCAGTGTGCCTGGGAACTGCCCCTAAAGGTCCATCAGCACCTCCCTGTCAACCCCAGCAGGAAACGTGTGAAAAACCTGTCACAGCCCCCTGTGTCTCATGCTCCCAGATCATTCATTTCCCACAGAAAATCCAAGTATTTCCAAAAACGGCTGACACAGGGGCCCTAAGTAATTTTTCCCAGCCAATAATTTTATATTCCACTTGCTAATCTGAAATCAAAACCTGCTGGAATCACTCCCAGCATCTTTGGGGAGCTGGAAGGKGTTTTGAGTTCAAGCATTAATAAGCCCTGTGGTGCTCAAGGAAAGCAATGATCTGTCCATGAGCAGCCTCCAGAGCTGGGAAATCCCAAAGAAAAGGGTCAATATTCCCAGTCTCCGTCCCAGCCCTGAATTCCCAGTTCCTGGAGGTGCCAGCCTTACCTGGAATGAGGTGGGGGGGTTGATGTTCACCCGGGCTTGGTTCCAGTGCTGTCCCTTATTCCCACTCGAGGACCACAAGGGGTTTTCTATGGCAGTCTGGCCTTTGAGCCTCAGGTAAACGTTCAAACTTCCTGGAAAACAGCAGGAGAACTGGAGTTGGGAAGGCTCTGCCTGGATGCTTCAGCACCCTCCTCACCTGTTTTCCCTGGATTTGAGGTGTGGRAGTTTCTTGGTGTAAATTCAAAACCTTTTAAATTCAGGAATGCTGGGAAGTGGTGATGGRAACCCCCAGCAGAGGGGAACTGAGYACCCAYCCTGCAGCTCAGGCAAGGCATGAGAATTCCAGGGAAAACAGGCAAAAAGGAACTTTCTGTGGTTTGGAGCAAGAAATTGGATTAGACCTCCTTATCCAGGGCAAAATCAGCAATTTGGTTGTTYTGTGCTGAGTTCTTGCTTGTTAAACCTGCCCAGCTTTCCTCTGCCCATTGCTGAACTCCTGGAGTTCCCCAGAACCCGGCAGATCCATCTCAGGGAGAGACCTGCTGCCCTTGGGAATGTTTCTGGAGGACAACAACATCCTGAACACCCTCTGAGTTCAAATAACCTCCAAAATCTTCCCCTGTGCAGGAAAACCCCCCAGAGCTGCACCTTTGCCCACAAACATTTTTGCCACCTTTGCCAGCACAGACATTTTTGACACCAGGGTCACCTGCAGGCATGAACAGARCCAGATTCTCTTGGTGCACCAAAAAATAACAAATTTCATTTTTTCTGGGTTCATTAATTCACAGCATTTGGGGTTTTGGTGCTATTTGCCACCGTGGTTGCCTGCAGGTGTGTGGGGCAGTGGGGCCTCTTTGTGCTCAGTAAATTCAGTGCATTTCTCTAAATCTGAGACTTTCAGACAGCCAAATTCCCACAGGAGCAGCGTTTTTTGGGATGCCTGGCACAGCAAATCCCAAAAATTCCAAGGAGAGCTCCCAGATCTGAGGCAGCTGCACCTGCTCTGGAACAGTTCTTATGTCCAGCAAAAGCCAAACTTGGAGCCTTGGAAAACATCAGGCTGGAGACTTAATGGAGGAAATATTCCCCTGATGGCCTTTTCACCAGGGTGAGAGAATGGGACTGGAATGGGACTGGAATGGGATTGGAATGGGATTGGATTGGGACTGGAGTAGGACTGGAATGGGATTGGAATGGGATTGGAATGGGACTGGAATAGGACTGGAATGGGATTGGAATGGGATTGGAATGGGATTGGAATGGGATTGGAAATGGGGACTGGAATGGGACTTGGAATAGGACTGGAATAGGACTGGAATGGGACTGCGATGGGGCTGGATTGCGGACTGGAATAGGACTGGAATGGGGACTGAATGCGGATTTGGAATGGCGACTGGAATGGGAATGGAATGGGACTGGAATGGGACTGGAATGGGATCATCCATCTTCCCTGAAGGAGCTGGGAAGGGACAATGAGGAGCAGCTCTGTGATTCCCCCTGGAGTGCAGGGAATGGGCACAAAGGACATGGGATCTGGAGGGGAAAGTCTGGCTCTGCCTCCACACAAAGCAGGGAAAAACCTAAACAGAAAGGGATTGCAAAGGGATTCATTTAGCCCAGCTCAGGTGTTTGGAGCAGGGCTGGGAATGCTGCTCAGCCTCATCCCTCCTCCAAATATTTCTATTTCTATTTCTGTTTCTAGTTCTAGTTCTAGTTCTAGTTCTAGTTCTAGTTATATTATTTATTTTATTTACACTTTATTTATATTTATTTTACATTTGTTTATATTCATTTCTATATTTATATGTGTAGTGGTTTTGGTTTGTTAATTTGAGATTTTTTTGGYTAATGTATTAACGAGTAGTGTTGGTTAATTACTAATTTACTTACTTTTGCTGTGAGGTATGATTAGGAGAAAGGTAAAGTAGGCTTAAAATTTTAAAAGGGTATAAATAAAAAATTTATTAATAGTAATTAAAAGGAGGAGTAATAAGAAGTAGAATTAAACTTTTAGAATACTTTCTAACTTTTAGAATACAGAAACASTCTTTGACCATTGATGTTTGCAATTTGTTCTTCATAATACACCAAAATAAACGACCACAATATGACCAGATATTGCAATTTCTATATTTTTTCTCAGCATGGAGTGGCTGAATCCCTTCCTTCCAATAAAAAACCCARCACAGAGCCAGGAGAATTCCAACCTGGAGCTGCATCCACCTTCCTGCAGCACAGAGACAAAAAAAAAAATAACCTGAGTGCTCTTGTCTGCTCTGCTTAAAATCTGAGCTCTGCCTGGGGGCAGGGGGAGCTCGGACAAAGCAAGCACCAGAACTCTCTGGGAGGATGAGTTTGCCCTTGAAATAGAGATAAAAATACATCAAACCAGGTCACTTTGACATTGGAAAAACTCTTGGCACACCGGGAGCACCAAGAAACCCGCAAAGGACTTCCAAATATTGGATTTTTGTTGTTTGGTCTTTTATATTTTCCCACTTTTTTTTTTTTTTTTTTTTTTTCATACCACAAAAAGAAATTAAATGTGGGTGTTGAAAGAGGCAGGATTAAAAATAGACTGGCAGGTACGCTTTGAAAATCCAAATTCCTGCTGTGTGTGAGCAAATTTGTCATGACTTTTCCACAAGAAACACATGAGGAATGCAGCTGCTCCCTGCCTGATCC
>NDFG01000008.1:1412387-1426690 GCA_002167245.1 Sporophila hypoxantha
TGTGAAAACCTGGAAAAATCCAACAGGAAATCCTTAGGATGAGGCCTTCAGCACCTGAGACATCTGGATGTACATGTAAAAACCCTGGGAAAATCCCAAAGGGAAACCATTGGGATGAGGCCCTCAGCACTTGTGTACATGTGAAAATCTGGAAAAATCCAAAGGGAAGTCAATGGGATGAGGCCCTCAGCACTTGTGTACATGCGAGAACCTGGAAACAATCCAAAGGGAAGTCATTGGGATGAGGCCTTCAGCACTCAACCCAGATGGAAATCCTTAGCATGAGGCCCTCAACACCCAGGATGTCTTGATGTACATGTAAAAACCTGAAAAATTCCATAGGGAAGCAATTGGGATGAGGCCTTCAGCACTGTGTACATGTAAAAACCTGGAAAAATCCAAAGGGAAATCAGTGGGATGAGGCGCTCAACACTCCACACAGATGGAAATTCTTAGCAGGAGGCCCTCAACACTCAGGATTTCCCGATGAACATGTGAAAACCTGGAACAACCCAAAGGGAAACCCTTAGGATGAGGCCTTCAACACCGGTGTACATGTGAAAACCTGGAAAAATCAAACAGGAAAACCCTAGGATGAGGCCTTCAACATCTGTGTACATGTGAAAACCTGAAAAAATCCAAGGGAAACCCTTAGCATGAGGCCTTCAGCACCCTACACAGAAGAAAATCCTTAGGATGAGGCCCTCAACACCTGAGATGTCTTGATGTACATGTAAAAACCTGGAAAAATCCAAAGAGCAATCATTGGGATGAGGCCTTCAACACCTGGGATGACTTGATGTACATGTAAAAACCTGGAAAATCCAAAAGGAAATCACTGGGATGAGGCCCTCCACATCCAGGATGTCTCGATGTACATGTCAAAACCTGGTAAAATCCAAAGGGAAATCCTTAGGATGCGGCCTGCAAAATCCAACACAGAAGAAAATCCTTAGGATGGGCCCTCAACACCTGGGACATCTCAATGTACACATAAAAACCTGGAAAAATCCAAAAGAAAATCATTGGGATGAGGCCTTCAGCACCTGAGTATCTCAATGTACACTGAAAGATCTGGAAAAATCGAAAAGGAAATATGGGCAGGAGGCTCAACATCAACACAGATGAAATCCCTATGAAGTGGCCTCAACACCTGGGACTTCTCAATGTCACGTAAATAACCTGGAAAAATCCAAAGGGAAATATCCTTTGGAGTAGCCTTTCAACATCCACACAGTATAAATGCGAGGAAACAAAACGATTAGATAACGAAAGAGCGCATTTCTTGAATAAATGTCTATTACTTCCATCTCCACCATTGTACATTTCTGGACTTCATTTTTTCCTACATGAGCCCAGTCACCTCCTTGTGATTTCCAAAGTCTAGTGGCTCGCAAAGCCCCATGTTTCCCTTAGAATCCTAAAATCCAGCGAAGTGGCCAGTGCCTGGAAAACATCTCCAAACTGATGAAAATTTGCACAAAATCTGATGGGGTTCAGCCTTCAGTCCTGGGGGGAAATTGTCCCTGGAAACATGACTTGTTTAAAATGGAGGAAAATGTCATGATGGAAACATTTAAGGAATATTTTCACAAACTTGCCATAGTTCACAACTCCAGATGATAGACATTATCCATTGTCATTCCATGAGAACAACGTGCTCAACCCACAGATATTTAATTGAAATTATGCGCAACAATATGAATGTGCGTGCGGGATGAATTTTTCCCTTTGGAAGGCACACAATAAAATAGCAGGAATTGCTGCAGGTCTGGAAAATTAGCTTACCATGTGTTTGGAGTTTTCAAATGCAAATTCCACTGCGCTCAGGAGACACACTAACAGGGGCACAAGCAGATTGAAAATTGCACATTTTGAACAATAGCTAGAGCAAAAATGGGGCAAAAACCACCTCGTTGTGATGGGCTGAGAGAGCCCAAGGGAGAAGTTAAATGAGTAAAGCAGGAGAATATTTAAGATGAGCAAGATTGCCCATCCTAGAGTTATAATGTGAAGGGAAATCAACTTTTGAAAATGGAACCATAAAAACGAAGCAAGGTGCAATGGCACCATCACGGGTTGTGCTTTGGGACCTGTCATTCTCAGTACTGCAATCCTTCTGGAAGTCCTTGAAGGATCTTGGTCTGAACTCAGAGCCCTTGCAGAGCCTAAAAGGGCTCCAGAGAGCTGCAAGAGGGACTGGGGACCAAGGCATAGGAGGACAGGGCCAGGGAATGGCTCCCAGTGCCAGAGGGCAGGGATGGATGGAGAGTTGGGAAATTGGAGTTCCGGCTGGGCTGGAATTGCAGAGGCAGCTGTGGCTGCCCCTGGATCCCTGGCAGTCCCAAGCCAGGCTGGACATTGGGTGGAGCAGCCTGGACAGTGGAAAAAAAGTTTTTTCATTGGAAAGAGTGATAAAGTTCTGGAATGGCTGCCCAGGAGGTGGGTTGTAGTCCCATCCCTGTGGTTTAAACTGCAAGCCTGGATTGCACTGGTGCCAGGTGTGATGTTGAAGCGCTGGGCCTGGGTTGACTTGTATGATCTTGAAGAGCCTTCCAACCGTTGTGATTCTGTATTCTGTGTCCCTGCCATGGCAGGGTGGGACAAGATGAACTTAAATCCTTTCCGTATCCAATCCATCTGGTATTCCATCATGACCAGGAAATGGCTTAAGTGCCTGTCCTGTGACAGTTCCTTATCCAGATCCTCCCTGCTGATCTTACCTCCTGAGCGCGTGGCGGTCGTGCGTTGGGCCCCGTGTTGGGTGGTGTACT
The DNA here is from genome assembly GCA_002167245.1 of Sporophila hypoxantha. Taxonomy (NCBI): domain Eukaryota; kingdom Metazoa; phylum Chordata; class Aves; order Passeriformes; family Thraupidae; genus Sporophila; species Sporophila hypoxantha. The sequence continues at coordinate 1,415,162 of NDFG01000008.1, forward strand.
TCGTGTCCCTCGGTGGCAGTGCTTTTGTTTGTCCAGCAAAGTTGTCGGTGGTCATCTTGAGTGAAAAGGCAAATGTTCCCATCCTCAAAGCCACAGTGGAACTCTCCTGCCAAAACAAATAACAGGAATTKACTGGCCAAGGTTTGCCATCCAATCCTTATTTTTCAAACTCCTTGTCAATTATCCASAGTTTTCTTTAGCAGCAAACCCAACAAAAAATAAATCAGGGTCATCAATTTGTGCTGGTGAAATTGAAATTATATCTTTTTGTAGAGCTCCTCCTCACATATTCAGATTTATACACTGGTTTTTAGAGGTGTTGTCTCTTTTTACATTTCCAAAAAGCTGGSGAGAACAGAATCATTCCCATAAAACATTAAGTATGGGGGGAAAAAATGTGGGAAGTTAATGTGGTTTAGGAATAAGAGACAGCAGCTTTTCAAATTGTAAATATTATCTCCAAGTGGCATCTCCTAAATTATCCTTCATTTCAATAGGGATGGCAAARGAAGAAGTGGCTAAAATGAGGCAAAGGAGCTTTGGGATAGRCAYGAAGGAAATGTCTAAAAATCAGGAYATWGCWGCACATGGAGGGATACCAGGAGGAGAATTGAGTCCCCATCACCAGATTATCATAACGAATTCCTGGGAGGAATATCTGAATCCATATGGGAAGGAGAGGTGACYGTATCATGTCCCAGACACACCTCCTGGATTTTCACTGAGATTTCTGTGATGTATTTGAAGAAAGTGGTAAACACGTAGGTCTGAAAAATAAAAATTGCCAAGAACCCCAAGGAGGATTCCTGGGATCCTCTCCTGCATGGAATTGTGAGAGCCCAGTGATCCCAGTGATCTGCCCTGCTGGGTGATGATGGGATGAGAAAYTCCTCCTGTAATTTAAGAACCAAAACAAAGCCCAGCTTGGAGGTTCAGCTCTCACGCAGAGCATTACAAGGCCCCGTGGAGTAGAACGTGCAAAAGCTGAATTTCCCTGCATGAACAATTCCTGCTGAGTTTACTCTTTCTGCAAAGTCCATTGATTTATCTGAGAAAAGAAGGAAATCTCCCTTCTCCAGGGAGAAGGCAGCTGCCTGCACACGGTGTCAGCTTGGAGGGGTGCAATTTATATTCATTGGTAGGAGAAACTCAAACCCCCAGTGCCGGGGGATTCTTCATCCCTGTTAAACTGAGAAGGTGGATAAATGTTTGCAGGTTTGGGCTTTTGGGGAGCTCTAAATCCACTTAAGCCACAGGAGCTTCCCTGTTAATCAGTGAGGAGAGAGGGACCTGGAGCTTAGTGCTGCAACACTCAGGTGATGCTGCAGGCTCAGAAATAAGCTTGGAAATTTCACTTCAAACCTCAGAATGGACTCGGAGTGATTTCCAAATATTCCTGGTTCTCCTCCTGCCTTTTCAAAGAACAACACGAGGCCAAAGGGGTCCAGGGGGGATCAAGGAGGAGACTGGGGGGATCCTGCCCCTCTGCTCAGCCCTGGGCACATCTGGAGTGCTGTGCCCAGCTCTGGGATCAGCAGGACAGGAGGGACCTGGAACTCCTGGATCAGAGGAGGGATGTGAGGATGAGGAAGGGCTGGAGCATCTCCGTGCCCAGGAAAGGCTGAGGGAGCTGGGGCTGCTCAGCCTTGGAAGAGACCCTGCTGAGAGGGACCACAGCCCTGGGTGTTCCTGTCTGTCCCTGTGTCCCCCTGTCTGTCCCTGTCTGTCCCTGTGTCCCCCTGTCTGTCCCTATGTCCCCCTGTGTCCCCCTGTCTGTCCCTGTGTCCCCCTGTCTGTCCCTGTGTGTCCCTGTGTGCAGGAGGTCAGAGCAGGCCCAGGCTCTGCTCCAGGCCCAGCAATGGCCCCAGAGCCACGGGCAGGGATTGATCCCAGGAATTCCCTGGGCACAGGAGCCAGAACTGCTGCCCTTGCAGTGCCCAGCCCTGAGCAGAGCCAGAGAGGAGGCTGGAGTCTCCTCCTGGGATATTCCAGAGCCACATGGACACAGTCCTGATGCCCTGGGCAGGACTGGCCCAGTGACCCCTCTGTGGCCCCATTTCCAGCTGGATCCATCTGGGATTCTGTGCCCCTCCAGGACCATCAGTTATCAAAACACAATCCTGTAAAACAGATGTTAGCCATGGAATGCAGTTCCCATAAACCTCCTTGGCTCTCAGCGCCTCGAGCAGACTGGTTTGGCTGCCCTGAAAATCCATCGACATCACTCAGACATCCTCCGGGAGGATTCATTCCCCAGAGCACAGCTCCTTCAACTGCTGAACGGGAGCGGGATGTGGGGTTTCTGTGTTATCGCCTGGGAATCAATGGTGGAGCTGCTCTTGGGCACCAGGGAGCGGAATTCCTGCTGCGGAGGGGCTGGCTGGAAATTCCAGAGCAGCTGTGGCTTGCCCCTGGATCCAAGGCCAGGTTGGACATTGGGGCTTTGGAGAATCCTGGGGGGTGTGGGAGGTGAAAGGGACAGCGATGGAGTGGAGGGTTCAGGTCCCACCAACCCAACCAGTCCCTGATCTTTGATGGTCCATGATTGCACCCAAACCCTTCAGGAGAGACAATCGACCGAGTCAACATCTCTCGTTTATCCCATGACTGGGAAGGAATTCCAAGACTCACCAAGGTCTGGAATGTCAGGACTCAGACAAAGCTCCTCTGAACAAAGTGCCAGCTGTGCCTCTCCAAGAATTCTTTTTACACCACCTGAGCTCCAAATTYTTTTGGTTTACCCCACATTTTGTGAATTTTGCTTCCACCTCCACTTTTGCATCTTCCTGCAACACAGAAGTTGCTTCTTCTACACAAAGGAATGAAATCAAAAGGAAAAWTTTAAGTGAAGGAGAAAAGTTTTGATTCCAAGATCCAGTCCTGGAGCAAAGTGAACAAAAAAAAGAATTTTCAGCCATTCAGCACTTTCTGCACTGCCCCTCCAGTGCCTTAAAAGCTGCATAAATGTCTTTTGCCCTCAWAGCTTCATTAAGAAATTCCACATCAGCAGAACAAAAGAGTTTTTCCTGAGGTGAAGAAAAAAAAAAATAAAATAAATATTCAAGCCAGATGGGGAAAAAAAGAAGAGTCAAAGTTTGCCATTTATTTAATAGCCAAACATTGATTTCATGTGGAATACCTTGGAAAAGGTTAGTGCTAAATGTTCTTGGCACTGAACACTCCTTAAAAATGACAGAAGAAGAAAAATGGGAAAAAGCTCCTCAGGCTTTGCTCCATACTTTTGTAGGAGCATTTAAATAGATCTGGATGGTCTGGAGCTGTTAATTGCTGAGCAGGAGGGCAGGAGGAACAAGCAGCTCTTCCACAGGTGCTCCAGCCATGGCCCTAACGATGGTGCTAATTAACATTAATGAGAGTGGTGGTTTTTGTCAGGGCACATGGCAGCTCTGGAAGTGGATTCAGGTCATTAATAATTTCCTTGCCAATTAGAGCAAAAGCTGAAGCTGTTGTGGAGGTGAAACCCTTCATTGTAKCAGGGATTTGTGTCATCCATTCCCATAAAATCCAAGTTGGATGTGACTCCCAAACATCTCCTCTCTTCTATTATTCAGGGGTGACCTCTAATTGTACAAATTGATCTAAAATCCTTCTGGTTTCCATTAAATGGTTTCTGTTAGGTGGTAAAAATTGAAGTGGAGAAGTGAGGCTCCACCTCAGAGTTGAAGTCTCTTGATGCTTTTTGTTTGGGTATGGCAGAGATTGCATCAAAAGGCAGGAATTAGGGTATGGGATTATTCCAGAAGTGAAGCAGGAAGAGCATGACTTCAGTTTCCAGTCAGGAATCTTGTCCTGGTTGGATACAGCTCCTCCTCTTTGTTCACACAGCATAAATGAAACCAGAAATCGGCCCAACAGGATTAGGAACAGCAGGGATTTCGTAGGAAGCACAGACAAGGGAGCTGGGAAGGGGCTGGAGCTGTCTCTTATACACATCTAGATGTGTATCATGGGGCAGTGGTGGCCTTGGGGAATGGGGATGGGATACAGAGTGTGATTTCTTTCCTACCAAGGGATTCCACTCAAAAAATCTTCAGGGAAAGCAAGCAAAGCAGAATTCTACCATGGCTTTGGCCACCTGAAAGGAGTGGCCCTGGGGACACTGAAGATTTGGTGGAAAAACTTTTCAGTCCCTCCCTTGAGCCAACACATTCCTTATTCCCATTTGGATGCCACCCACATTCCATGATGATCCTACAAGACTTTTGGAAAATTAGTTTGAGATCTTAAAATCCTAGAGGAGTGTGAAGCACTTGGGATTGTATTTTTTCTTCCCATCAGAGCCTAGATTTGATATATTAATTAGCAAGAGTCTCATTCCCTGCTCGTTAGGCTCCATGGGAGAGGTTCCTGCAGCTCCTGGCAGCTTTGAGCTAAGCCTTGCTTAATTATTAACATGTTGGGCAAGATCTTCTGCAAATAAGTTTAAAATTTACACAAAGGCTTAAAGTTGAGTCTGAGGGATGGAGCAGAGCCTGCTCCTTGCCTGATGGCTCCACCCTGCAGCAGGAAAAATGGGAGRCTGGACCTCATTCCTTAGGTGGGAATAATTTTGGGATCTGTTATTAAAAACAAGAATATGTYGTGACAGAAAATATGGATTTGTTGGGGTTTGGGAGAACATGATGGAGTAGGAAGATGTGGGACTGTGGGAACAGGGTGCTTTTACTGGGATGTGCCAGAGCTCCATCCCAGTCTCCTGCCTGGATGTTTGCAGGGATTTGGTGCCCATGGAAAAGTGGAAGAACAAAGTGTGACTTTGACATTTCCAGCCTGGGACATCCCCATGACTGATTGTGTCAGAGTTTGCATTTCCAGTCATGCCTGAGGAGCTGTGTCCTGAGAATCTGGGGAGAACCAGGATCCACTTGGGCTCTSCCCATTTCTCTGTGCAATGAATCTGTGATTCCTGGGTCTCTGTGGGGAAGAACTTCCTTCTTTTTGGTGTCAATCTGACCTAAAAAGCATGGAAATAACTCAAGAATCATAAGGAAGGCTCCAGGGAGAGCTCAGAGCCCCTGGCAGGGCCTGAAGGGGCTCCAGGAGAGCTGCAGAGGGACTGGGGACAAGGGATGGAGGGACAGGAGCCAGGGAATGGCTCCCAGTGCCAGAGGGCAGGGATGGATGGGAGATTGGGAATTGGGAATTCCTGGCTGGGCTGGAATTGCCAGAGCAGCTGTGGCTGCCCCTGGATCCCTGGCAGTGCCCAAGGCCAGGCTGGACACTGGGACACCCTGGGACAGTGGGAGGTGTCCCTGCCCTTCCATGATTTCCCATGGCATCCCCAACACCTCCTGAGCTGCTCCACCACAGCTGGATCTGAACTTCAGCCCATGAATATTTTCCTTTGGATGAACTCTCTGGGGCAATGAGAAAGATGAGCTGGAGCTGTGATTTTCCTTCCTTTATCCTTGTTGGAACAAGAGGAATCCCAAATGACACCTTCATGTGGTTCCTGCTACCCATGGGCTGCAACTGGGAGTAAAATATTTCAAATTTAATTTTCAACTGGAAGTAAAATACTTCAAATTTACTTTTCAACTGGGAGTAAAGTATTTCAAATTTACTTTTGAACTGTGAGGGACAACATGTGCAAGAACTGTTCTTCATGGCATGGAAGATGAAATAATAAATAATTTAAATACTTACGGAGATGTGGATTCACCGGAGCTGGAAAAGAGAGGGAAAATAAAATAAATGCAAAGAAAAAATTCTAATTCATCAATATTCAGATTATYCTAAATTTCCCCTTGCTGAATATTGAAATTCATCTACTTCACACCTTAAGAGGCTGGAAGACAATGAAATCCAAACCTTCACAATGTCCACAACACCCTCAGCATGGGAATGGCTTCCCAGGTTAATCCAGAGGAATCTGTGCAATGCTAAAACCTGGCAATGGGATTGAAGGAGGGATTATTCTGTGGCTCTGTTTGCAGAAGGAGAAATTTGAGGATGGATGATTTAGGAAAAGGCCCCTCTGCCACAGCCCCACATAGGTGGGAAGCAGAAGGAGGCTGAGAGCAGGGCTGGAATTTAATTTTATTCACRGAAAATCCAAAATTAARTTTTATCTCCAATTAATGGGGACAYCTGACAATGCCCAAGAGCATCACTCCAGGTTTTCCTGCTGCCCTTCCTTGCTTTAATCCCAGCCTAAGATTCAGCAAAATCTGAATTCAATCTGGATTTTCCACACCAGCTCTGAATTAGCACCACTTTACCTGAAACACGAGCAGTGATTTGCTCCAGTGTCATCTCCCCGAGAAACCCAATCTTTACATCTYTTACCTACAAATTACCTCTGATTCTCCAAAAAAACCTCAATTTTACAGGATCCCTGAGTGATTGAACCTGGAATTAGCTGCACTTGCTGGCAGCTGCATTGACTGAGGCTTGATTTGTAACTAAATGCAGGGGTYTGGATGGAAAATCTCATCAGGTGTCACCTCGAGTCACACGGTTTGGATTGTTCCCAGCAGAGCAAAACCAACGCTCTGTGTCACAGCCAGGCACAAAAGCAGACAAGAAAATGAAGGTGGTTAAGCTGAATTTATTCAGCATCATAAACCTGGGGGAAAAAACCTCCAAAATAACCAGAAAAAAACCCACAATAATCTCACTTTTGGAGCAGCACAGCTGCAGGACAACGTGTAAAGGAGGTTGGAGGATCCTGGAGCAGTTTGGGATGGGAATGGGATGGGTTTAGGGGAAGTTTTATTGTTTTGGTGGGAATTTTGTGGCAGGAAGATGGTGGTAAACAAGGAATTATGGAAGTGTCACATTTAGGGATTCTTCAACCTCTTCTTTAAGGTCCTTCTTGCCCATTCATTGCAAGTTTTACAGCACAAAAACAAACAAGCAAAAAGAAATTCAATTATTCATGAAATAAACACCCCAAAATAGGTATTTGGATGGATTTTAYAGAGGATTGAATTTCTGGGTATATGGGAAACAGGATGTATGGATATTGTGGTTTTCTTTTTAAATGTAAGTGGATTAATCTTTGTCAGAGTGACCTTTTAGAGGGAAATTTATAAAGCCCTTCCATTATTCCTTATATAAATTTATAGATTATATAATCTTGCAAAGGACTACAAACAGTCACTGTTTTTTTAAAGACAATTAAAAAAAAAAACCTGCTCATTCTGGGGGAAAAAAACAACTTTGCAGATTTTTATTTAAAACTCATCCTTCAAAACAAGAATCAACTCTAAGTCTGCTGTTTGATTCATTTATTCTATTTTTTCCTTATTTCCCACCAAAAAATTGGATGGGATTTTGGGGTTTGGTTTTTCAGAATTTTATTAGTTGGGCATTTTTGTTGTTATGAATCATCCAAGAGGTGAAGATTTTCCTCTCTCCCCATTGCTCCCCTTCCTTTTGGGATGACCACGCTCATGACGTGGGAAATTTATAAAGCCCTTCCATTATTTGTTATATAAATTTATAGATTTTATATTCTTGCATAGTAGCACAAACAGTCACTTGTTTTAAAGACACTAATTCASATTAAAATTAAACCTGCTCATCCTGAGGGAATACAACGTTTGTAGATTTTCCTTCAAAACTGATCAAGGATCAGGATCAACTTGAAATCTCCAATTTCATGAAGTTGGCATTAATTTATTCCAACATTTCCTTATTTTCCACAAAAAACTGGATAGGATTTTGGGGTTTGGCTGTTCAGAATTTTATTTGTTGGGCATTTTTGTTGTTATGAGGTTATGATTTTCTCCTCTCCCCATTTCTCCCCTTCCTTTTGGGATGACCACGCTCATGACGGGGGAAATTTATAAAGCCCTTCCATTATTTGTTATATAAATTTATAGATTTTATATTCTTGCATAGTAGCACAAACAGTCACTTGTTTTAAAGACACTAATTCACATTAAAATAAAACCTGCTCGTTCTGGGAGAAAAAAGCCTTTGTAAATTTTTCTTCAAACTCACCAAGAATCAACCTGAAATCTCCAATTTCATGAAGCTGGCATTAATTTATTCCAACTTTGCTTTATTTCCCACAAAAAACTGGATGGGATTTTGGGGTTTGACTCTTCAGAATTATTTTGGTTGGGCATTTTTGTTGTTATGAGAGGTTGTGATTTTCCTCTCTCTCAATTTCTCCCCTTCCTTTTGGTGACCACGCTCATGACCACGCTCACGACATTATCCCAAGACTTGGAACAGCCACGCTATTCCAGGTGACCCAGAACATTCCCAACCCCCTTTTCCTTGGGTTTGGGGTCCTCACCGCTGTATTTGATGACCCGGATGGTGGAGTCCCCCTCCCCAAACCGGGTGATGGGCGTCAGGCGGACCTCGTAGGCCTCGGGCTTGATGAGCTCCGTCAGGTTGTAGGTGATCAACTCCCCCTTCTGGATGTTCCCGTTCACCGTGATCTCCTGCTCCCACCAGCGCTGCTGGCCGGCCTGCAATCCAAAAAATCCAAAAGTCAGACATTTTGGGATTTGGCTTCACCTTAGAAAGAAGAGCAGACCTGGGAAACCTTCAAAATTCCGGAAGAATCAACGAGGAATACAACAAGGGATTCAACAAGGGATGAACTTCTTGAACTGTGCCATCACAGAATGTTTCTGTAACAARCCACACCAAAAATTGGGAATATTTCTTCCAGAGGCCACTCCACTCCTTCCCTGCCAGCTGCCCATCCTCTCCCCACAGAAATCTAATGGCACTTGGATGGGTTTTGGGGCAGGAAAAGTGTGCAGGAGCAGACACTGGGCAACCTTCAAAATTCCAGAAGAATTAGAGAATGAAAAAGGAATGAACTTCCTGAGTTATCCCACTGTGGAGAATTTCTATAACAAACCACACCAAAAATTTGGAGTATTTCTTCCAGAGGTCTGATGGCCCACTTGGATGTGTTTTGGGACAGGAGTCCCCCCAGTTCCTGAGGATTTGGGATACTCAGCAGGCAGGGACTACAGCCAAGGACCAAGGGCCAGTTTGTGGTGACCCAGAAACACCCAGCGGGTCTTGTGGCATTTTTAAAATTTAAAATCCTCAATTTTTAAAAAAAATCTGCATTTTACACTTAAAACTGGCTTGTCAAAATCTGCAATAGCTTTCCTTTTGAAAGGAAAAACAAATTTTCCTTTCAAAATTGTTGTCCAGCCTGGAATCCAAAGGTCAGAGATTTTGGGATTTGTCTTCACCTTAGAAAGCAGAGCAGATCTGAGCAATTTTCTTCAAAATTCCAGAATAATTAGAGATGCAACAAGGAATGAAATTCCTGAGTTATCCCACTGTGGAGAATTTCTATAACAAACCACACCAAAAATTGGGACTATTTCTTCCAGAGGTCTGTTGGCCCCCTTGAGATGTGTTTTGGGGCAGGAGTCCCCCCAGTTCCTGAGGATTTGGGATACTCAGCAGGCAGGGATTAAAGCCAAGGAGCAAGGGCCAGTTTGTGGTGATAAAGTTTTAAAAAATAAATAAAATTAATCTTTTAAAGCCAAGTTTTATGTCATTATGTCAATGACAAAAATTAAAAATATTCCCTATTCCACCTCATCTTTGGATAAGGAACCACGAAAACAGAGATTTCTCAAAGAATGTCAATAATTAATGAGGAAAATTTGCAATTACCAAACCAGACATGACTTTCTATCAAATTCAGTCTCTGCTTTGAATTCTTGCCCTTCTTTCCAGAAGCAATAAAATCTCCATTATTTTCTCCTTTTGGAAAGGAAAACAATTGGATTTTTCCTTTCAGGATTATCCCTCCAAAACCAGGGTTGGATATTGATATTTCTCCATAGGAAACAACAAAGATTTTGACTTTTTTTTTCCCCTTGCAATCAACACCAGCTCTGGTCTAATCCTTATTTTTCACCATGGAAACCAGAGGAAAAAAATCCAAAACAACAGAAAATTGTCGCTGTGTTGGATGGAAAATAACCCTGATTTCCGAGCTCTGCTGTGGAATAAATAAATATATTAAAATAATAAATAAATAAATAAAGCTACAAGTATATAGATTATACCAAAAAAACCGGGGAACCCCTTTCCCGGATATTTGAATCCACCTGCCACCTGCTCAGGGCTGAGTGACAGCAGAAGCCAAAATCCACTCAAATCCAAAGGGTGACCAGAGAGGAAGCACCAGAGCCGTGCCCTGCTCGGGCTGTTTGAAGAGATCCTCATTCCCACCCACGGACACGCCAGGCTCCCGGGCTGGGAATAAAGGAAAGGTGTGAGCTTGAATCTTTTATGTAACAAGCTGGAACAAGCTGCTCTCTGGTTTACAGGGACCAGCTGAATTTTTATGACTCTTTTACAGGCGGAACCGCTCCTTTTCTAGGTCACCGCGGCTGCGCGGGACGCGGCTGTCACCCGCTGTCACCTGCTGAGAGCAGCCACCGCGGAGATCAGAGCTGCACGCCCTTCTGGCTGCTCTGGAAAAGTCTCCCGGGTTCCATTTGCTTTCATCCTGCTGACAGGAATATCAGAGAGCCAGAGGCGCCCGCCTAGGCGCTGCTCGGATGCGGGAGTCACTAAACGTTGGAAGAAATGGGAATGTGGCTTTGGGGACAGGCAAAGTGTGAGAAGGGAAGATCTCCACGTGGTGCCAGAGGTGGTTGGAGCAGCTGCAGGAATGGAGTTGCTCTGGGATCTCCAAGTGAAGCTCCTGGAAAAGCACAAGGATATATCTCCCTGGTTCCATTTGCTTTCATCCTGCTGACAGGAAATATCAGAGAAGCCAGAGGCGCCCGCCTGGCGCTGCTGGATGCTGGGAGTCACTAAACATGTTGGAGGAAATGGGAATGTGGCTTTGGGACAGGCAAAGTGTGGGAAGGGAACATCTCCACGTGGTGCCGAGTGGCCAGAGGTGGTTTGGAGCAGCTGCAGGAATGAAGCTGCTATGAGATCTACAGGTGAATCCTGGAAAAGCACAAGGATATTCACATCTGCTCCAAACTGAGCTCCGTGAGGCAGGAGCTGGAAGGGAAGGTCCAGAAAGTGCTTTTGTCTGGGTGGATAAACTTCCAGGAGTAGAGAAACCTTCTGAGGGACATTTGGGACCATTTTTTACAAGCTTGGAAACATCTTCTTGGAACAAGCCTGGCGCTGCTCAGATGCTGGGGTCACTAAACGTTGTTGTTTATTGGGATGAAATGGGAATCTGGCTTTGGGAACAGGCAAAGTGTGGGAAGGGAACATCTCCATGTGTGCCAGAGGTGGGTTGGAGCAGCTGCAGGAATGAAGTTGCTATGGATCTCCAGGTGAAGCTCCTGGAAAAGCACGAGGATATTGCACACTGGCTGCTCCAAACTGAGCCTCACTGAGGTCGGTGCTGCAAGGCAGGATCCAAAAGTGGTGTTGTACTGGTGGGATAAACTCCCAGGAGTAGAGAACCTTCTGAACGGGACCAGTTGGGACCATATTTTCACAAAAGCTTAAGAAACATTTTCTGTAGAACTTCAGCCAAGGAAAGTGCTTGGGAGTTGCCATCCTGAAGTGATGGATTGTGGCACCTGGGGACAT
>NDFG01000008.1:1429236-1449756 GCA_002167245.1 Sporophila hypoxantha
GGCAAATAAAAATATGAAAACAATATATAAAAATTATGCAATAAATGTATCAATATATCAAAATACAAATATATAAAAAGTAAATATATAAATAATAAATATATAAATATATTTGATGTAAAAATTAGAGAAATTCAGGATCTGCCACACCAGCCTTTGGATTTCCCACTTAGGAAACAAACACCAGCATTGGAAATGGAGCCATAATCCCAGAAGCTGCTTCACCTAACTTGGGAAACACCAACAACTGCTGGCTGAAAAATATGGAAATAATTGAAAATAAATGGAGCCCAGGACACCCTTAAAGTAGGATTTAATTCCTACATGCCTTGGGGTGCTGGAAACTCCCAGCACCCACTGATCCAAGCTGGAAGCATCCCAAACTGTTTCCCTTGGAGATCTGGGAATCACCTTGGCTCCCCTGGATGGAAAGAGCCAATCCTCATCACCACTTCCCAAAATTCCCAGCACAGCCCATCCCAACATTGAGCTTGTTGCCTTTTTCCATGGAGAAAACCAAGGGATTGGATTTGCTGGTCTGAGAGGGCTTTTCCAACCTAAATATTCCGTGATTGGACACTTAATAAAATCAGCTCCTGGAGTGTCAAAGGCTGGCCAGGGAATACACACAGGGGTGCTTGGAAAAGGAAAAAAACCTGGAAGAATCTGGGTCACTGATTCTGAAGCCATATGAAAAAATGGATCGTTGAAATGCAAAAATGCATCCATGAAATGCATCACTGTTGGAATATTCTTCAGAGGGCTCTTAAGGAGATGGAATAATGTCCCTTCTCTGGAGGAATGTCTTGGCAGACCTTGGCACATTCCCAAGGAAGCTGAGGGTGACCCAATCCAGGCAGTTCCCCCGATGGGACACCAAGGTTGTCCCCATCCTTCAGCTCCAGAAGAAGGGCTGTGCTCAGCAGTGCCCTGAGGAATGGAAATTCCCTGTGCTCCACACTCCCTTTTCCATAAATGCTSCAYKCAGGAGGATTTGGAACCTCCCGAGCWGCTCTAGGATCCAGAGCAGATGTCCTGACAGTGCCACATGTCCCAGTTTTATGGCTGATTCCTTTGGCCACCAATTAAATCCCAAAGSAAATCCCAGTGTGCCACTGGCAGAAGAAGTGAGGTCCCACCAGGAAACCCACAGAGCCCAAAGGCTCTCAAAGACAAGTCCAGACTTGGACTGATGATCCTGGCAGATCCCTGCCAGCTCCTTTTCCATAAATGCTCCATGCAGGAGAATTTGGAACCTCCTGAGCTGCTCTAGGATCCAGAGCAGGGGTTCTGATGGTGTCACATGTGAATTTTGTGGCATATTCCCCATGGACACCTGAGGAGACCTTAAATCCCATCCTGGATGGGCAGGGACACCTCCCACTGTCCCAGGGTGCCCCAATGCCCAGCCTGGCCTTGGGCACTGCCAGGGATCCAGGGGCAGCCACAGCTGCTCTGGCAATTCCAGCCCAGCCAGGAATTCCCAATTCCCAATCTCCCACCCATCCCTGCCCTCTGGCACTGGCAGCCATTCCCTGGCTCCTATCCCTCCATCCCTTGTCCCCAGTCCCTCTGCAGCTCTCCTGGAGCCCCTCCAGGCCCTGCCAGGGGCTCTGAGCTCTCCCTGGAGCCTTCTCCTCTCCAGGGGAACATTCCCAGCTCTCCCAGCCTTTCCCCACAGGAGGTTCAGTTCCCAGCTCTGAACTCCTTAAGTCAATATCAGCAAAAAAATAATTTTCAGCATGATCCATAAATATTTCCCTGATCCATCTGAAGCTTAGAACCAGTTTTAAGTTGGCAGGAGCAGACCTGGTCCCAACCTCACCTTGCTGTTTGCAAACGCAGCCTCAGAGCTGTGAAGAAGCAGCACGGGAGGAGTCAGCCCTGAAAAGTGGAAATTGGGAATCACAAGCATTCCTGCTCTAATTTAATTTCCCAATGACAGGAACATCAATGAAAAACGTGTCCCTGCATGTCACAATCTCTTTTTTTTTTTTTTGGCCAAAATTTTCCTCCCTTATTCCACAAAAAACAAACAAACAAACAAACAAAAAACCAAAACAAAACAAAACACAAAGCCTATTTAGATTTCCAAAATCAGTGTGTGCAGGGAAATCTTTGGGACAGAAAATATTCCCTTRGAGGAGAAAGATTAAAATCCTTTATGGGAACAACAGGAGGAATATTCCAATAAAAATGTGGAGTYCCAACTCTCTCTTTGTTCCCTCAATGAATTATTTGCTACAAATGTAATTTTTGTGACTGGTTCTGAAGAAACTTTCCATATTTTTCATACATCCGCCAGAGCAAACTCCCATGGATTTGCTGGAAATCCCAGCTTTGGTCAACATCTTCCCCTTTGGAACAGATGCAACTCCATGATCCTGAGAGAAGGATCTGCAGAATTCCTGCTCTTCAGGTGGGGTTCGAAATAAAATAAATAAATAAATCATTTTCTCCTGGGGGACCTCAGTTCCATTTTCTCATCTTTCCATTCTCACTCCATAGGCAGAAAAGTGACTATTCCCATTTTTGTGACTCCTCTTCCCTCCCTCCTGGCTTCCCTGATTTGTCGTTAAGCCAAGCTTAATTATTTTATCAATAATATTTGTAACATTATCTGTGTTTTTTTTTTTTTTTAATTCTCTTAACACAATGCTTGGAATGCCAGAGGTTTTCCCTATGTTCTGCTTTCCCAGCAACTGAATCCCCTTGGGGACAGGAATTGCTCTCAATTCCAGTGACAGCAGAGAAGCGGGATGTACAGGAATGTGTCCCATGGTTCTGTGACTCAGCCAGGCTTCGTGGGATATGGGGAAGGAAGTCCTGGCTGGGAGGGTGAGGAGAAGCTGGGAATAGAATTCCCAAAGAAATGGGGGCTTTGGGGGAGGAAAAATGGGAATTTTTTGGATTAGGCTGACCAGAGTAACTCCATTAATTACATAAACAGATAATTAAAAGGAAATTAAAATTGAATGGGGAAAAACAGCTAAAATTCCTAATCGCAATTAATTCCTTCAGAAATCCCTTTCCTTCAGTGAGCTCCTTCCAGAATTTCCTGATTCCTCCAGGGCCTGGGGCCCCTGGAGCCGATCCATGCCCAGTAGTGGCAAGGAGTTGCACAAACACGGTTTAAACATCCCCTGACGAGGTCTCTGGGTCGAGATGACCCCAAGGTGTTGGAAAGTCTCTTTTTCCCAGCCCAAGACTGAAGATTAAGACAGAATTCCTTGGCTCTGGTTCTCAAGGTTGTTTATTTTTTGCTTATCTCTACATTCTTTCTCCAACCCTCTGAGGTCTGTTTGGCAGGTCGGTGTCCCAGATGCCAGGCAAGATTGTATTCTATTGCCATCTGTGTGGCAGCTGTCTTTGTTCATTGGGGCAGTTTTCCTATCTCTTCCACACCCACTCCTCCCTCGGGGGGGACACCTGCTGATAACAGCTACTGAATGTCCCTGCATGGCTGATAAGAACTACAGCATCCCATTGGGAGATGTGAGCCCAGAGGGAGGAGCCAAGCATTCCTACCTGGATATAATCTGGAGATTCTGGAACACCAGCACGGCTTCTCCACTGGATTTCCAGAGGAACAGCAGCTGCCTCTTCTTCCCCTGGATCTTCAGAGGCAGAGACTGCACCCTTCTCCAGGATCCCTGCTCCAGCAGAGCACCCCTGACACTGCAGGAGGGCTGAGCCACAATTCCAATGGGACTGCTGCCAGCACCCTGACCCACAGGGTGTCAGGCTGGGTTCTGACCCTGGCCAGTGTTTGGTTCTAGGTTTACTGCATTGTTTTTATTTTAATCCTTTTATTTTCTTCCCTATTAAAGAACTGTTATTTCCGGCTCCAATATTTTGTTCCTGAGAGCCCCTTAATTTAAAATTTAATAGCAATGGGAGGGGGAGGGATTACCATTCTCCATTTCAGGGGGAGGCTCCTGCCTTCCTTAGCAGACACCTGGCTTTCCAAACTAGAACAGTCAGGTTGGGCACATGACCCTCGGGTGCGTGTAAGTTTTTATACTAAAAACTGTGTACTATTATTTACAATAATTTTCAAATACCTATACCTATGTCAGACAGTCTGTCTCTACTCTGAACCAATCCAGAAGTGCCACCATCACAGCAGAAGATGGAGGCCAAGAAGAAGAAGGACAGGGCACACCCAGATTCCTCCATCTTGCCCTCTTTGAACCCCCCTATCAATTCTAAAAAAGCCCCTAGCCAGGGTCTGGAGTCCCCCAGGGCGAGCCCCCAGAGCAATGTCCTGGGTTCTGACAAGCCCAGTTTCATCTCCAGTTCCTGGGATTCAGGAAGATCCCAGCTCAGCCCCACCAGGCACCAGAGCCTTTCCCTGGGTGTCCCAGGAACTCCACAACTCCAGGGAAGTTGCCCAAGACCAAATCCAATAAACAAAATGCTAATTTGAGGATTTGTTTTCCAAGCTCATCCTAGTGAATCTGTGGGATAACAAAGGATTTTCTCCTTATAGTTTCCAAAATATCCCTCTGCAAAATCCATGGAATCCTTCCACTCAATGTCCCACCCAATTATTATTCCAGGTGCTGAATATCAAAGAAAGATTTTCGGGATAATCTGTTGGGGGTTTTGAGGAAAAACTCAGTGAGAGGCTGGCCAAAATTCCATAAAATTATCAGCTGGATGCTCCCAAGGAAGGAGGCAAAATGGAGAAGGATGACTTGGAGAGGAGGGATTGTGGAAATGGACTGGAAAAAAATTAATTAAAATGAAGTAAAATAAAATAATATAAAAATAAATAAATAATAAAACTAAATTAAATAAATAAAATAAAGTAAAACTAAAGGTAGCATAAAATAAAGAAATATAAAAATATAGAAAGTAAAATGAAATAAAAGGAAGTTTATAAGTAAAATAAATTAAATTCAATAAAAATGAAGTAAAATAAAATAAAATTAAATTATAATTAAAATGAAGTGAAATAAATACAAAAATAAAAAAATAAAGTAAAAAAATAAAATAAATAAAAATAAAACTAAATGAAATAAAAAAGGATAAAAATAGAATAAAGAAAAAAAAAATAATATAAAATAAAGTGAAATAATTTAGATAAAATAAAGGTAGAATAAAATAAAATTAAAAAATAAAAAGTAAAATGAAATAAAATGAAGTTCAAAAGCAAAATAAAATAATATATGAAAAAAAATAAATAAATGAAATGAAATAAAAATAAATAATGTAAAATAACATGGAATGGAATGGAATGGAGGAATGGAATGGAATGGAATAAAAAAAAAAAATAAAATAAAATAAAATAAAATTCCAAAAGTAAAATAAAATAAACTAAAGGTAGAATAATTTAAAAATATAAAAGTATAAAAATTAAAAATGAAATAAAATGAATTTCAAAAGTAAAATAAAATAAAAATGAAGTAAAAAGCAATAAAAGCAAATGAAATAAAAATAAATAATGTAAAATGACATGAATGAAATGTCATGAAAATTAAACTAAATGAAATGGAATTATAAAATAATATAAAAATTAAAATTAAAAAAAAAATTAAAAATAATATAAAATAAAATAATAAAATAAAAAAAAATAAAATAAAATAAAATAAAATAAAATAAAATAAAATAAAATAAAATAAAATAAAATAAATAAAAAAATAAAATAAAGTAAATAAACCAGAGTTTGTCTTACAGCCCAGCAGCTATCCCGGAGCCAGCGGCTCCCGAGGCCATCCCCCCGTGATCCCGTCTCACCTGGCGGATGCCCAGGCGTAGGCCAGGATCCGATCCACGGCGCTGGGGTTCATCTGCGTCCACTGCAGGCTGTAGGAATAGACCCGCGGCCGGTTCTGCCACAGCGGGTTGTACGTGTCGTAGTAGAACTCCGGGGCGTAGGCTTTTCCTGGGGAAAAAGATAATTAGGGAAAGCACTGATGCCTCAGGTTGAGCTTTTCTATTTTTCACTTGCGTGCTGCTTTAGTGTGTGGGTCGGGCTCCACATCAGGGGATGGTGACCCTCTGGCACAGAGCAGGGAGACAAAACAATTTCCTGCTCCAGCTGGGCACCGAAGGAACAAATGGTCCAAATCTCAGGCCCTTAAACTAAAGCTTTGCGCCAGTGGTCAAGGATCTCTAGCTGTCAGAGTGACCCCGAGAAAAGTTTCCAAAGTCTCTTTCCCAGCCCGGCGCTTGAAGAAGGAGTCACAGGGGCTCTTTCATTTTTTGGTCATCAGGTTGTTTATTGTATCTTATCTATAAAAAATTTTCTCCTGCCTGCCGAGCGTCAGCTCAGCAAGACAGTTCCAGGCACTCTCCCCCGCCCACGAGGCAGTACGGTCTTTTATTACTACAAAACTACGTACATCAATATTTACTTTAATCCCAATACCCATCAACCTATGTTAGACACTCTGGCAGGCTTTTATGCTAAACCAATCCCCAAGTGCCACAACACAGCAAGAAATGGAGAACAAGAAGAAGAAAGAAGAAGGATGAGACACGCCTGTTCCCTCCATCTTGTCCCCATTACCCTATACAACCAAAAAATCTCAAAATTTATTAATTTCACCCCTTGTGCGCATTCTATAAAAACATCCTTTAACCCGTGTGAACCTTCCAATTCTCCATACAAGGTGGCAATCGTTCACGGGATCAAAATCCAGCCACCGAGTGTTCTGGGCATCGTGCCAAAGATCTCCGAGGCCCTGGTAGGGTCTAGGGAGGCTCCACACATCCGGAGTGGTGTGCTGAGCTCCCACAGCCAGCAGCTAGGACCTGCAGTCCTTAGAGCCCCAAAGGCCACCTTTCATCTGATACCCAGACCCTGGGGAAATGACTTTTTGTCCCCATGGAAATGGCCTCTGTTTTGAGGCCACTCGCATGTCCGACTCGTGAGTTCCATGCATTAATTTTGAAAACTTGTAGCAGGATTTCTCCAAAACTAAAGCTGCCAGCAGCTAGGACCCTGAAGTCCTTAGAGCCACAAACACCACTTTTAATCTCTCCTACAGTACCCTGGGGAAATGATTCTTTTTCCCAAAGGAAAAATGGCCTCCGTTTGTGGCAACAAGCTCGCACCTGGCCGACCAGTGCGGGCAAGTGAGATTTGCACACTTTGGCTGGATTCTCTCAAAACTAAAGCTGCAGAAACTAGGACCCTGCAAGTCTTAGAGCCCACAGCACCAACTGTGCTCAATACCCAGAACCTGGGAAGATGACTCTTTTTTTTCCCATGGGAAATTGGCCCTCCATTTGTGGCCACTCCCCTGGCGACAGGCGCAAGTGCCAATTGAAATTTGTTGGAATGGTAGGGGACACAAGACAGATGATGGACTTTGAACCTGGTTGACATAAGACATTTGATAGCAGGATGCCTTGGCAAAAGCAAAGGAACCTTGAAAATTAGACGCCGGATTGCAAGAAGATTCATCACATGGCTTTACAGGAAAAGAAAATCCCATTAAACTCTGCAAGCCAGAGATGTTTGTTATATGCGTAAGTTTGTTGTATGTGATTTTAACCTAATCATTGTAGTACACATTACTAGTCTCCCTGAAATAGTATATAAAGCATTTGTATCCCACAATAAAATCAGATTCTGATCACCGAGTCGTCTCCCCATCCTCCCTATCACCGACAGAAATTTGCAAACTTTGCTGGATTTCTAAAACTAAGCTGCCAGCAATGGGACCCTGCAAGTCTTTAGAGCCCCAAGAGCACAAATATATCAAAACAGGACAATCAAAACGATCCCTGGTGGTATAGGAATGGGTCCCCTGTGACAAGAGTGACAAAATCATCCTTTGTCCCCTCAAAAAGGAAAGAAGCCAGAAGTTTCTCTCCTCAATTAGGTTGACAAAGACACCTCACAGGCCTAAGGAACTTCACCTCAAACTTAAGGGTAGCTAATTGGACAGAAGCCAAACAGTCCTGCCTGGGCAATTAACTAGAAAAAAGGAGTGAACAAAGAAGCCAATCGCTTTTGTTGAGGTGTTTTACTGAGAGCAAGAATGTTTGGCACTTTAGCTCAATTTTTCTCTGTTTTTGTTATTTGCCTTTTATTAACTTTTTTGTTTTCAACAGCAACAGAAGCCATCCTGCTTGATTTTTATGCTCCAAGAGTAGCTGAGCTATCTTAGGTGTTCACAGGCCTTTGAGAGCTTATTAAACCTAGCTCAAGAGGTTCCTATATACCGTGGCAGGGAGAAAATTATGCATCTGACTCCATCTCATCAGAAGGCTAATTAATTCTTGATTTATACTATTTATTCTTATACTATATTACACTATATTACACTACATCGAAACTGAAATCTGCCCAGCACTCAGCTCTGCTCACACTGCCCAGAATCTCGTGCCTGTCACCCTCAGTCCTGACACACACACCTGGCCCTGAACAGGAACCAAACCCATCACTGGGTGGGTAACCAATCCACCACAATTGCATTCTGCTGTGGCAAAAACACAGGCACAGCAAATGAGAGAAGAATTGTTTTTCCTTTCTCTGAGGTTCAGAGAAGTGAAACCCAGAAATATTCTCTTGGGAAGAATTGTGCTTGTTTTCTCTGTGGAGAGAAATGTGGCTACATAAACAAGGTGGGCTGGAATGAGAAAAACAGCCAGGGTGGACTGCAGGGGCTAAAGCTGGAATGGGACAAGGAACTGCAAGGTGCAATGGAGCAGAACTGATCCCAGGGACAGACCCCGTGCCCGGCCGTGCATTTTGGGGCCATTTTGGTTCATCTTGGGTGCAGCCCTGGCTGGGCTCTTGTGCTGCCCAAGGTGGATCCATGGAGGAGATGCTTTGAATCAATCCCTGCTTTATTCTGGAGCTCCATCCAGCCTCTGCTCCAGGGCAGCCTGCACAAGGCATCACCAGAAATCATGGAATGGCCAGGCAGCCAGGGAATAACTCAGCCAGCCAAGAATTCACCCATCCATCAGGAAAAGGAGGGAAAACACACAGAAATCATCAGGGAATAACTTCAGCGGGGCACTCCCAGATCCAAGTGTTCCAACTGTAGCCACCCCTCATTCCTGGGATCCARGGGATGAGATCCAGCCCCTCATTCMCAGGATCCAAAGATTGACATTCAACTGAAGCTACATCTCATTCCCAAAATCCATTGGTTGAGATCCAGCCCCTCATTCCCAGGATCCAAGGGTTGAGATCTTTTTACTTCCATCCATACTTCTGCAGGGATTTGGCAGTAGCAATAATTGGGAAAGGGCTGGAAAAACCTGGGAAGACATGGCCTGCCTGTCACATGGAATATGGGAGGGGTATGGATTCATTACTCCCTTCCCTTAACTGGGATTTTAGGAGTTTGTGACAAAACAAACACTGAACTTCAGGATTTTCTCCTCAAAACTATCCCTAACYCAGGTGGAAATAGAGAGGGATGAGAGGCATTTCAAATTCCAAAAGGGACAATTTCCATCAGCAGAAAAGCTGTGAGAAGAGGAGGAAAAAATGCCTTAAAAGCCCCCCAAATGCAAAGGAACAAAGGCAAAATCCTGGGAATAAACAGCAACAYGGCACCTATTGATCCAGCTTTTCTYTCCAACCCYGCTTTTCTTTTCCAAGCATAAAAAGCCCTTTTAGCCAAGATATTTTTCCCAATTGCCCGGGGAAGGAGGACCTTGCATTAGCCCRGAGTGGAGGAGCAAACAACAATATTCCAAGGAGAGGGAGCAAAGCAAAACCACTGCTGGCAAAAAGGGACTGCAGTGGGAATAAAAAAGGAGCAGCGGTGGAGACGATTTGTTTTCCTTGTTCCTGAGAAGTGGGAATAATGGGAAAAGCTCATGCTGGATGCAAATTATCCTCTTCCCACTCCCACTGCTGTTGGATATAATGGGATCTCTGGGGGGGACTGAGAGGAGCCATAATGAGCCACTTGTCACAGGAGGGGCACTTGAACAACACCGGCACCTTTGGGGCAATAATGAGGCGCCTGAAGAGCTGCATTATCCCAAATCCCTGTGAAAACAGACCCGGGAAGGGAGAGGCTGGAAATTCAACAGCACAACACTGAGAGCTTCCCCTGTAAACTTCGGGAAGCAGGGATGTGGTTTGGAGTGCAGGGAAAGCAGCGGTGGCTCCTGGAAGTGTGGGAGTTATGGGGAACATGGAAATGTCCCTTGTCCCTAAATCCCTTGGCTCTGGATCTTGGGAGAGTGTAGGAGCATCGAGGGGGTAGGACGATGGGGATGGAGGGAGAGCAGAGATCTCTGCAGCCAGGTCAGGAATTTGGGGTTYATTGCAAAGGGCCTGGGTGCAGGGCCCTGCTGGAAACTGCCAGACACAACTGGAGCAGGCCCCAAAGAGGGAGAGAGAGATAAAGAGGATGAGAGAGAAAGAGAGAGTAAAAGAGAAGATAAGAGAGCGAGGTTCCCGTTCCAATACCATAAATCTTCTTCTGCGCTGAATATTCTAATTCTCACTAACCAATCCAGTACAAGATACAAATCCTACAGCATTTAGATACAGCCTATAAGAATCATTACATTACCACACTGTGTTACATTTTAAACCCTAAAAACTCCTCTTTGGGCCCTTCTGCCAAGCTGTAGGGTCTGCTCTGACCCTTGGGCCTGTCTGCAAGCAGAGGGTGTTGTTCCATCAAAAGGGGATCACCTTCAGCCAGCCACACCATTGTTTTCCAGTTGTTCAGTAACTGAGGGATCTCAAAGCTTGCTTTCATTTCAATCTCGCTTAGAGTTTCCATATTCTCAAAATCTTTTGCCAGGCAATCACATTTATAAGGCTTTCCCGTTTCATCTTCCCTAAAAGGAGGGGAGTGACCTGGAGCTCCTGGATATGATCCAGGGGAGGGATGTGAGGATGTTGGTTTGTTGGTTTTCTCTGAGGCTTCCCAGAGCTTTGAATGGAAGCAGGAGTTGGGTTGTGTTACACAGGAAGTTCAGCTCGTGGTTGGCAGCCTGGAGGTTGGCACAATGTGGGTTTTGGGGTGGGAAGATCATTTTTAGCTGGGATGACAGGAATGGGGGAGGTTTCTGGGATCTCAGCTCCTRATGGGATTCCCACCTCAAAGCCCAGGTGGTCCAGAGTTTGTGGAGTTTCATCCTTGGGGATGCTGTGTCCAGCTCTGGGATCAGCAGGACAGGAGGGACCTGGAGCTCCTGGATCTGATCCAGAGGAGGGATGTGAGGATGAGGAAGCCACAAGCTGCTCGGACAATACCCATCCCAAACCCTCCCCACCCTGCCAGCCAATGAACGCCTTCCCATATAGTTCCAACCTAACCTCCTCCCAGACTAAAGCATCCGGCGCGCCTACCATCCCTGTCCCCAGTCCTCTCCAGCCCCTGGACGCCCCTTCATCTAGGCCCTGCCAGTCGAGCTCTCCCTGGAGCCTCTCGCTTCTCCAAGAGAGAAATATTTTCAGTCATGAGCATTGTTTGGCCAGCACATTCAATCCCCAGCAGGCAGTCCAACATCCAAACATTTTCCAGACCAGCCCTCTAACCAAAGGAAGGTCAAAAAAAATGGATGAAAATCTCTGTGGCACTGAACATTAGAGAAACCAAGCAAGAGGGAAAATAGCACGTCAGGCTGCCTCCACCTCCCAAGCTCACGGACTAGTCTGAGAATTCATGTCCCTGAACAGAAGTCGCGGATTGAGGCAATTTCCCTGTCCTGGCCACTCCAGGCCTTTATCCTCTTCTGGGTCCCTAGATTTGAAGAAAGCAAGAAACAACGTCCATCCCAGCTCTGCAAATCCACCCCAATATCCCATTTAATTTACCAAATGGATCTGAAAAGCTAGCTAACATCCAGAACTTCCAAAATCAATGTAATACATCCCCCGTGGGATGGCAATCCAGAGGCAGAGTGGTTCTATCACGCAGGTTCCCAGATGTTAGCAGATCTGGTGCGAGTTTATGCACTACAAAGTCTGATAAAAGGATCCTCTATCAACCGACCAGTTACACCACCCTGCCTTCAATCACCAGACTTTTTCCAGCATGTCAAGAGGATTTATGCTGGCTCCATGGCTCCTCAACTGTTCACAAAACTTTCCCTGAAGTGTCCCCATCCTTTCTCCTCAATCCAGCAATAAATATGCCAGCTTGTTCTGACAAACCACGAATTCATCTCAGCGTCATTTGTAGCCCTAAAATCCTGCATGTACAAAAAATCGGCCCCTGATTCCACATCCTTATTTGAAGACGGGGGGATTTTAACGTTTTTAAAAATAAAAAGAAGGAGTCAGTCTGGTCCCCTGTTAGAAGGGAAGAATCACCCAGGAATCCACATCCTGTGGCCAGGCTGGATCACTCATGCCATTACCTGAGGAAAACAAATCCCTTACACAGGAATTGTTTGTGGACTGCGGGCACTGAAAAATCCCAGACTGGGATGGAGCAGAGCAGCCACAGGGTTCAAGCAAATGCCAACAGATCCGGGTCCCTAAATGCCCAACGACCCCAGAGGGTGATGTGTGGCTCTCCTGTCCTGCAGAATGAACAGGCACGCGTGCGGACATGATCGCATACAAGAATCAATTTCCTCATCGTTCCCTTCCTTAATTTTCCCCATCAAGTCTGCCAATTCCTTGGAGTTTGGGAACTGCAGCAGCTCTGTCCCAGGTGTGGCATCTTGCACTGGTGACAGAGCTGGCTGGAGCTCCTGAGCAAGCAGCTCCACTCTGATCTACATTCAGGGTAAACGAAATAAAACAGAGATTTATAAATGCTCCCCGTGGCAACCTCCACTCCAGCCCTTCCCACTTACAGTGCTGGAAGCATAAATCCTAAATAAAAGGCCTCATTAACTGTGTGAAACAGTGGAAGCACCAGAATTAATGAGGAAAATGCTGCCCATTCCACCCTGCATATCCAAGGATCCTATTTTATGGAAAGGTGCAGAAGAAAGAGAAAGAATGTTTGGTCTTTATTTGCCAATGGAAAGGCAACCATATGTCTCCTCCTGATCTGGCCTATCCCCCCATATCCTCACCCAACCGAGAGGCTGAATCAGCCATTGCCTCCTCCATAGACAACGAAACTGAAAATCAAAGGGAATAGTTGGCCTTGGAAAGGGACTTTAACGAGTTTTTTCCATGTGCCTTCCCTCACCTCCAGGAATTGAGTTCCAGGCGAGCTCCAGGTCCCGCCAGGAGTTTTAGGACACTTTAGGAGAAGGGCTTAGTTGAATCTCCAGGTTTATATTAAAAAAATTAAAAAAAAAACTTTTCTGGAGGATGAATGGAAAAGGATTTGCTGCTGGAGTGCCATGTTGGAAATTTTAAAGCTCACACAGTGGCAGCCACAGCTTCTCTGGGACCTGTTCAGTGGGAATTGGAACATATTCCGAGCTCCAAGCGAGATCCTACGGTGCTACCAGGGATGGGGCAGGGGCACAGAGCAAACACTAAGCAGAAAGTCTGAACAAAGCAGCTGGAGGAGGTGCTGACCTGAAAAGGAATCTCCCCGGGAATGGGAAAAATGAGAGGACCCACCGACCTTCACCCTTCATAAATGTGGGAAAAGACAGGAAGATTGCCCAAAAAGAGGACAAAACATTCCAAACCACTAATCTGGAGTTCAATTGACTTAAATACCATGGAGAGGGTTTGCCAAGGGATGGTGGATAGTTCCACCCCTGATTGCCCAAGGCCAGCTGGATGGGGCTTGGAGCAACCAGATTTTGTTACAAAATGTCACCCCTTCCAGAGACCTACAGCTGCGCTAGCAGCGCAACTACTGAATAACGCATAGAAGCGAGAGAGCAGAGAAGATCCGAGCGTTAGCGACTCTTAGAGTCCAGTATAACAAACAATAGGCAACCCCAGTCAGGATTTCTGTCCAATTTGCACTTAAAATATCCAATAAATCAGGCGGCGCACACACTAGCAAAGAACACACATATGAGAGAGATATCGTGACAGGCGAAGCGAAGAAGAGCGATCTATATGTATGAATATAATGAGTATTCAAGAGGAGCACGTCTTTAAAGATGTGCAGTGATAGAGAGAAAGAACGCGCACTAGAGAGACCCACAAGATACGTGATCGACGCACTCGTACAGGATCGCAGAGCCTCAGAGTATCCAAGGGCAGAATTGGCGGAGAACAGGAAGGGCAGAGAGCCGAGGACCTTGAGTGGCCCATGAGTGTCGGGAAGGTGACTCGAGACTGGATCATCTCCAAGGTCTTTTCCAAAGCGGGCAATTATCCTCGCCAAGGAGGGATAATCCCATCTGAACGTGTTGGCAGCTAGAACTCGCATGTCAGGGTTTGTCCGAGCGCTCCACAATGCCTATGCGATCCCAAGAGCAGAGCGAAAGAGGGCTGCTCAAGAGCAACTACAGAGTCCAAGGAAAGGGAAAGCCTGCGACTCACGAGCTATACAATTAAACCTTCCATTAGCCCTTGATTGGCTTGAGGCACTGCTGAAGCAGTAGTAGACAGAGAAATAATAAAGATGAGCCTCGTAATTAACCGCAATATCCACGCAAAAATATCCACAAGGCCAGAACAACAGGGAATTAAATATTATCCAAAGCGGTCTTCCCTCCGCTGGTGGGAATCAGGTTGGTTGATAAAAAGGAATTAAGCCAGGGACATGACATTAGAGCTTGTTTAAGTTCAACCCCAGGGCTGTGATGAATAATGAAATTTGAATTTTAATAATTAATATCTCAGCCCTGCCAAGCCCAAGCGCCCATCCCCAATACGGACAGAGATTCCTGTGGAAGAATCAGGAAAAGGAGATTCCCCACGGATGTATCCAGCCTGATAAAGTATATCATGAAGGGAAGCAAAGTATTGCCTAAAAAAATCTAAATATCCGCTTTGGACACAACTCTTGGGTGCACAAATTCAGCCCCGAGCAGACGAAATTTCGCAGCGTGCCAAGGGGATCAAACTCCCAAACTGAGGAGAAGTTAAACCAAGATGTCAGTAAACGCAGTTCAGGTAACCTAATCCAAAGTGGTCCTGGGGAATATGAAATCATGGATGTGTGCAGGTGCAAAAAGACCTTAGGACAATCAGTGTTGGCTGGCATCCTCCCCCTACAGCCACCACCATCCAGCTCCAGAGGCCGAACAATCCATGGGTTTTGGACAATTTCCAGGGATTGCGGACCCACCTGACCTGGCATGGTGTTGACAGCCTTTCCAGGAGGAATGCCCGCTCCAAATCAAGCTTGAACCTTCATCCTGGGCAGCCCGGAGCCGTTCCCATCTTGTCCTGACACTTGTTAATGATTCAGAAAAATAACGATGAGGGAGGATGCTAGAGAGAGAGGAGAAAGCAAGTAGACATAATCTAGTGATGATATGTATATATAGTATAAGAAAAAGACACAATCCACACCCACGTGAGAGAGAAGGGAGAATCAGAGAGAAGAGAGACAGATAGAACAGGAGCACGTCGTAAGGAGAGAGATGATCGAATTGAATCGAAAAGTAGAAGAGAGGAGAGAGAGAGAGAAGAGCGGGAAAGTAAAGAAGAGGAAACGCGAGAGCAAGCTTAGTATGACGGTGGGAGCCAGTGTCGAGAAGGCGGTGACAAAGGAGGAGAGGAATATTGATATTAGAGGCGACACACGCGCGCATAGAGAGCTATTATACTCATCTCATAGTAATAGGACAAGAGTGCGACAGACTCTACGCGATGATCGAACGAGAAGAGGATATTACAGGAGTAGGACCAAGACACGACGTCAGAAGGAAGCGAAAGAAAAATAAAAGAAATAATAAAAAAAAGAAAAATGAAGAGAAAAAGAAGTCATAAAGAAATAGCAGGGAAAAACAGAAGCCAAAGAAGAGCAGAAAGATAAAAAACAAAAGAAAGAGAACAGAACAAGAAGAAGCAAGACATCACGCTCGAAAATCAAGGTGTAGCACACGAGCGAGAGTATATATATCACGAGACGTTAAGATGAATGAGATAAGATATCACAACCACCAAAGGCGATGTGGAGCACACTGGACGAAGATTGAAGATATGAAAGTCGATCAGACGAGTAGAGGGAAATTAGAGAGAAAAAGAGAAGGAAAGACACAGAACTCTGGAATATGAGTCAACAGCCTAGACTATGGAGAGGAAAAAGACGTGAAGCATCACCGAAGACTATGAGAGAGAGACCTAAGAAAGAAGTATATATGAGAGAGAAGACACGAAGAGATGAAGAGGAATAACGAGAAAATGTGAGAAACAGGCATAAAAGCAAAAGGTGAGCAGTCAAGTACAGATGAGCGCACACTATCAGCAATGACAGACCACAGAAAGAAGGTGAATGCGACACACACGAAGAGAGACACGGACGAGAGAGAGAGAGATCTAGAAGAAGAAGAAAGAAGAAAGAGAAACAGAAGAAGAAGCCAAAAGAACAGAAGAACAGAACAGCAGCAGCAGCAGCACGCAGAAGCACAGAAGAGCACGAACTGAAGAAGAAACAAGAATAAAGAAGAAGAAGAAGAAGAAGAAAGAAAAAATCTTCAACCCGCCTGCAACTGGGAACACGATCAGCCGATAGCACACACATGCGAATATCCGAGAGATGAGAGAACGACGCCGAGAACACTAGGGAATACTCCAAAGACGCGCCGCAGGTCAGCTTGGGAGAGGGAAGCCACGACGGACGAGAGCGTACATAGAGGGCAGGAGAACGGCGTGAGACAAGGGCACAGCGCTAGCGCTAGTATTCGTGAGGTCTCTGTGCGCGCACACGAAGAGCGCTAAGGAAGATAAGACGCCGCAGTAGACTACTCACCCATATATTGTCCTGTATAGCAGCGGAAGCCTCTGTTGGATATACGAAGTATACTACTCAGCACGCTCTCCAAGGGCAGGAAGCTCATCCAGTCCTCCTCCTTCCGCACCACGACCAAAAAGCCCCAGAGAGCACGGACATACGGATGGAGTTAGATCGCACTCCCAGAGCCTGGCAGGAATTCCACAAACGACACCGACAGGCCTTAAGGTTACTGACTGCGCGACACAGAGTGAGAGTGAGAGCGCCTGAATGAGCAGATGTCAGCACCATGAGAACCTACGCTACGAGAGAGAGCAGAGCACTGACGCCGGCTTGCCCACAACGACCCACACAAGCTACACGAAACAGATCGGACGGCTCTTATTTTTTGAAGAGACGGCAAAGGTTTACAGCCGCTCATGTCAGGCCCAGTACTATAAATCAGACGCCCTTTCTGTGATTGATTTATTTGGCTTTCATCTCCGTTCGGCAATCTGTGTCTAGAGAGATCGAGTGGAAAAAAAAGAAAAAAAGGAAGATTCTGCAGTCTTCGGGGTCAGACATAGTAAATCTAAAAAGCAAAGGCTGCTGCATTGGAAAGAGCGTTCTCAGAGCATACAATGGTTTCTGCAACCCAGTCCAGCACATTTCTACTGCATGGAAAGAACCGCAGTAAAAAATCAGCTAAAAAGGCTACAGACAACCCATTATTACCCCAAAACGAAAGCCGAGAGCGAATTAGGCGCAACCTGACCCTGCAGTTATTAGGGTTTCTTTCCAATATGCCTAAAGTAAGGCGAATTCTTGTCTCTATCACCATACCCGGCCTATGTGTACACAAACTGGAGATTCTAAAAACCATTTCATGCAGTTTGTGACAAGCGTTCTTCAGTTCCCGAGAGAGGGCTTTGACCCATCTGCTGGTCTGAGATCAGGACCACAACAGAGCCCACGCCATGGAGAGCACGTGGAAAAGAAATTTTATTTGCTATAAAAGAGTCAGTTTTAACCTTTAAAAGTGCTAAGAAAGAGTGCTAAAAGTGTGTACTGTCCCAGAATCACTCAATACGCACCATAGAATTAGACAGCATGGGAATACCCGACAGTGAAAACACAGCGCGATGGGGGGAAAGGCAAACTTAGCACAAAAATACAAGTTTGAGGGCTCATGGTATTCAAGTATGTGGTTCTAAAGACCGACTCCAACGCCACAGCAGTCTGAGAGAGAGAAATTGAAGATAACGAGGTGCGATACAGTCTGGGATCGCGCAAGTCCCTGATGAATAGACTTGGAAGCCAAATCTTACTCAATTTTGAGGCCAAATCCAGTTTTCGGTCTCAGCTCCAGAGCTGCCTCTGGAAGGATAATAACCCAAGATGCACGAGGGAGAAGTCCGCACATCGTGAAAACCCTCTGCCAAGAGGCGCAAGAGAAAAGGCCTCCTGGGAAAATAAAAAAAGGTTCGTCACACAAAGCTGGAGTCCGCATTCTGTGAAAGGATCAAGTAAAACACCGCAGAAAGCGGCGATTCGCGTCCGCCTACAGAAGCATCATTTGTGCTGTGAGGAAATGCTTCTGGCCAAGGGGACTGTCATCCCCATCAATCAATCCAGTGTAGCGTCTCTGGCTACTGCCCAACAGAGACATCGAGGAGACTGTACCGTCTACCCGCCCGAAGTTTTTGAGGGAATTTCGTAAATCGTCCTATCTGATGGTGGTTTACATTCCATCAGAATCACGGAAATCACAAACGCACAGAATCCTAGGAATCACAGACATGATAAGGCAGGAAGAGGACCTCGAGAACCAGTGCGAGGTGTCCAACGGTAGAAGCCCTCACACCCTGGCAACGAGGACAGACGGTAGCACCCAGTGCATGTCCAGTCCTCATTTTAAACGACCGTCCATGAGAGGTGATCACTGCTCCCTGGGGAACTAAGAAGATCCAACGTCTCGCTTATTACTTTTGGTGAAAAATTCTATCTCCAATACGCAACCGTAAAACATCTATTACCAACCATGTGCTTGGCCTGAACTGCAGTTTGTACCCGGCAGGTGCACATGATCCGTAACGCGCCATAACAAACTTCGGTTCTCACTACAGTATCGGCTAAACACACTTATTGTTGCATCCTATAAAGATAGATCGAGCAAAACTTGAATGGGACTGTTGTTTGCGCATGTCATGAAGTGGGAGTGGCACTTGTCACCCCCATCCCACACCTACGAGAGAAGTATAAAATGAGTTCGCCACCAGACGCAAAGAGCCATCTCCACCTTTTTTTACCTGTTGAGAAACAGCGGTGTTGTGCGAGATACGTGTTATTAATCATGTCTTATAGAGACAGAGAATGTGATCAGATCTCACAGACTCAAAATACTTACAGCAGCAGGAGCTAATAATCCTACAGTGGAGAGCAGATCCAAAACTCAAAATTCCCGAGTGAGGACAGTAATTCCACTTCAGTGACAGATTCCAAACCAGAATCCTGGACACGGTGACCGAAGCCAGATTCCTAACAGGCTGACGGATTCCAAACCTCAAAATCGTACAGCAGATCTCACCGGTGCTTGTAGAGCGAAATCAAGCCTACATCCACCCATCAAAACCAACAGCTCCATGAAACTCGTTGCGGAAGAAAAAGCCTCAATCCAAACTCATAAACCTACATGTGACAAATCCAGGATATCCGCATGAGAGGGACAACGACTGGAATTGCCAGGAGTCCTCTATAATGGAGCAGATCCACACACACACTCAAATTCAATAGTGAACAGATCCTATATCTATGTTGACAGAATTCCAAAGCCAGATTCCTCTAAAGTGAGCAGACTTCCAGATTCCATATAGGGACAACGATCCAAACCCAAATCGTCGAATCTTCGCCTGTTGCCTGAGCTCTACCAAGCCCTCACCCAACCAAAACGAGAGAGAGTGAGAGAGCGAGTTATTGAAAGAAGACCACCTCCAGATCCAAACACCAATCCTACAGGCGACAGATCCACCAGGATTCCAGTAGGAGCTAGAGCCAAACTCGAAAATTCCTACAGTGACAGATTCCAGATTCCGTATGCACACACACTGTCCAAACTACAAAATCAGAGAGGACAGATCCTGAGTGCCTATAGTGTACAAAGACCCCGAGTAACGTCAGAATATTCCAAACAGTGACAGATTTCCACGATACGTATAGCACAGATTCCAAACACACAAATCTGAAGTTCCCTTTTGGCTTGAGCTCTACGGAAGCCCACCGACCCAGCCAAAACCCACAACAACCCAAAGCAACGACAGAACCCGTACGATGAAGCAACGAGGAGCAGGTTGAAGAGAACGAGCTCCAACCCCGCTGGGAAAACCGACAAACGAACTGCCTAAAACCCCTGCAAAAAGAGAGAGAAGAGAGAGAGCCATAGAATATGAAAGAAGAGCGCTATCATATACGCAACCCCCTCCTGAGCTGTACGAGCGAAACGCTGCAAGCGGCCGCCGCCCGCCTCGTTGATGAGGGCAGTTGTAGAGGCCTGTAGGCACTGTCCGCGAGGAAGAGGCTTGGCTTCGACGGCTGAAGGCTGGAGTGGAAGTCCTGCCGGGTCGAAAGTGGTCCCGAGGCGCAGGCAAGGCGCCCGCGCGCAGACGCGCGGCCTACTACGTAGCTTCAGCAACCGCCGCGTGGGTACAGCGCAGAGAAGTGGCGACCATCGGGCGCAGGCTCATGGCGACCCGCGCGGCCCTGGTCCCTGCCGAGTCAGCTCCCAGGAACGCACGTCCGAAACGCCGGGTCTGCGGAGACAGACAGC
>NDFG01000009.1:57192-70580 GCA_002167245.1 Sporophila hypoxantha
GAGGAGGAGGAGAAGGAGGAGGAGGAGGATGAAGGGGAAGAGGATGAGGAGGATGAGGAGGAGGAGGATAAGGATGAGGATGAGGAGGATGATGAGGATGAGGAGGAGGAGGCTCACCGAGCGGAAGATCATGTGCAGCGGCATGGCGATGTTCAGGTTCAGGGCGTAGTTATTGACCACGCTGACGGTGAAGAACATGGCCACCATGATGAAATAGTTCCTGAAACGTGGAAAAAGAACACCTGGGAGATGTGCAGGAACCTGCCTGAGATGCTGGGAGGCCCCTCAGGGACGCACAGAGAGGTCTGGAGCAGAGCAGAGCTCTCGGCTCTGTCACCAAGCTCGTCCCCAGTGGAGAAATGTGAATTTGGGTGATTTTCCAGGAAAACTTTCCCTTCCCACTCCCCACCACACCAAATCCCAGACACAAAAAGCTCTTGARGCACAACAAACTCTTCTCTGTGCCAAACTCAGCCCTGTTCCTGCGAGAGGGAATGGCAACTTCCCATTGGAAATTCCCGATAAACGAGTGTGGATTTGATCCGGCCTGCCGGCTTCCCAACGTGGCTCTGCACGTGCTGCAGGATGGATGAGATTTCCAGAGGATAAATGGAAAATCCATTTTATGGAAAGCTTTTTTTGGAGATAAGAGAGAGATCCAGGCAATTCCTGCTTGGGGAAATGCCCCACGTTGGGCGCCACCTGCTGTATTCCGTGGGTTTCTGGGCTTAGCTGAGTCCAACCCGGCCAGCCCGAACCCAAAGCCCAGCATGGAACCAGCACAGACGAAAGATAAAAGATTAGAAGCGCTCTTCCCCACGTGGATGTCGGGATCCTGTTTTATTGGCTGGGGACAGGAGACTTGGATGGGGACACCCAGGTAGCAAAGAGGTCGTGACCTTCCGGCAGGGCAGTTTTATACCCCAGGGAAAGGGGGCAGGGAAAGAACACCGTGTCCAATGGGATGCCATGGGGAAGGGGCTTAGGGGAGGGGTTAGGGGAGGGAGCACCCGTGGGTCAGACCACCCTGGGATACAGGAGCAGGGGCATGTGAGGGAAACACCATGTGAAAAGGAAGGGGGAATTTTTCCCATCACCTAGTGSAATACCCCAGGGAAAGGCTGGGGTTGTACCTGATGGGGATGGCGGGGCGCTTCCTGCCGAAGTCGGCCTCGAAGACGAAACCTTCGGCAGCGATGAACAGGAACTGCGAGAAGGTGACGATGTTCCCGCAGCCGGGGAACTGCCTGCGGCCAGGAGAGACGGGAGTCAGAGCCAGCCAGGGACAGCCAGCACTGGCACCCAGCAAAAGAATCCTGACCTTTTCCCAGAATCCTGTCCCTTTTTCCAGAATCCTGTCCCTATTTCCAAAATCCTGTCCCTTTTTCCATAATTCTATCCTTTTCCCAGAATTCTGTTACTTTTCCCAGAATCCTTTCCCTTTTGCCAGAGTCCTATCCCTTTTTCCAAAATCCAATCCCTTTTTCCAAAATCCAATCCCTTTTTGCAGAATCCTGTCCCTTCTTCCAAAATCCTGTCCGTTTTCCCAGAATCCTGTTCCTTTACCGAAATCCTGTCCCTTTTTCCAAAATCCTCTCCCTTTTTCCATAATCCTATCCCTTTTCCCAAAATCCTGTCCCTTTTCTCAGAATCCTGTTCCATTTTTCCATAATTCTATCCTTTTCCCAGAATCCTGTTCCTTTTCCAAAATCCTGTCCCTATTTCCAGAATCCTATCCCCTTTCCCAGAATCCTGTTCCCTTTTCCATAATCCTGTCCCTTTTTCCATAATCCAATCCCTATTCCCAAAATCCTGTTCTCTTTTCCAAAATCCTGTCCCTTTTTCCATAATCCAATCCCTATTCCCACAATCCTGTCCCTTTTCCCACAATCCTATCCCTTTTCTCAGAATCCTATCCCTATTCCCACAATCCTGTCCCTTTTCCCAGGAGGAGCCCCCCCCTGCAGAGGTTTCACTCAGGGTTTATCACCTGAGCTGGTGCAAACTCCTGCCGGGCGCTCCCTCCCACATTTCTGTTCCCTTTTCCAAAATCCTGACCCTTTTTCCAAAATCCTATCCCCTTTCCCAGAATCCTGTCCTTCTTTCCAATAATCCTGAACCCTTTTCCGCAAAATCCTGTCCCTTTTTCACGAATCCTGTCCTTATACCCAGTAATCTTCTCCCTATTCCCATATCCTGTCCCTATTCCCAGAATCCAATCCCTTTTTGCTAGAATCCCATCCTTTTTCCATAATCCAATCCCTTTCTCCATAAATCCTGTCCCTATTCCAAAAATCCAATCCCTTTTCTCAGAATCCTGCCCCTTTTCTCAGAATCCTGTCCCTATTCCAGAATCCTATCCCTTTTTCTAAGAGTCCTGTCCCTTTTTCCAAAATCCTATCCCTATTTCCAAATCCTGTCCTTTTCCATAATCCAATCCCTTTTCCCAAAATCCTGTCCCTTTTTTCCAAAATCCAACCCCTATTTCCATAATCCTGTCCATTTCTCAGAATCCTGAACCCTTTTTCCATAATCCTCTCCCTTTTTCCAAAATCCGTCCCTTTTTCCACAATCCTGTTCCCTTTTCCAAAAATCCTTATCCACTTCTTTCCAAAGATCCTGTCCCTTTTTCCAAAATCTATCCCTTTTCCCAGAATCCGTCCCTTTTCCCAAAATCCTGTCCTTTTTCCATAATCCTGTTCCCTTTTCCAATAATCCTGTCCCTTCTAACCAAAATCCTTTTTTCCCAAGATATCCGTCCCTTTTTCCAAAATCCTGTCCCTTTTTCCATAATCCAATCCCTTTCCAAAACCTATTTTTCAGAACCTATCAATTTTTCCAAAATCCTGTCCTATACTCCAGAATCTTTCCCTATTCCATAATCCTGTCCCTTTTCCCAGAATCTGTCCATTACTTTCATAATCCTGTTCTTTTCCAGAATCTTATCCCTCTTTCCATAATTCTATCCCTTTTTGCCATAATCCTCGTCCCTTTTTCCAGAATCCTGTCCCCTTTTCCATAATCCTATCCTATCCCAGAATCCTGACCTTTTCCCAGAATCCTGTTCCCTTTTTCCAAAATCCTGTTCCTTTTCCCAGAATCCTGTCCCTTTTTCCATTAATCCTGTCCTCTTTTTCCATAATCCAATCCTTTTTCCCCAAAAACCTATCCTTTTCCAAAATCCTATCCCTATTCCCAGAATCTCTGCTCCCTTTCCCACAATCTGTCCCTTTCCCAGGAGGAGCCCACCCTGCAGAGGTTTTCACTCAGGGTTTATCAACCTGAGCTGTGCAAACTCCTGCCGGGGCGTCCCTCCCACAATTTCGTTCCCTTTTCCATAATCCTGACCCTTTTTACAAATCCTATCCCCTTTCCCAGAATCCTGTCCTTCTTTTCCATAATCCTGTCCCTTTTCCAAAATCCTGTCCCTTTTTCCAGAATCTGTCCCTTTCCCCAGAATCCAATCCCTTTTTCCAAGAATCCTGTCCCTTTTCCCAGAATCCAATCCTTTTTCCAGATTCCTGTCCCTTTTTTCCAAATCCAATCCCTATTTCCAAAATCTTGTCCTTTTCCCAGAATCCTGTTCCTTTCCCATAATCCTGACCCTTTCCCAGAATCCTGTCCCTTCCTCAAAATCCTGTCCCTTTTCCATAATCCTGGTCCTTTTTCCAAAATCCTGTCACCTTTTCCCCAGAGTCCTGTTCTTACTACCCAGAATCCTGTCTCCTATCTCCCCATATCCTGGTCCCTTTTTTTCCAAAATCCAATCCTATTCCAATATCCTGTCCCATTTCTTCGAGAATCCTGACCTTCAAAAATCCCCTTTTTCCAAGAATCCTATCCCCTTTTCCATAATCCAATCCCTTTTCCCAAAATCCTATCCTCTTTTCCAAAATCTAATCCTTATTCCGAAATCCTGCATCCTTTTCCAGCAATCCTTCCCTTTTCTCAAAATCCTATCCCTTTTTCCCTATTTTTGTTTTGAAACGCCGGCCAGAGTTTTGCACCCGCAAGCTCAAAGTGGGATAAAACCCCTGAGTGAAGGGTGGGCCTCCTTCTGGGAAAGGGAACAGGAATTGTAGGAAAAATGAAGGATTCTGGAAAAGAGAATGGATTCTGGGAACCAGAGGGACAGGATTCTGGGATAAGGGATGGAATTTTGGGAAAAGGGACAGGATTAATGGAAAAAATAGGAATTATGGAAAAAGGGTCAGGATATCGGAAGAAGAAACACTGATTCTGGGAAAATATGGGATAGGAATTTTGGGAAAAAGGATAGGATTGTTGGGAAAAGGGAGCAGGAATTTGGAAAGGGATATGGATTTTGGAAAAGGAATAGGATTGTTGGGAAAAAGGGATTGTATTATGGAAAAAGGAAGATTTCTGGAAAAAGGGATTGATTTTGGAATAAAGGGTCAGGAAATTCTTGAGAAATGGGACAGTGGATTATGGAAATGGAGGGATTGGGAGTTTTGAAAAAGGGACATGGTTATGGAGAAGGGACAGGATTCTGGGTATAAGGACAGGATCTGGATAAAGGACATGGATTTTTGGAAAAAGGACAGAATTTAATGGAAAAAAGGGACAGGATTTTGGAAGGAAGGGACAGGATTCTGGGAAAAGGGTCAGGATTATGAAAGAGGGAACAGGATTCTGGGAAAGGGACAAGCAATTTGAATAGGGCGAATGGATTTTGGAAAAGGGACAGGACCCTCGGGAAAAAGGGATTGGATGTCTGGGAAAAGGGACCAGGATTCTGGAAAAAGGATTGGATTTCCTCGTTGGGAAAAGGACAGGATTTCTGAAAAAGGGACAGGATTTTGGGAAAAAGGGACAGGATTATGGAAAAAGAAGACAGGATTCTGGGAAACGGGGATAAGGATTTTGGAAAAAGGGTCAGGTAATTATGGAAAAGGAACAGAAATTGTGGGAGGGAGCGCCCGCAAGAAAGCTTTGCTCACCAGACCGCAGGTGATAAACCCTGAGTAAACCTCTGCAGGGTGGCTTCCTCCTGTGAAAGGGACAGGATTGTGGGAAAAGGGGAGCAGGATTCTGGGAATAGGGATAGGATTTTGGGAAAGGATAGGATTTGGGAAAAAGATTGATATGGAAAAGGGAACAGGAATTATGGAAAAGGGGACAGGATTCTTCGGAAAAAAGGAACAGTAGGATTTGGACAAAAGGGACAGGATGTCTGGGAAAAGGGTCAGGATTCTGGGAATGGGGATAGGATAATTGGATGAAAGGGGGGGGACAGGATCTGCGGAGTTCTGGGGGGAAAAAAAAGATGTGACGGATTAGAAAATAAAGGGGAAGAATTAATGGAAAAGAGGGATAAGAATTCTTGGAAAAAAAGGAACAGATATGTGGAAAATAGGAAACGAAGATTTCCTGGGAAAAAAAGGGACAGGATTATGGGAATAGGGAAAGGATCTGGGTATAAGACAGATTTGTTGGAAATAAAATTTGATAAAACATCTGTAAAATAGGATTTTGGGACAAAAGGGGGCGATGCATATTCAATGGGAAAAAAGGGACAAGGTATTTGGAAAATGAAAGGGACTACAAAAAAATCCCTTTTGGTTGTGAATTCCAGAAGGGAGCAGAACTCTTCACAGGAGCCCAAAAAAAGTCCTGGCAGAAATCCCACGGGACATCCACGGATCTTTTTAACGTGGCAGCAACTCCAGCAGGCTTCAAAATCCACAAAACTCTGTCAGAGCTCCCAAGGGACCCCCTCAATCCCTTTTTGTCCCCTCCTGGAGGGACCCAGGGGTGCAGGAATGCCAAAATCTCCGAGAAATCCAAATGTTTGTCCTGTGGGAACAGGAATTCCCCAGCAGGGAATGCAAACAAAGCCTCCCTGAGCAGCTCCAGGGAGCAGGGAAGGAATTCCTGGGAAGCAGAAGCTCAGATAATGAGAAGTGGGAGAGATGGAAAGATTCAGGGAATATTTTCCTTTTTTTTTTTTCTGCTGCAAGACAGAAACTGAGGCCAAGCATTCCTGGGAGAATCCATGGAACAAGCTGGATTCAGTTTTGCAGGATTCAAGCTGGGAAATACTCTGGAAAACAGGAATTTCCCAAGCTGTCTCCTCTAAATTCTCCTCTGTCACCCCACAGAGCTCTCAGGAGCAGCAGCAACACCTGGGCAATGCTGGGCTGAGAAAGCAAAAGGGGATTTTTTGGTTTTTTTCCTGGAAAAATCCCAAGGATTTCACCCAGAAGAAGAATTATCCATAAAACTTCATTATCCACAAAACTTCACTATCCACAAAACTTCAGCCCTGAAGCTGAAAGGTCCAAAAGCTCCTGGGAAAAAAGGAGACCTTGAAGCAGAGCCAGAAGCTCCAGGATTGCCAATCTTATCTCCAGCCTTATCTCCAGCCTTTCACTTCCAGAGAGGATCACAAGGAGCTGGAAATTTGGGATAATCCCAGGCTGGGCTTTGCCTCCTCCCAGAGCCCTGGACTGTTGGCACTCAGGGTTCTGTGCTGGCTGATAAGACACAGATAAGAATTCTGRGCTCCTTTTCTGCCTCCCAATCCTCACTCAGATCCACCCAAAAAATGAGATCAATTTGGATCCACCAACCCAAGATCTGCTTCAGCTGCAGACAACTGGAAARAATCCTCCCAGCAAGAAGTTTCCCTCCTCTCTCTCCCACTTCACCACATGGAAAGGGAGAAAATCTGATTTTTGGGCCTGATTTATGTCCCTTCCACAGCAATTTGAGCCCCTTCAATCGAGAAATTGGAGATTTCTTGTTCTGCCTCTGCAGCCCAGCAGAAAGATTTCTCTCCTCTCCACACATTCAAAGCCTTTTGTCTGCCCTCAGGCATTTCCAGACTAAACAATTCTCATTCCTTTGCTTTCCTGATAAATCCTGAGCCAATTTCTTCCCCATCACCTTGGCTACCCCTCACCAGCCTTTTCCTGGGATTCTGCTCCAGGATTTTGCTTGTTATGGGGATATCAGAGCTGGGATATTGGGAATATCAATATTCATCTGCTGGGGGAACTTTTCCTTCCAAAATCCAATGAAATAATTGGTGTTATCCCAATTTTGGGACTAAAGGTGAGCAGGGCAAGGAAAAGCCACAGGAAGTGAGATGTTAGGAGTGGAGGAATTTTGGAAGTGGATGAGAGGTGCTGTTTGAAAGAAGGTTTTGTGTGAAAAGCAGCTTTTCCTTGATGTCCGCAATTGGACTTCTGGAATTTGGGCTTTGAATAATTCAGTCTTTGAACAGGCCCAAATGGTTTGGTTTAAGGTTTGCTTGGAGGAGAAATGAGTGGCAAAAAAAAAAAAAAAACCAAACCCAAAAGTTTATTTTGCTTCCAAAGGGTTCATTCCTCCTCTGTCATTCAGGCAGGAAAGGCAGAGACTGGAGCAATTCCTGAGAGGAAAAACAACTCCTCCCACAAGGTCTCTTCTTCCAGGAACTGCTTCTGGATTTATTGTGCACCCCAATCCCAGCTTGGAGCAAATATCCCAACTGCTGGATTTTGCAGTCCCTTCTTCCTTTAATAATCTGGGATTTTGATGGGTTGGGAGGGATTTAGGGCTGGTTTGGAAGCTGGAGTGCACTGAGGGCTCAGGGGGTGCAGCCCCACGCTGACTCACTGGGGTTTTMCACACCAAACCAGTTCAGGCAACACTTTGTTCCCAGTCAGGCTTTCCCAGCTTTGTGAGCAGCCCTTTCCCAAACCCTGCCAGCCTTCCTCCAGCNCTGTCCCTTCTCCCATAATCCTGTCCCTTTTTCCAAAATCCAATCCCTATTTCCAT
The DNA here is from genome assembly GCA_002167245.1 of Sporophila hypoxantha. NCBI lineage: Eukaryota > Metazoa > Chordata > Aves > Passeriformes > Thraupidae > Sporophila > Sporophila hypoxantha. The sequence continues at coordinate 64,978 of NDFG01000009.1, forward strand.
AATCCTGTCCCATTTCTCAGAATCCTGACCCTTTTTCCATAGTCCTATCCCTTTTTCCATAATCCTATCCCTTTTTTCAAAATCCTGTCCCTTTTCCCAAAATCCTGTCCCTTTTTCCAAAATCCTGTCCTTTTCCAGAATCCTGTCCCTATTTCCAAAATCCTATCCCTTTTTCCATAATCCTATCCCTATTCCCAGAATCCTGTCCCTATTTCCCAAAATCCTATTTTTCCCAGAACCCTATCCCTTTTCCCAAAATCCTGTCCCTTTTTCCATAATCCTGTCCCTTTTCCCAAAATCCTGTCCCTTTTTCCATAATCCTGTCCCTTTTCCCAAAATCCTATCCCTTTTCCCACAATCCTATCCTTTTCCCACAATCCTGTCCCTTTCCCAGAAGGAGCCCCCCCCTGCAGAGGCTTCACTCAGGGTTTATCACCTGAGCTGGTGCAAACTCCTGCCGGGCGCTCCCTCCCACATTTCTGTTCCTTTTCCATAATCCTGACCCTTTTTCCATAATCCTGTCCCTTTTCCCAGAATCCTGTTCCCTTTTCCCAGAATCCTATCCCTTTTTCCATAATCCTGACCCTTCTTCCATAACCCTATCATTTTTTCCAAAATCCTAACCGTTTCTGCAGAATCCTGTTCCCTTTTCCATAATCCTGGCCCTTTTTCCAGAGTCCTATCCCTTTTTCCAAAATCCTAACCCTTTTTCCATAATCCTATTCCTTTTTCCATAATTCCATTCTTTTTCCAAAATCCAATCCCTTTTTCCAAAATCCAATCCCTTTTTGCAGAGTCCTATCCCTTCTTCCAAAATCCTGTCAGTTTTCCCAGAATCCTCTCCCTATTCCCCGAATCCTGTTCCCTTTCTCATAATCCTATTTTTTCCAAAATCCTGTCCCTTTTCTCAGAATCCTATCCCTCTTTCCATAATCCTGTCCCTTTTCCCAAAATCCTGTCCCTTTTTTCCAAAATCCTGTTTTTCCCAGAATCCTGTCCCTTTTTCCAAAATCCTGTCCCTTTTCCCAGAATCCTATCCCCTTTCCCAGAATCCTGTTCCCTTTTCCATAATCCTGTCCCTTTTTCCATAATCCAATCCCTTTTCCCAAAATCCTATCCTTTTCCAAAATCCTATCCCTTTTCCCACAATCCTGTCCCTTTCCCAGAAGGAGCCCCACCCTGCAGAGGTTTCACTCAGGGTTTATCCCCTGAGCTGGTGCAAACTCCTGCCGGGCGTTCCCTCCCACATTTCTGTTCCCTTTTCCATAATCCTGACCCTTTTTCCAAAATCCTATCCCCTTTCCCAGAATCCTGTCCTTCTTTCCATCGCTCACTGTGGCAAAGTCCCAAAGTTCCCCTTGAATTTCCCACATTGAGGCTGATGGTGTTGGGGTGTCACAGACACTTTTTCACTAAAATCCTTTCTTTAGGATTTTTTCCTTCTGGGAAGTGAGGCCCCAAAACAATAAGGTAAAACAATGTGTTATTCTGCTTCTGTGGAATGCAAACAGGTCAGTTCTGGGATTGGCCCAGATAAAGTGTTAGTAGAAATAATGGGCCAATCAGAACTGAGCTTCTTCTCGGACACTCCAGTGCGTGAAAGAGAGAGCATAGGTTATCATTCTTTACTTCTATTCTTAGGTAGCAGCTTCTATCCAGTATGCGGTGCATACCCTATTATTCTGTGTTGTGGTAGCTCTGAGGTGAGGTGCCCCACGGCCAAGGTGGGAGCCCCTGTTCCTCAGAACTAGCATTCAAGTCCACTTGCAGGTAGAACAGGATGCTCTCATTCTCATAGTGAGCAGTAGTAATCACACATGAAACATTCATACAAGCAAGCACAGCCTTGTGCGTCTCACTGGATGCATGGAGACGGCCATGACATTATGCTGGATCATCGCTACAATGTGCAAGAGCGCGTCACGAGAAACACCAACCCTTGGTATACCATGTCTACTCAAAATGCTCTAACAAAATCGTGTAGCCATAACATCCAACACTCTAACACCAATTAACAGAATGGATTATTTGGTTGTGAGAGATCTGCATCCATATACACATCAGCCAACTGTGTCGAGTATATGTTACGCACCACAGCTCGGGCGACTCTGCGGCATCAGCTCTGTCCTGCGAACTCATCCGTGATAATTGTGAATCTTCTGGAGTTCGAGAACTCAGCTTCACCCCTACCTCATAGCGCTGCATGCGTTTATGCAGTGCGTATCTCCCTTCGCTTTGTGCTTCCACCTCTTTCTCGAATGCATGTCTTCGAGCGCGATCATCCTACTCATTACCTCACACCCTGATATTATTCTTTCTTCGGCCGGAGTGCTCACCTGTCCTACATACCTGATTCCGACTATTGTTGCACTCTCAGCGCCTTCCTCTACTCAACGCTACGCCAACTTGTTTTGAGGCTCCACTATCGCGCGCTCACTCACCCTTGATCTCGAATTTACAGGAGATCATGCAAACCCCTCTTCACTCTTCCCCTGCGTGTTTTGGGATCTCACCTTCCTCACCCTGATGATTTTTGGGAATCCCTTCTTCCTCATCTGATATTTCTGGGGGATCTCACCTTCCTCACCCTGATAATTCTGGATCTCACCTTTATCACCCAATGTTTTTGGGATCTCACCTCCTGCACTGCATCCTGATTTTTGGGCATCTCACCTTCCTCACCTGATTTTTTTGGCATCTCACCTTCCTCCCCCGATGATGTTTTTGGGATCTCACCTCTCATTTCCTGAAATTCTGGGATCTCACCTTTACATCACCCTGATGATTTTGGGAATCTTGTCTTCCTCACCCTGTATTTTTGGATCTCACCTTCCTACTTCCCCTGTGTTTTTGGGATCTCACCTTCTCACCCAATGATTTTAGGTATCTCACCTTCCTCACCCTGATGTATTTGGGATCTCACCTTCCTCCCTCACCCTCTATGATTTCGGAATCTGATCTCTCTCCTGATGTTTTTGGGGTCTCACCTTCCTTTACTCCCCGTGGTTTTGGGGATCTCATCTTCCTCACCCTGAATTATTTTGGGATCTACCACTTCCTCACTCCCCTGTTCTTGGATCTCACCTTCCTCACCTCATAATTTTGGGGATCTCACCTTTATCACCCTGATGTTTTTGGGGATCTCACCTTCCTCACCCTGATGATTTTGGAATCTATGTCTTCCTCACCTGATAATTTGGATCTCACCCTCTCCATCTCACCTGATGATTTTGGGCATCTCACCTCCTCACTCACCCTGATGTTTTTGGGATCTCACCTTCCTCACTCCCCCTGTTTTTTGGGGCTCTCCCTTCCTCACCCTTGCTTGTTCTTCTGGATTCTTCACCTTCCTCTCCTGAGGTTTTTTGGGGATTTCCCTTCCTCACCCGCTGGAGGAGGCTGGCAGGTTTGGGAAAGGGCTGCTCACAAAGCTGGAAGCCTGACTGGAACAAAGTGTTGCCTGAACTGGTTTGGTGTGTGAAAACCCCAGTGAGTCAGCGTGGGCTGCACCCCCTGAGGCCCTCAGTGCCACTCCAGCTTCCAAACCAGCCCTAAATCCCTCCCAACCCACAAAATCCAGATTATAAAGAAGAAGGACTGCAAAATCCAGCAGTTGGGATATTTGCCTCCAAGCTGGATTGGGTGCACAATAAATCCAGAAGCAGTTCCTGGAAGAAGAACCTGTGGGAGGAGTTGTTTTCCTCTCAGGATTGCTCAATCTCTGCCTTTCCTGCCTGAATGACAGAGGGAGAATGAACCCTTTGGAAGCAAAATAAACTTTTGGTTTGTTTTTTTTTTTTTTTTGCCACTCATTTTCTCCTCCAAGCAAACCTTAAAACCAAACCATTTTGGCCTGTTCAAAGACTGAATTATTCAAAGCCCAAATTCCAGAAGTCCAATTGCCACATCAAGAAAAGCTGCTTTTCATACAAAACCTTCTTTCAAACAGCACCTCTCATCCACTTCCAAAATTCCTCCACTCCTAACATCTCAATTCCTGTGCCTTTCACTTGCCCTGCTCACCTTTAGTCCCAAAAATTGGGATAACACCAATTATTTCGTTGATTTTGGAAGGAAAAGTTCCCCAGCAGATGAATATTGATATTCCAATATCCCAGCTCTGATATCCCCATAACAAGCAAAATCCTGAGCAGACATCCCAGGAAAAGGCTATGTGAGGGGTAGCCAAGGTGATGGGAAGAAATTGGCTCAGGATTTATCAGGAAAGCAAAGAATGAGAATTGTTTAGTCTCGAAATGCCTGAGGCAGACAAAAGGCTTTGAAATGTGTGGGAGAGGAGAGAAATCTTTCTGCTGGGCTGCAAGGCAGAACAAAGAAATCTCCAATTTCTCGCATTGAAGGGGCTCAAATTGCTGTGGAAGGGACATAAATCAGGCCCAAAAATCAGATTTTCTCCCTTTTCATGTGGTGAAGTGAGGAGAGAGAGGGAAACTTCTTGCTGGGAGGATTTTTTCCAGTTGTCTGCAGCTGAAGCAGATCTTGGGTTGGTGGATCCAAATTGATCTCATTTTTTGGGTGGATCTGAGTGAGGATTGGGAGGCAGAAAAGGAGCTCAGAATTCTTATCTGTGTCTTATCAGGCCAGCACAGAACCCGAGTGCCAACAGTCCAGGCTTCGGAGGAGCAAAGCCCAGCCTGGGATTATCCCAAATTTCCAGCTCCTTGTGATCCTCTCTGGAAGTGATAAGGCTGGCAGATAAAGGCTGGAGATAAGATTGGCAATCCTGGAGCTTCTGGCTCTGCTTCAAGGTCTCCTTTTTCCCAGAGCTTTTGGAACCTTTCAGCTTTAGGCTGAAGTTTTGTGGATAGTGAAGGTTTTGTGGATAATTGAAGTTTTATGATAATTCTTCTTCTGGGTTGAAATCCTTTGGGATTTTTCCAGAAAAAAACCAAAAAATCCCTTTTGCTTTCTCAGGCCAGCATTGCCCAGTGTGTGCGCGCTCCTGAGAGCTCTGTGGTGACAGAGGGAGATTTAGAGAGACAAGCTTGGGAAATTCCTGTTTTCCAGAGGCATTTCCCAGCTTGAATCCTGCCAACTGAATCCAGCTTGTTCATGGATTCATCCGGAATGCTGGCCTCAGTTTCTGTCTTGCAGCAGAAAAAAAAAAAAAGGAAAATATTCCCTGAATCTTTCCATCTCTCCCACTTCTCATTATCTGAGCTTCTGCTTCCCAGGAATTCCTTCCCTCTGCTCCCTGGAGCTTGCTCAGGAGGCTTTGTTTGCATTCCCTGCTGGGGAATTCCTGTTCCCACAGGACAAACATTTTGGATTTCTCAGAGATTTTGCATTCCTGCACTTCCTGGCGTCCCTCCAGGAGGGGACAAAAAGGGACTGAGAGGTCCCTTTGGAGCTCTGACAGAGTTTTGTGGATTTTGGACCTGCTGAGTTGCTGCCACGTTAAAAAGATCCGTGGATGTCCCGTGGGATTTCTGCCAGACTTTTTTTGGGCTCCTGTGAAGAGTTCTGCTCCCTTCTTGGAATTCACAACCAAAAGGATTTTTTTTAATTTTTTTTTTGCATCCAGAAATCCCAGGGGAGCTGAAGCTTTTTTTAGAGAAACACTGCTGCCAGCACAAGAGCTT
>NDFG01000009.1:71947-84789 GCA_002167245.1 Sporophila hypoxantha
GGGAGGAGGAAGACAAGATTCCCCAAATCATCAGGGGTGAGGAAGAAGTAAATCGGAGGAAGAAAGATCCCCAAAAACATCGTGAGGATGAGATCCAAACCAGTGAGGAAGGTGAGATCCCAAATAACATCAGGGTGAGGAAGGTTGAGATCCCTAAAATCTGTGGGGTGAGGAAGGTGAGATCCCGAAAACAACCAAAGGGGGGAGTAAAGAAGGGTGAGATGCAAAAAAAAATCAGGGTGAGGAAAGCGAGATCCCAAAAACATTCAAGGTTGACGAAAGGTGGATCCCCAAAAACATCAGGTGTGATAAAGGTGAAGATCCCCAAAATTATGAGGGTTGAGGAAGGTGAAGTACCCAAAAATATTCAGGGTGAGTGAGGAAAGGTTGAGATCCCGCATGAATTTCAGGGTGAGGAAGGTGAGATCCCCAGAAATATGAGATGAGGAAGACAAGATTTCCCAAAAATCATCCAGGGTGATAAAGGTGAAGATCCCCAGAATTATCAGGGGTGAAGGAAGGTGAGATCCCCAGAAATATGAGGATGAGGAAGACAAGATTCCCCAAAATCCATTCAGGGTGAGAGAAGGTGAGATTGCCCAGAAAATATCAGATGACAAGATGAGATTCCCAAAAACATCCAGGAGTGAGTTGAAAAAGGTTAAGAATGCCCAAAAAACCCAGGGCGAGGAAGGTTGAGATTCCCACACAACATTCAGGGTGATAAAGGTGAGATCCCCAGAATTATCAGATGAGTTGAGGAAGGTGAGATCCCCAGAAACATCAGGGTGCAAGAAGGTGTAGATTTCCCAAAAATCTAATCAGGGTGAGTGGAGGAAAGGTGAGAGCCCTCAAAAGTACATCAGGACAAGGAAGGCTGAGATCCCAAAACAGCCAGGATGAGTGCAGGACAGGTGAGATCCCAAAGAACACCAGGATGAGGAGGTGAAGATCCCCAATAGATCATCAGGACAAGGAAGGTGAAGATCTCCAAAACACCAGGTGAGGAAGGTTGAGATCCCCAAAATTATCAGATAGTGAGGAAGGTAGAAGAGCCCCAAAAATCATCAAGGTGAGGAAGGTGAGATCCCCAAAAAACAATCCAGGGTGACGAAGGTGAAGATCCCGAAAACCACAGCCTCCAATCTGGAATTCAAGGGGACTCGGTGACTTTGCAGAGTGACGATTCCGCAGGTGGAAAACATTTCAAGACTCCAGCTCGCTACTCCCAGGTGGAAAACATTCCAAGACTCCAAGCTCGCACTCCCAGGTGCAGAACATTCCCTGCTGTCCCCGGGCACAGCTCCTGTCTCGTCCCGGGGATTTCAGCGCTGCCCGGCATGGGGACAGCGGACAGGGGACATCCCGGTGCCCGGACAGGTCACCGACACGGCCCATAGCCAGGGGACACCCCCAAAACACCTCAAAATCCCCCAAACCCCACCCAGCAGGGACAGGAGGCGATGATCCAGCTCCGGACTCCTCCATGAGGGGCACCAAGGCCTGAGGGGTGAAACCCCCTCAGCGCCCCCGCACCCCAAATCCCCCCAATCCCYCAAAGCCACMGTGTCMCCGCTCCGTCCCCTCACASCCGCTGARGCCTCACCCCAGGAATCCCACAGGAACGGGCTCCCCTGACCCTTTATCCCCCCCAAATCCTCCCCGCGGCCCCGCACCTGGCCAGCAGCTCCAGGAACACCACGTTGCTGCAGCAGCCGCCGAACACCAGCCCCACCGCCACGGCCGGGTGCATGGCGTCGCTCCGGGCAACGAGGCGGCGTCCCGGGCCGCGGCCGCATCCCGATCCCGGGAATCTGCCCCGCTCCCGGCCCCGCCGCCGCCCCCGCTTCCTCCGGCCGCCGGTAGTTCGCTCCCGGGGACTACAACTACAACTCCCGGCAGGCTCCGCGCCGCCTCAGCGCAGCTCCCAGCGGGCGCCCCGCCGCAGGGCACGATGGGAGTTGTAGTTCTGCTCTGAAGGGTGTAATGGCGGCGCTGAGGTGGCGTCAGGAGGAGGCGCGGCTCCGGCGCTGTTTGTGGCGGGGAGCAGCCCGTAATTGACTTTTTGGGGTTATTTCGTGACCCCAAAACGCCAGTTAGAGGCAGTTCCTAAGGATGCCATGCCAAAGAATTCCTTCGCTGTTCAAAATAATAATTATTGAAAGGGAGAGCTGGGGGTGCTCGCCTTTTAACCAACAAAACCCTTGGCTGTCCCGTGGCTCCAAACTGGGCCAAAATCCCATTTTCTGTGCAGGGAAGAGGAACCTGCTGAGGCAAAAGGCTCTGGAAGTAGAAGGCAACGAAAATGAATCAGGACAAACGTTAATTCAGGAGTTTTATTGTTTTGGGAAAACCCAAATCTTCACTCACTTCCTACCCCTTCAGCTGGTTCTCAATAATTCTCATTTTTGCTGATGGTTCCTCGCTAGGTTCTTTAAATCCACTTGCAAATCAAATAATTGTGACTCAACCACATTATTAAAAAAAAAAAATAAAACCAACTCTGAACTGGTTTTCATTCCCAATTTCCCTCTGAACATTTCACAAAATCCCTCCTCTAAATAATTCAGCAGCCCTACAACACAGACAATATTACCAGCAGCCCTGGTGCTTCCACACCTCAATTAAATCTATCAAATTAACGAAAGATACAATTCCATGGCAAGAAAAAAACCTCCCCCACTTCCCAGCTGAGAGTGCTCAGGGAAATAATTCCTGCCTTTGGGAAATAACTTTTTAATAAAGTTCTAAACAAATAGCATTTTTTTTGGTTGTTTTGGGGGAGTAACCATGTGAATACAAAGCTGTGTTTCGTGTCAGGTACAAACAGGAGACGTGTGTATTTGTTGAGGTGTGAAATGTTGGACACCGACAGTGGGAGAGCTGTGAATTTTAATAATAACTGAGGAAAATGAAGCATGGAAAAAGGCCTTTGAAAACCCTAGTTGATTTAGGAGCATTGGAATAAAGCGTTAAGATGTTGCTTTTGCTCGTAGTTAATCCATAAAGAGCTCTGCAACAAATACCTTTTGAAATATAATTTTAGAATATTGCTTGTATCCTTGAAACTATAGCTTTGGATAATTATAATAAAGAAATATGCTTATCTCATACCTATTGAAGCAAAGAAAAACAGCTTGAAGAGGAAGATGAACACCACCTCAGGGAAGCTGGACATCACTGTTATGAGATTTATAGTCTCTGCAATTAAAAGGTGGACCCACATTTGGGAGCTGGACTCCACAGATGGATTTCTTTTTCTCTTATGGAAACTGGACCACCATCATCTGGGGATACTCCTTTAAAAACACATCCTGGAGAAACTAAATCACAGCAGTGTCTAGAATTGTGATGTAAAAATTTGGAATAGAAATGCTGATGAGTAAAAATTGGAATAGAAATGCTGAAGAAGCTGATGAGTACCCCTATAAATACCTGTAATCTCAACTATGGGTGTGCAGTTGGAGAAAAACTTCCCCGCTCTACCCAGTGCTGTGTTGCTCATACTTCACCAATTAATTAATAAATTGATTGCTGCTGGAATATTGGCCTGGTCAAGCTTTTATTTATAACACAATTAAAAGGTGGACCCACATTTGGGAAGTGGACTGCACCAGATGGGATTCTCCTTTCTTCTTATGGAAACCAGACCAGCCCATCTGGGGATACTCCTTTAAAAACATGTCCTGAGAGAAACTAAATCACAATAGTGTATAGAATTGTGACGTAAAAATTAAAAATAGAAACTGCTGAAAAGCTGATGAGTACCCTATAAATACCTGTAAGCCTCAACTATGGGTGTGCAGTTGGAGGGAAAACTTCCCCACTGTACCAGCGCTGTATGCTCATACTTTACCATATTAATTAATATTGATTGCTGCTTGAATATTGGCCTGGCCAAGCTTCTTATTTATACACAATTAAAAGGTGGACCCACATTTGGGAGTGGACCCACCAGATGGGATTTGTCTTTCTTCTTATGGAAACTGGACCACCACATCTGGGGATACTCCTTTAAAAACATATCCTGAGAAAAACTAAATCACAACAGTTTATAGAATTGTGATGTAAAAACTGGAAATAGAAATTGCTGATGAGTAAAAATTGGAAATAGAAACTGCTGAAAAAAACTGATGAGTACACCTATAAACACCTGTAATCCTCAATTATGGGTGTGCAGTTGGAGGGAAACTCCCCCCACTGTACCAGCGCTGTATGGCTCATACTTTACCATATTAAATAATAAAGTGATTGCTGCTTGAATATTGGCCTGGTCAAGCTTCTTATTTATAACACAATTAAAAGGTGGACCACATCTGAGGAGCTGGACTCCACCAAGATGGGATTTGTCTTTCTTCTTATGGAAACTGGACCAGCACCATCTGGGATACTCCTTTAAAAACACATCCTGAGAGAAACTAAATCACAACAGGGTTATAGAATTGTGATGTAATAATTTGGAATAAATATTGCTGATGAGTAAAAATTGGAAATAGAAAATGCTGAAAAGGCTGATATAAATACCTGTAAGCCTCAACTATGGTGTGCAGTTGGAGGGAAAACTTCCCCTCTGCGACCCAGCGCTGTGTTGCTCATACTTTACCATATTAATAAAAAATTGATTGCTGCTTGAATATTGGCCTGGTCAAGCTTCTTATTTATAACACAATTAAAAGGTGGACCCACATTTGGAAGTGGACTCCACCAGGTGGGATTTGTCTTTCTTCTTATGGAAACTGGACCACCACCATCTGGGGATACTCCTTTAAAAACATATCCTGAGAAAAACTAAATCACAACAGTTTATAGAATTGTGATGTAAAAACTGGAAATAGAAAATGCTGATGAGTAAAAATTGGAATAGAAAATTGCTGAAAAAAAAACGGATGAGTACCCCTATAAACACTGTAACCTCATAACTATGGTGTGCAGTGGAGGGAAACTTCCTCCGCTGTACCCACGCTGTGTTGCTCATATTTCACCATATTAATTAATAAATTGATTGCTGCTTGAATATTGGCCTGGTCAAGCTTCTTATTCACACAACCAGAAATGGATCAGCAATAATATTCGATATATTTTGCAGAGAAAGGGGTGAAAAGCAGGACTGGGGTGGCAGTGGCTCTCAGGGGTGGCGCGTTCTCCACCGGGTGGGATGGGGGGCAGGAGTGTCTGGAGGGGCAGCGGGGCCCGGGGGAGCTGGCGTGGCTGCGTTTCCTCAGGGGCACCCGGCTCGGCTTTCCCCTCTGCAGCAACCACGGAGGAAAAAGGAGTTTATTCCAATGGGAAATGAGAATTTATCACAGATTCCCAGGGGTTCTGGGGGGAATGGCTCAACTCATCCACTCTAAGAGCGTCACTGGTTTTGTTTTTTTTTAATTTTTTGCAATTTAATCATAAAATAAATCTTTTGAGTTTTAATATTTGGAATTTTGGGGTATTTGGAATTTTGGATATTTGGAATATTTGGAATTCTGGGATATTTTGGAATTCCGGAATTTTTGGAATTCTGGAAATTTAAAATATTGGAATTGTGAAATTTTTGAATATTTGGAATTCTGGAATTTTTTAATATTTTGATTTTTGGAATTCCTGATATTTGAATATTTGGAATTCTGGAACTTTTTAATATTTTGAATTCTGGAATTTTAATATTTGGAATTCTGGATTTTTTTGAATTCTGGACTTTTAAAATATTTGGAATTCTGGAATTTTTGAATATCCTGAATTTTGGATTTTTTTTGAATTTTTGGATTTTTTGGAATATTTGGAATTCTGGAACTTTTGGAATTCTGGAATTTTTGATTATTTGGAATTTGGGCATGTTTGAATATTTGAAATTCTGGAATTTTTGAATGTTTTGGAATTTTTTAATATTGGGAATTCTGGAATATTTTGGAATTCTGGAATTTTTTAATATTTGGAATTCTGGAATGGTAATATTTGGAATTCTGGATTTTTTTAATTCTGGACTTCTAAAATATTTGGAACGCTGGAATATTTGGAATATTTGGAATTCTGGACTTTTAAAATTTTGGAATTCTGGGATTTTTGAATATCTGGAATTCTTGAATTTTGGAATATTTGGATTTTTTGGAATATTTTGAATTCTGGAACTTTTGGAATTCTGGAATATTGGAGTTCCAGCACTGCGTGGCTCGGATACGCCCTGGATGGTGGGATATTGTCCCTGCCGTGCCGGGGATGATCTCCCGAGGTCCCTCCCGCCACAACTTGTCACAGACATTTCTTTTATGAAAAGAAAGGATTTTTCTTGCTGAAGCTGAGAAAGTTTCAGCAACGAGATGCAAACCATGATTATCTGCTGCTGTGGAATGCACCAGAGGATCCGTGCTGTCCCTGTGATGTTTGGGTCTGTGCCCATCACAGCAGAGCTGGCTCTCGCTCTCTGTCGGGCCAGCTCCTTTTATCATTTTTACTTTCTATTCTTAGCTTAGCAGCTTCTGGAAACCTTCTCTTTTTTAATTTTTAGTATAGTTATATAGTAAATATTATAGATATCATAAAATAATAAACCAAGCTTGTGAACGTGGAGTCAACGTTCTTGTCTCCCACCTCAGCTGCAAACCCGGTGAGCGCTGTCACCCGCACCCACTGTAGCACTCCCTATGGACATCAGCAAAGCTCCTTGGAGATTTGATGAGAGAATGGGACAGCATTTTTACTTCCTGACTTCTTGACCCCCACCCATAAGCCTATCCTGTAACCCTACAGTGTAGCAGTCCCTATGGACATAAGCAAAGCTCCTTGGAGGATTTGAATGAGCATTTTTACTTCCTGACTTCTTGACCCCCACCCTATAGCCTACCTCTGTAACCCTATAGGCCAGGACTTTAACCTTTTCCATTGGCCAAAACTCAATCCTCCTAAACCCTATAAAAGTGGCATATTTTAGCCCATTCCTTGAACGAGCGCGGATCAGACCCTTCACATCAATAAAGACATCCTGCAGGGGCTCCAGGAGAGCTGCAGAGGGACTGGGGACAAGGCCTGCAGGGACGGCACCAGGGAATGGCTCCCACTGCCAGAGGGCAGGCATGGATGGATCTTGGCAATGAGGAATTCCTGGCTGGGCTGGGATTGCCAGAGCAGCTGGGGCTGCCCCTGCATCCCTGCAATGTCCAAGAAGGATTGGAGCAGCCTGGGATAGGGGAGGTGTCCCTGGAATCAGCTTGGAGGTCCTTCCCACCCAAACTGCTCTGGGATTCTGGGATTTGGGACACTCAGAATCCATCCAGGGATTTTTATGGAAAATGGGGAGAGAAAAGAGAGGAGAAGGGAAGGGAGACCTTCATGGTTTGCTGAGATTCCAAGTGAAGGCCCTGGTCCATGATCGCCTCTTCCCTCTCTCACTGTCTGCTGGTGCCTCCAGCCCTGGCTAACCATGCTGGCAAGCAGCTGAAATCCTGAGCTGAAATCACATAAGAGCTGTGTTGAAGTTGTCACAAGGTTTTCGGGGTGAAGGAAGAGATGTAGATCTGACTCCATATTTCAGAGGCTTGATTTATATGTTATGATATATACATCTATTATAACTATCCTAAAAGAAAAAGAAAAGGAGAGTTTCCAGAAGCTGCTAAGCGAAGCTAAGAAAAGTAAGAATGATAACAAACCTGCTCTCTTGGACTGTGTCTGAGAGATCTCACTCTGGATTGGTCACCAACTCTAAACATCCAAACTGGGCCAATCAGGCAGACCTGTTACATTCCACAGCAGCACATAACCTATTGTTTATGTCTGCTTGCTGAACTTCTCAGCTTCAAGCAGGAAAATCCTAGAGAGAGATTTTTCATAAAAGAAATGTCTGTGACAGAGCTGATAACTCTCCTGCTTGCTATCGGTTGTGCCTGCGGCCAGGCCTGAGCCAGCCGGGGACATCGGGCCTTCTGTTCCCCTGGGCTCTGATGTTAGCAAAGGCCCCAGAGGAATTTTATCAACACCCACCTGGCTCGGGCTTTCGGGAGCTCGTTCCAGAGGCGCTCCCAGCCCCGGGGAAGACATGTGCCTCTGGGGCAGCGGCAGCTCCGGCCACAGCAGCTGCTCCAGCCCGGGCAGAACTGTCTCAGGAGGACGAAAACGCTGTCTCCAGGCCAGCCCAGCCAATGAAGCTGTGGGGAGGAAAGATTCCATGATTATAAAGAGTCTGGTTTAAGGAGGTTTGTTTTTCTGCAGCTGCACCGAGTTTTCTTCAGCGCCTTTTCCCCTCCAAACAAAGCTCTTTGAAAATCCTTCCTGTGGGATCCTGGTGCCATTTAAGGACCACCAACTTCAAGATTTTTGGTTCAATTCTTCAGGAATTTCAAGATATATCCCAAATTTCACTCAGAGGGAGTGTGCTAATCACATAAGAGTGCTTTAAAACTCTTCTTTTAAAACCATATTTCTCACTCCCAATTCTATTTTTCCACACCTGCACCAAGTTTCTGCAGCACCTTTTCCTTACACACAGAAATTCTCTTGAAAATCCCTCCTGTGGGAGCTCCTGGTGCCATTTAAGGACTCACCAACTTCAAGATTTTTGGTTCAATTCTTGAATCATGGTTTCTCTCCAGTGCCACTCAGCACCAAAATTGCTAATTATGCAAAGAGGGAATAACTCTTATTTTATAACCATATTTCTCACTCCAGTTCTGGTTTTCCACATCTGCACCAAGTTTCTTTCAGCGCTTTTCCCCTCCAACAAAGCTCTTGAAAATCCCTCCCTGTGGGAAGGATGCCATTTAAGGACCACCAATTTCAAGATTTTTTCGTTCAAATTCTTGGGTCATGATCTCTCCCAAATTCCACTCAGCACCATCTGTGCTAATCATGTAAAGAGAGGACACCTCCTTTTTTAAAACCATTTTCTCACTCCAATTCTATTTTCCCACACCTGCACCAAGTTTCTTTCAGCGCCTTTTCCCCTCCAAACACACTCTTGAAAATCCTTTCCTGTGGGAGCTCCTGGTGCCATTTAACGGACCACCAATTTCAAGACTTTTGCTTCAATTCTTGGGATTTTTGTCTCATGATATCTCCCAAATGCCGACTCAGCAGGAACTGTGCTAATCACATAAGAGAATAACTAAGAGGGAATAACTCTTATTTTATAACCATATTTCTTACTCCAATTCTGGTTTTCTCCACATCTGCACAAGTTTCTTTCAAATATCAAATATCTTCAATATCCCCTGCACAAAAAGCTCTTGAAATCCCTCCCTGTGGGAGCACCTTGCAATTTAAGGACCACCAATTTCAAGATTGTTGGTTCAGTTTGTGAGGAATTCCAAGCTCATGACATCTCCCAATTCCACTCAGCAAGGAACTCTGCTAATAATGTAAAGAGAGAATAATTCTGGTTTTAAACCATATTTCTCACTCCAATTCTACTTTCCCCACCTGCACCAAGTTTCTTTCAGCGCCTTTCCCCTCCAAACAAAACTCTTGAAAATCCCTTCCTGTGGGAGCTCCTGGTGCCATTTAAGGACCACCAATTTCAAGATTTTTGGTTCAATTCTCAGAATTCCAAGCTCATGATAATCTCCCAAATGCCACTCAGCAGGAACTCTGCTAATCACATAAGAGGAAATAACTAAGAGGGAATACTCCTGTTTTATAACCATATTTTCTCACTCCAATTCTGGTTTTCACACCTGCAACCAAGTTTCTTTCAAATATCAAATATCTTCAAATATCCCTGCACAAAAAGCTCTTTGGAAAATCCCTCCCTGTGGGAGCACCTTGCCAATTTAAGGACCACCAATTTCAAGATTGTTTGTTTCAGTCTTGAGGAATTTCCAAGCTCATGACATCTCCCAAATTCACTCAGCAGGAACTCTGCTAATCATGTAAAAAGAGAATAATTCTGGTTTTAAACCATATTTCTACTCCAATTCTATTTTTCCACACCTGGACCAAGTTTCCTTTCAGCGCCTTTTCCCCTCCAAACAAAGCTCTTGAAAAACCTCCTGTGGGAGCTCCTAGTGCCATTTAAGGACCACAAAATTAAGATTATTTGGTGCAATTCTTGAATTTGGTATCTCCCAGTGCCACTCAGCACCACAATGTGTCTAATTATGCAAGAGGGAATAACTCTTATTTATATAACCAATCATGTATCATCACTCCAGATTTCTGTTTTCACATCTGCACAAGTTGTTTACAGCACCTTTTCCCTCCAAACAAAAGCTCTTGATATCCTTCCTGTTGGAGAGCTCCTGTGCCATTAAGACCACAACTGCAGATTTTGGTTTCAGATTCTTGAATCGTAATCTCTCAAATTATCACTCAGGCACCTATCTCGTGCTAATCATGTTAAGAGAGAGGACACCTCTTTTTTTAAACCATCATTTCTCACTCAATTCTATTTCCCACACATGTCACCAAGTTTCTTCAAGCACCTTTTCCTCTCAATACACACTCTTGAAAAATCCCTTCTGTGGGAGCTCCTGGTGCATTTAAGGTACACCAATTTTCAAGACTTTTGTCTATCAATTCTTGGAATTTTTTGGTCTCATGACTATGCTCCCAAATGCCACTCAGCAGAACTGTGCTATCACAATAAGAGGATAGTAACTAAGAGGAATAACTGCTTATTTTATAACCAATTTCTTACTCCAATTCTGGTTTTCCACACTGCACCCAAGTTTCTTCAAATTATCAGAATATTTCAAATATCCCTGCACATAAAAGGCTTTGAAATCCCTCCTGTGGGAAGCACCTCAATTTAAGGACCACCACAGTTTCAAGATTTTTGGTTCAATTATTCGCGGAATTCCAAGCTCGGTCTCTCCAAATGTCATCAGCAGGAACTCTGTAAATAATGTAAAAGAGAATAATTCTGGTTTTAAAACCATATTTCTCACTCCAAATTCTACTTTTTCCCCACCTGCACCGAGTTTCTTTCAGCGCCTTTTCCCCCTCCCACAGAAGCTCTTGAAAATCCCTTCTGTGGGAGCAACCTGGTGCCATTTAAAGGACCATTCAATTTCAAGATTTTTTGATTCAATTCTCAGGATTTTCCAAGTGCAATGGTCTCTTCCCAAATGCCACTCAAAGCAGGAAACTGTGCTAATCCATAAGAGGAAGTAACTAAGAGGGCATACTCCTTTGTTTTAACCACTTTCTCACTCAATTCTGGTTTTCACAATCTGCACCACACTTTCTTTAAATATAAATATCTTCAATAGCTCCCTGCACAAAAAGCTCGTTGAAAAATCCCTCCCTGTGGGAGCAACCTTGCCAATTTAAGGACAAACCAATTCAAGATTGTTGGTCTCAGTTCTGAGAAATTCCAAGCTCATGACATCTCCCAGATTCCATCTAGCAAGGAACTCTGCTAATCATGTAAAGAGAAATAATACTCTGGGTTTAAAAACCTATTTCTCACATCTCAATTCTATATTTTCCACACCATGCACCAAGATCTATCAAATATCAAAATATCCTTTCAAATAATCAAATATCTTCAAATATTCTCCTCCACAGAAAGCTCTTGAACAATCCCTCCCTGTAGGGAGCTGCCCTGGTGCCATTAAGGACCACAAGTTGTCAAGTATTTTGGTGCAATTCTGTGAGATCATGAATCCTCTCCCAAGATTCACTGCGAGCACAGACTGTTTAACACGCACATAAAGTGGGAATAAGACTCTTTATTTGTAAAACCATATATTCTCACTTCCAAGGTTCTATATTTTGCCAACACCTGCGACACAAGTTCTTTCAAGTGATTCAAGATTATCAAGTGTCTTCAAATATCCCCTGCCAAAGAAAAATCTCTCGGAAAAAGTCCCTGCCTTTGGATAAAAAATGAACCATTCCTTCCCATGCCAGGTTTGCTGCTGTCCCCTCCAGGCTAATGATGATGATGGATGGATGATGGATTGATGATGAGGATGATATGATGATGAAAGGTTTAAGATGCCCTCCATCCAGCCCAGGCACTCAACTTGCTCTCTGAGGTGGCCTGCTGCAGCAATATCCTCACCTGTTCCAGTGTGTTTGCTGCTGCCCCGCCATTTAATGATGATGATGAGATAATGAGATGAAGAGATGATGATGATGAAGATGATTGATGATCGAGGAGGA
Organism: Sporophila hypoxantha; assembly: GCA_002167245.1. Classification (NCBI taxonomy): domain Eukaryota; kingdom Metazoa; phylum Chordata; class Aves; order Passeriformes; family Thraupidae; genus Sporophila; species Sporophila hypoxantha. The sequence goes on from NDFG01000009.1 coordinate 84,035, forward strand.
GATGATTGATGGTTTGCTGCGTGCTCCCTCCAGGCTACATGATGGATGATGACATGAGGATAGATGACTGATGAATGGTGGTTTGAGCCTCCTCCATCCCAGTCAGTGTGCTCACCTGCTCTCCGAGCGTGCCCTGCTGCCTCCCATGTCAATGGTGATTGTATGATGATGATGAGGATATGATGACTGGTTTGATGCCCCTGCCATCTCACCTGCTCCCTGAGGATGGCCCTGCTGCCCCTCATGTCAATGATGAAGCATGAGAGGATGGTTTGATGCCCTCCATCTCACTGTCCCCAAGGTGGCCCTGCTCAGGAATTCTGCACCTGGAGCCAGGTGTATTTGCTGCTTGCCCCCTTCAATGATTGGATTGATTGATGCATGATGATGATGATGATGATGGTTTGATGCTCCTCCACCTCACCTGTCCCCTGAGGTGGCCCTGCTGCTCCCCCGATGTCAATGATGAGGATGAATGGATGATGGTTTGATGCCCCTCCATCTCACCTGCTCCCGTAGTGGCCCTGGCTGGCCCCGAGACCCACTGTGGCACCGGCCGGGGTGCAGCTCCGTCACGCGGAGGATCATCGCACTGGTCTCACTGGCCCTCAACTCACCAAAAATCCAAATGTTGAAAACAGGGCACGATGGGCAATGGCCTCAGAGAGAAATGAGAATTTTTTGGTTTGATTTAACACAACCCAAGTGGGTTGGAGTTTATTAGAAATGAGAATTTTTATTTAACCAGCCCAACG
>NDFG01000009.1:84814-99207 GCA_002167245.1 Sporophila hypoxantha
CGGGCCGCGTTCTACCCAGCGCTGTGTTGCTCATACTTTATCATATTAATTATAAATTGATTGCTGCTTGAATTATTGGAACTAGTCAATTAAAAGGGTGACCCACATCTTGAGGAGCTGGACTCCACGATGGGATTCTCTTTCTTCTTATGGAAACTGGACCACCAGCCATCTGGGGATACTCCTTTAAAAACATATCCTGAAAAAACTTAATCACAACAGTTTATAGAATTGTGATGTAAAAATTGGAATAGAAACTGCTGAAAAAAAACTGATGGAGTGCCCCTATAAACACCTGTAACCCTCAAAACTATGGGTGTGCAGTTGGAGGAAAACTTCCCCCGCTGTTACCCAGCGCTGTACTGCTCATACTTTACCATATTAATTAATAAATTGATTGCTGCTTGAATATTGGCCTGCGTCAAGCTTCTTATCACAACAGTGTCAGGTACAAACAGGAGACGTGTGTATTTGTGAGGTGCGAAATGTGTGGACACCCAACAATGGGAGAGCTGTGAATTCTAATAATAACTGAGGAAAATGAAGCATGGAAAAGGCCTTTGAAATTAACCCTAGTTGATTTAGGAGATTGAAATTAAAGCGTTAAGGATGTTGCTTTTGCTTAGTTATCCATAAAGAGCTCTGCAAAATAACCTTTTGAAATATAATTTTAGAATATTGTTGTATCCTTGAAACTATAGCTTTGGGATATATATAAAGAAATATGCTTATCTCAACCTATAAGCAAGAAAACAGCTTGAGAGAGGAAGATGAACACACCTCAGATCGACAGGAAGCTGGACTCACTGTTATGAGATTTATAGTCTCTGCAATTAAAAGGTGGACCCACATTTGGGAGCTGGACTCCACCAGATGGATTTGTCTTTCCTTCTTTATGGAAACTGGACACACCATCTTGGGGATACTCCTTTAAAAACACATCCTGAGAAAAACTAAATCACAGCAGTGTCTAGAATTGTGATGTAATAAATTTGGAATAAATATTGCTGATGAGTAAAAATTGGAAATAGAAAATGCTGAAGAAGCTGATGAGTACCCCTATAAATACCTGTAACCTCAACTATGGGTGTGCAGTTGGAGGGAAAACTTCCCCGCTGTACCCAGTGCTGTTTGCTCATACTTACCAATTAATTAATAAATTGATTGCTGCTGAATATTGGCCTGGTCAAGCTTCTTATTTTATAACACAATTAAAAGGTGGACCCACATTTGGGAAGTGGACTGACCAGATGGGATTTCTTTTCTTCTTTGGAAACCGCGACCAGCACCATCTGGGATACTCCTTTAAAACACATGTCCTGAGAGAAACTAAATCACAAAGTGTATAGAATTGTGACGTAAAAATTGAATAGAAATATGCTGAGAAAGCTGATGGTACCCTATAAATACCTGTATTAGCTCAACTATGGTGTGCAGTTGGAGGGAAAACTTCCCCCACTGTACCAGCGCTGTGTTGCTCATACTTACCATATTAATTAATAAATTGATTGCTGCTTGAATATTGGCCTGGCAAGCTTCTTATTTATAACACAATTTAAAAGGTGGACCCAATTTGGGAGTGGACTCACCAGATGGGATTTGTCTTTCTTCTTTTATGGAAACAGACCAGCACCATCTGGGGATACTCTTTAAAAACATATCCTGAGAAAAACTAAATCACACAGTTATAGAATTGTGACGTAAAAATGGAAGTAGAAATTGCTGATGAGTAAAAATTGGAAATAGAAACTGCTGAAAAAAGCTGATAGTAAATAACCTGTAACCTCAATTATGGTGTGCAGTTGGAGGAAACTTCCCCACTGTACCCAGCGCTGTATGGCTCATACTTTACCATATTAAATAATAAATGTGATTGCTGCTTGAATATTGGCCTGGTCAAGCTTCTTATTTATAACACAATTAAAAGGTGGACCCACATTGAGGAGCTGGACTCCACCAGATGGGATTCTCTTGTCTTCTTATTGGAAACTGGACCAGCACCATCTGGGGATACTTCCTTTAAAAACACATCCTGAGAAAAACTAAATCACAACAGTTTATAGAATTGTGATGTAAAAATTGGAAAATAGAAAATGCTGAAAAAGCTGATGAGTACCCCTATAAAAACCTGTAACCTCAACTATGGGTGTGCAGTTGGAGGGAAAACTTCCCCCGCTGTACCCAGTGCTGTTGCTCATACTTTACCAATTTAATAATAAAATTGATTGCTGCTTGAATATTGGCCTGGTCAAGCTTCTTATTTATAACACAATTTAAAAGGTGGACCCACATTGGGAGTGGACTCCACCAGAGTGGGATTCTCTTTTTTCTTTTGGAAACCAGACCAGCACCATCTGGGGATACTCCTTTAAAAACACATCCTGAGAGAAACTAAATCACACAGTGTATAGAATTGTGATGTAATAATTATGAATAAAATGCTATGAATAAAAAATTGGAATAGAAAATGCTGAAAAAAGCGTGAGTATATAATACCTGTAAGCCTCAACTATGGGTGTGCAGTTGGAGGGAAAACTTCCCCCACTGTACCCAGCGCTGTATTGCTCATATTTACCATATTAATTAATAAATTGATTGCTGCTTGAATATTGGCCTGGTCAAGCTTCTTATTTTATAACACAATTAAAAGGTGGACCCACATTTGGGAGCTGGACTCCACCAGATGGGGTTTGTCTTTCTTCTTTGGAAACTGGACAGCACCATCTGGGGATACTCCTTTAAAAACACATCCTGAGAAGAAACTAAAATCACACAGCAGTTGTATAGAATTGTGATGTAATCATTTGGAATAAATATGCTGATGAGAATAAAAATTGGAAATAGAAACTGTCTGAAAAAAACCTGATGAGATACCCCTATAAATACCTGTAATCCTCAATTATGGGTGTTGCAGTTGGAGGGAAAACATTCCCCCACTGTACCCAGCGCTGTATTGCTCACTTCTTTACCATATTAATTAATAAATTGATTGCTGCTGAATATTGGCCTGGTCAAGCTTCTTATTTATAACAACAATTAAAAGGTGACCCAAATTTGTAGGAGCTGGACTTCCAGCAGATGGGATTGCTCTTTCTTCTTTTGGAAAAACTGACCAGCAACCATCTGGGGGATACTCCTTTTGGGATACATCCTGAGAGAAACTAAAATCACAACAGTGTATAGAATTGTGATGTAAATTGGAATAAATATTGCTTGATGAGTAAAAATTGGAATAGAAAATGCTGAAAAAAGCTGATATACAATACCTGTAAGCCTCTAATTATGGTGTGCAGCTGGAGGGAAAACTTCCCCGCTGTACCCAGCGCTGTGTTGCTCATACTTTACCATATTAATTAATAATGATTGCTTGCTGGAATATTGGCCTGGTCAAGCTTCTTATTTATAACACATTAAAAGGTGGACCACACATTTGGGAAGTGGGGACTCCACCAAGACGGATTCTCTTTCTTCTTTTGGAAACTGGGCCAAGCACCATCTGGGATACTCCTTTAAAAACACATCCTGAGAGAAACTAAATCACAGAACAGTTTATTAGAAATGTGATGTTAATAATTGGAAAAAAATATTTGCTGATGAGTAAAAAATTGGAATAGAAACTGCTGAGAAAGCTGATAAGGCCCCTATAAATACCTGTAACCTTCAACTATCGGTGTGCAGTTGGAGGGAAAAACTTCCCCCGCTGTACCCAGCACTGTATGCCATACTTCTTACCATATTAATAAAAAATTGATTGCTGCTTGAATATTGGCCTGGTGTCAAGGCTTTCTATTCACACCAACCAGAGAAATGGATCAGAAATAATATTCGATATATTTTGCAGAGAAAGGGGTGAAAAAGCAGAACTGGGGTGGCAGCGGCTCTCAGGGGTGGCCGCTTCTCCACCGGGGGTGGGATGGGGGCAGGAGGTGTCTGGAGGGCAGCGGGGCCGGGGGAGCTGGCGTGGCTGCGTTTCCTCAGGGGGCACGCCGGCCGGCTCTTCCTCCTCTGCCAGCAACCACAGGAGGAAAAAGGAGTTTATTCCAGTGGAAATGAGAATTTAACACAGATTCCCAGGGGTTCTGGGGAATGGCTCAACTCATCCACTCTAAGAAGTCACTGGTTTTGTTTTTTTTTAATTTTTTTGAATTTGATCATAAAATAAATCTTTGAGTTTTAATATTTGGAATTTTGGGGTATTTGGAATTTTGGGATATTTGGAATATTTGGAATTCTGGATATTTGGAATTCCGGAATTTTTTGGAATTCTGGAAATTTTTTAAATATTGGGAATTGTGAAATTTTTTGAATATTTGGAATTCTGGAATTTTTTAATATTTTGAATTTTTTGGAATTCTTGAATATTTGAATATTTGGAATTCTGGAACTTTTTAATAATTTTGAATTCTGGAATTTTAATATTTGGAATTCTGGATTTTTTTGAATTCTGGACTTTTAAAATATTTGAATTCTGAATTTTGAATGATCTGGAATTCTGGAATTTTTGGATTTTTTTTTGAATTTTTGGATTTTTTGGAATATTTGAATTCTGGAACTTTTGGAATTCTGGAATTTTTTGATTATTTGAATTTGGGCATGTTTGAATATTTGAAATTCTGGATTTTTGAATGTTTGGAATTCTTTTATATATTGGGAATTCTGGAATATTTTTGGAATTCTGGAATTTTTTATATTTTTGAATTTCTGGAATGGTAATATTTTGGAATTCTGGATTTTTTTGAATTCTGGACTTTAAAATATTGGAACGCTGGAATATTTGGAATATTTGGAATTCCGGACTTTTAAAATATTTGGAATTCTGGGATTTTTGAATATCTGGAATTCTGAATTTTTTGATTATTTGGAATTTAGGTATATTTGAATATTTGGAATTCTGGAATATTTTGGAATTTCTGGAATATTTTGAAATTCTGGAGTATTTGAAATTCTGAATTTTTGGAATATTTGAATCCTGGAATATTTGGATTCTTGGGATTTTTTTTGAATTTCTGGAATTTTTGAATATTTGAATTTTTGGATATTTGCAATTCTGGAGGGATTATGGAATTCTGGTATTCTTGGAATTTTGGAATTTTGAATATTTGGAATTGTGAAATGTTGAATATTGGAATATTTGAATAATTTTGAATTACTGGATTTTTTTAATATTTGGGAATTCTGAATTTTTGGAATTCTGGAATTTTTTAATATTTGGATCTGGAATTTATGGAATTCTGGAATTTGTTGGAATTCTGGAATTTTTTTAATATTTGGAATTGTGAAATGTTTGAATATCTTTTTTAATTGAGATATTTGGAAATTTAGGGATTATTTGGAATTTGGGATATTTGGAATATTGGAATTCTGGAATTTTTTGGAATTGTGCGACTTCTTAATATTTGAATTTCTGTGGATATTTTGTAATATTGGAATTCTGGGATTTTTTAAATAATTTGGAATTCTGGAATTTTTTAATATTTGGAATTCTGGAATTTATGGAATTCTGGAATTTTCGGAATTCTGGAATTTTTTAATATTTGGAATTGTGAAATGTTGACTATTTGGAATATTTGAATATTTTGAATTCTGGATTTTTTTAATATTTGGAATTCTGGAATTTTTGGAATTCTGGAATTTTTGGAATTCTGGAATTGTTGAATATTTGGAATTCTGGATTTTAAGAAAAATATTTGGAATTCTGGAAGCTTTGGAATTCTGGAATTCTTGAATATTCAAAATTCTGGAATTTTTGAATATTTGGAATGCTGGAATATTTGGAATTCTGGAATTTTTGGAATTGTGTAATTTTTGAATATTTGGAATATTTGAATATTTTGAATTCTGGAATTTTTTAATAGTTGGAATATTTGGAATTCTGGATTTTTAAAAAACATTTGGAATTCTGGAAGTTTTTGAATTCTGGAATTTTTGAATATTTGAACTTTCTGAATAACTGGAATTCTGGGATATTTGGAATATTTTGGAATCCTGGAATATTTGGAATTCTGGAATTTTTTTTTGAATTCTGGAATTTTTGAATATTTGGAATTCTGGAATATTTTGGGATTCTGGAATTTTTGAATATTTGGAATTCTGGAATATATGAAATGCTGGGATCCTGAAATATTTTGGAATCCTGGAATATTTGGAATTCTGGATTTTTTGCAATTCTGGAGAATTTGGAATTCTGGTATTCTGGAATTCTTGGAATTCTGGAATTTTTGAATATTTGGACTTTCTGAATAACTGGAATTCTGGGATATTTGGAATTCTGGGATTTTTTCATATTTGGAATTCTGGAATTTTTGGGGATTCTGGAATTTTTGAATATTTGGAATTCTGGAATATTTTGGAATCCTGGAATATTTGGAATTCTGGAATTTTTTGAATTCTGGAATTTCTGGAATATTTGGAATTCTGGAATATTTGGAATTCTGGAATTTTTGAATATTTGCAATTCTGGAGGATTTGGAATTCTGGAATTTTTGACTATTTGGACTTTTTGAATAACTGGAATTCTGGGATATTTGGAATACTGGAATTTTTTAATATTCGAACATTTTTGAATTTGGGGAATTCTGGAATATTTGGAATTCTGGGTTTTTTTGAAAAAATATTTTCATTATTCAAAATATTTTGAATTCTGGAATTTTTTAATATTTAGAACTTTTAAATATTTTGAATTCTGGAATATTTGGAATTCCAGCAGTGCGTGGGGCTCGGATCGCCCTGGGATGGTGGGCATTGTCCCTGCCCGTGCCGGGGATGATCTCCGAGGTCCCTCCCGCCCACACCTGTCRCAGACATTTCTTTTATGAAAAGAAAGGATTTTTCCTGCTGAAGCTGAGAAGTTTCAGCAACGAGATGCAAACAATAATTATCTGCTGCTGTGGAATGCACCAGGAGGATCCGTGTTTGCTCCCCTGTGGATGTTTGGGTCCCGTGACCATCACAGCAGAGCTGGCTCTTGCTCTCTGTCGGGCCCAGCTCCTTTGTTATCATTCTTTACTTTCTATTCTTAGCTTAGCAGCTTCTGGAAACCTTTCCTTCTTTTTAATTTTTAGTATAGTTATAATATATATATATATATAAAATAAAATAATAAACCAAGCCTTCTGAACGTGGAGTCAACGTTCTCATCTCCCCCCTCAGCTGCAAACCGCGGTGAGCGCTGTCACCCGCACCCACCTGTAGCCGTCCCTATGGACATCAGCAAAGCTCCTTGGAGGATTTGAATGAGAGAATGAGACAGCATTTTTACTTCCTGACTTCTTGACCCCCACCCCATAGCCTATCTCTGTAACCCTATAGTGTAGCAGTCCCTATGGACATAAGCAAAGCTCCTTGGAGGATTTGAATGAGACAGCATTTTTACTTCCTGACTTCTTGACCCCCACCCTATAGCCTATCTCTGTAACCCTATAGGCCAGGACTTTAACCTTTTCCATTGGTCAAAACTGAATCCTTCTATATCCTATAAAAGTGGCATATTTTAGCCCACTCCTCAGAACGAGCGCGGATCGGACCCTTCACATCAATAAAGACATCCTGCAGGGGCTCCAGGAGAGCTGCAGAGGGACTGGGGACAAGGCCTGCAGGGACAGCACCCAGGGAATGGCTCCCACTGCCAGAGGGCAGGCATGGATGGGATCTTGGCAATGAGGAATTCCTGGTGTCCCTGGAATCAGCTTGGAGGTCCCTTCCCACCCAAACTGCTCTGGGATTCTGGGATTTGGGACACTCAGAATCCATCCTGAGGGATTTTTATGGAAAATGGGGAGAGAAAAGAGAGGAGAAGGGAAGGGAGACCCTTCATGGTTTGCTGAGATTCCAAGTGAAGGCCCTGGGTCCATGATCGCCTCTTCTCCTCTCTCTCTTATCTGCTGTGCCTCCAGCCCTGGGCTAACCACGCTGGCAAGCAGCTGAAATCCTGAGCTGAAAATCACTAAAGAGCTGTGTTGACAGTTGTCACAAGGTTTTCGGGGTGAAGGAAGAGACGTAGATCTGACTCCATATTTCAGAAGGCTTGATTTRTTATGTTATGATATATACATCTGTTATAACTATCCTAAAAGAAAAAGAAAAGGAGAGTTTCCAGAAGCTGCTAAGCKAAGCTAAGAAAAGTAAAGAATGATAACAAACCTGCTCTCTCGGACTGTGTCTGAGAGATCTCASTTCTGGATTGGTCACCAACTCTAAACATCCAAACTGGGCCAATCCAGGCAGACCTGTTACATTCCACAGCAGCACATAACCTATTGTTTATGTCTGSTTGCTGAACTTCTCAGCTTCAGCAGGAAAATCCTAAGAGAGGATTTTTCATAAAAGAAATGTCTGTGACAGAGCTGATAACTATCCATGCTTGCTATCGGTAGCTCTGAGGCCAGGCCTGAGCCAGCCGGGACATCGGGCCTTCTGTTCCCCTGGGCCTCTGATGTTTGCAAAGGCCCCAGAGGAATTTATTAACACCCACCTGGCTCGGGGCTTTCGGGGAGYTCGTTCCAGAGCGCTCCCAGCCCCGGGGAAGACATGTGCCGCTGGGGCAGCGGCAGCTTCGGCCACAGCAGCTGCTCCAGCCCGGGCAGAACCGTCTCAGGAGGGACGAAAACCTGTCTCCAGGCCAGCCCCAGCCCCATGAAGCTGTGGGGAGGAAAGATCCAGACTTATAAAGAGTCCCTGGTTTATCAGGAGGTTTGTTTTCTGCACGCTGCACCGAGTTTTCTTTCGCGCCTTTTCCCTCAAACAAAGCTCTGAAAAATCCTTCCTGTGGGATCCTGGTGCCATTTAAGGACCACCAACTTCAAGATTTTGGTTCAATTCTTCAGGAATTTCAAGATATCCCAAATTTCACTCAGCAGGGAGTGTGCTAATCACATAAGAGTGCTTTAAAACTCTTCTTTTAAACCATATTTCTCACTCCCAATTCTATTTTTTCCACACCTGCACCAAGTTTCTGCAGCACCTTTTCCTCTACACACAGAAATTCTCTTGAAAATCCCTCCCTGTGGGAGCTCCTGGTGCCATTTAAGGACCACCAACTTCAAGATTTTTGGTTCAATTCTTGAATCATGGTTTCTCTCCAGTGCCACTCAGCACCAAAATTGCTAATTATGCAAAGAGGAATAACTCTTATTTTATAACCATATTTCTCACTCCAGTTCTGGTTTCCACAATCTGCACCAAGTTTCTTTTCAGCGCTTTTCCCCTCCAACAAAGCTCTTGAAAATCCCTCCCTGTGGGAAGGTGCCATTTAAGGACCACCAATTTCAAGATTTTTTCGTTCAAATTCTTGGGTCATGACCTCTCCCAAATTCCACTCAGCACCATCTGTGCTAATCATGTAAAGAGAGGACACCTCCTTTTTTAAAACCATTTTCTCACTCCAATTCTATTTTCCGCCACACCTGCACCAAGTTTCTTTCAGCGCCTTTTCCCCTCCAAACACACTCTTGAAAATCCTTTCCTGTGGGAGCTCCTGGTGCCATTTAACGGACCACCAATTTCAAGACTTTTGCTTTCAATTCTTGGGATTTTTGTCTCATGATATCTCCCAAATGCCGACTCAGCAGGAACTGTGCTAATCACATAAGAGGAATAACTAAGAGGGAATAACTCTTATTTTATAACCATATTTCTTACTCCAATTCTGGTTTTCCCACATCTGCACAAAGTTTCTTTCAAATATCAAATATCTTCAATATCCCCTGCACAAAAAGCTCTTGAAATCCCTCCCTGTGGGAGCACCTTGCAATTTAGGACCACCAATTTCAAGATTGTTGGTTCAGTTTTGAGGAATTCCAAGCTCATGAATCTCCCAATTCCACTCAGCAGGAACTCTTGCTAATAAATGTAAAGAGAGAATAATTCTGGTTTTAAACCATATTTCTCACTCCAATTCTACTTTCCCCACCTGCACCAAGTTTCTTTCAGCGCCTTTTCCCCTCCAAACAAAACTCTTGAAAATCCTTCCTGTGGGAGCTCCTGGTGCCATTTAAGGACCACCAATTTCAAGATTTTTGGTTCAATTCTCAGGAATTCCAAGCTCATGATATCTCCCAAATGCCACTCAGCAGGAACTCTGCTAATCACATAAGAGGAAATAACTAAGAGGGAATACTCCTGTTTTATAACCATATTTTCTCACTCCAATTCTGGTTTTCACACCTGCACCAAGTTTCTTTCAAATATCAAATATCTTCAATATCCCCTGCACAAAAAGCTCTTGAAAATCCCTCCCTGTGGAGCACCTTGCCAATTTAAGGACCACCAATTTCAAGATTGTTTGTTCAGTCTTGAGGAATTCCAAGCTCATGACATCTCCCAAATTCACTCAGCAGGAACTCTGCTAATCATGTAAAAAGAGAATAATTCTGGTTTTAAACCATATTTCTACTCCAATTCTATTTTTCCACACCTGGACCAAGTTTCCTTCTCAGCGCCTTTTCCCCTCCAAAACAAACTCTTGAAAATCCTCCCTGTGGGGCTCCTAGTGCCATTTAAGGACCACAAATTCAAGATTTTGGTGCAATTCTTGAATTATGGTATCTCCCAGTGCCACCAAGCACAAATGTGCTAATTACTGGCAAGAGGGAATAACTCTTAGTTTATATAACCATCATGTATCTCACTACCAGGATTTCTGTTTTCACATTCTGCACAAGTTTTCTTCAGCACTTTTCCCTCTCAATACAAAATCTTGAAATCCCTTCCTGTTGGAGAGCTCCTGTGCATTTAAGACCCACAACTGCAGATTTTTGTTTCAATTCTTGAATCGTAATCTCTCAAATCACTCAGCACAATCTCGTGCTAATCATGTAAGAGAGACACACCTCTTTTTTTAAACCATATTTCTCACTCAATCCTATTTTCCCACACCTGCCACCAAGTTTCTTCAGCCCTTTTCCTCTCCAAACCACACTCTTGAAAAATCTCCTTCTGTGGGAAGCTCCTAGGTGCCATTAAGGTACCACCAATTTTCAAGACTTTTGTCTATCAATTCTTGGAATTTTTTGTCTCATTGACTATGCTCCCAAATGCCACTCAGCAGGAACTTGTGCTAATCACATAAGAGGAAGTAACTAAGAGGGAATAACTCTTATATTTATAACCATATTTCTTACTCCAATTCTGGGTTTCCACACATTGCACCCAAGTTTCTTTCAAATTATAGAATATTTCAAGATAGCCCTGCACAAAAAGCTCTTGAAAATCCCCCTGTGGGAGCACCTGCAATTTAAGGACCACCAAGTTTCAAGATTTTTGGTTCGAATTATTCGGGAATTCCAAGCTCATGGTCTCCCAATGTCATCAGCAGGAACTCTGCTAAATAACTGTAAAGAGAGAATAATTTGGTTTTAAAAACCATATTTCTCACTCCAAATTCTACTTTTTCCCACCTGCACCGAGTTTCTTTCAGCGCCTTTCCCCCTCCACAGAACAGCTCTTGAAATCCCTTCTGTGGGAGCAACCTGGTGCCATTTAAGGACCATTCAATTTCAAGATTTTTGAATTCAAGTTTCTTCAGGAACTTTTCCAAGCTGCCATGGTCTCTCCCAAATGCCACTCAGCAGGACTGTGCTAATCCACATAAGAGGAAGTAACTAAGAGGGCAATAACTCCTTTGTTTATAACCATTTCTCACTCCAATTCTGGTTTCACATCTGCACCACAATTTCTTTCAATATCAAATTATCTTCAATACTATCCCTGCACAAAAAGCTCTGAAAAATCCTCCCTGTGGAGGCACCTTTGCAAATTTAAGACAACCATTTCAAGATTGTTGGTCTCGTTCTTGAGAAGATGCCAAGCTCATGACTTCTCCCAGAATTCCATCAGCAGGAACTCTGCTAATCATGTAAAGAGAAAAATACTCTGGGTTTAAAACCATAATTTCTCACACTCTCAGATTCTATATTTTCCACACCTGCACCAAGTATCTATCAAATATCAAATATCTTTCAAATATCAAATATCTTCAAAATTCTCCTCCACAGAAAGCTCTGAAAATCCTCCCTGTGGGAGCTGCCCTGGTGCCATTAAGACACCAATTTCAAGGTATTGTTGTGCAATTCTTGAGGATCATGAACCTCTCCCAAGAATTCGACTGCGAGCACAACTGTTTAACGCACATAAGTAGGGAATAAACTCTTATTTGTAAAACCATATTTCTCGAGCTTCAATTCTTTTTTGCCACACTCTGGCAGCCAGAGTTCTTTCAATATCAAATTATCACATGTCTTTCAAATATCCCTCCAAAAAATCTCTCGAAAAATCCCTCCTTTGGAGTAAAAAATGAAACATTCCTTCCATGCCAGGTTTGCTGCTGCCCCTCCAGGCTAATGATGATGATGGATATGATGATGATGATTGAGATGATAATGATGATGAAATGGTTTAATGCCCTCATCCAGCCCAGGTGCACTCACCTGCTTTCTGAGGTGGCCCTGCTCAGCAATTCCCACCTGTTCCAGGTGTGTTTGCTGCTGCCCCCCATGTTAATGATGATGATGAAGATGATGATGAAGATGATGATGAAGATGATGATGAAGATGATGATGATGATGAAGATGATGATGAGGAGGAGGAGGAGGATGATGATGGTTTGACGCCCTTCCATCCCATCCAGGTGAGCTCACCTGCTCTCTGAGGTGGCCCTGCTGCCCCCCCATGTCAATGATGATGATGATGATGATGATGGTGATGATGATGATGATGATGATGGTTTGATGCCCCTCCATCTCACCTGCTCTTTGAGGTGGCCCTGCTCAGGAATTCCCACCTGTTCCAGGTGTGTTTGCTGCTGCCCCACCATGTCAATGATGATGATGATGATGATGGTTTGATGCCCCTCCATCTCACCTGCTCTTTGAGGCGGCCCTGCTCAGGAATTCCCACCTGAGCCAGGTGTGTTTGCTGCTGCCCCCCATGTCAATGATGATGATGATGATGATGATGATGAGGATGATGAGGATGGTTTGATGCCCCTCCACCTCACCTGCTCCCCGAGGTGGCCCTGCTGCCCCCCATGTCAATGATGATGATGATGATGATGATGATGATGATGATGGTTTAATGCCCCATCCAGGTGCACTCACCTGCTCCCCGAGGTGGCCCTGCTGCCCCTCCATGTCAATGATGAGGATGATGATGATGATGATGGTTTAATGCCCCATCCAGGTGCACTCACCTGCTCCCCGAGGTGGCCCTGCTGCCCCCCATGTCAATGATGATGATGATGATGATGATGATGGTTTGATAACCCCTCCATCTCACCTGCTCCCTGAGGTGGCCCTGCCGCCCCCCCATGTCCATGATGATGATGATGATGATGATGATGATGGTTTGATAACCTCTCCATCTCACCTGCTCCCCGAGGTGGCCCTGCTGCCCCCCATGTCAATGATGAAGATGATGATGATGGTTTGATGCCCCTCCATCTCACCTGCTCCCCGAGGTGGCCCTGCTGGCCCCCGAGACCAGCGGTGGCACCGGCCGGGGCAGCTCCGTCAGCGAGGACTCGCACTCGGGGTCCATGGCCCTGCAACCACCAAAAATCAAATTGTTGAACAGGGCACGACGGGGCAATGGCTCAGAGAGAAATGGAGATTTTTATTTAGTTAGCACAACCCACGTGGGGTGAGTTTAATCAGAAATTGAGATTTTTGTGGGGATGAAGTTAATCGGAAATTGAGATTTTTGTGGGGATGAGGTTAATCGGAAATTGAGATTTTTGTGGGGTGAGGTTAATTGGAAATTGAGAATTTTATTTTATTCATCACAGCCCAAGTAGGGCGAGGTTTAATTAGAAACTGAGATTTTTTAAATTTTTATTTAGCACAGCCCAAGTAGGGTGAGTTTAATTAGAAATGGAGAATTATTTATTTAACACAGCCCAAGTGGGGTGAGCTCAATCAGAAATTGAGATTTTTGTGGGGTGAGGTTAATCAGAAATTGAGATTTTTGTGGGGTGAGCTCAATCAGAAATTGAGAATTTTTTTTTATTTAGCATAGCCCAAGTAGGCTGAGTTTAACCAGAAGTTTAGATTTTTTTATTTTTAATTTAAAACAACTCAAATAGAGTGAGTTGAATCAAAAACTCAGATTTATTTTTTATTTAGCACAGCCGAAATGGGGTGAGTTGAATCAGAAATTGAGAATTTTTTTTTATTTAGCACAGACCAAGCAGGCTGAGTTTAAACAGAAATTTAGTTGGTTTTTTTAAATTTAAAACAGCCCAAGTAGGATGAGTTTAATCAAAAATTTAGATTTTTTTCTCTTTAGCACAGCCCAAATGGGGTAAGTTTAATCAAAAATTGAGATTTATTTTTTCTATTTAACACAGCCCAAGTAGGGTGAGTTTAATCAAAAACTGAGATTTTTTTTTTATTTAGCATAGC
>NDFG01000009.1:134636-146102 GCA_002167245.1 Sporophila hypoxantha
GTTGTGAAAGAAAAACCACTCAAGAAATAATGTCACAAGCACAAATAGATCAAGCGCACTGTTTTACTCGCAGGACTTAGTACTTTTCCAAAACACAGAGCAAAGAAAAGGAAATAAGATCAGCTACCGCACTCAAAACTGTAGCTCCGCCACAAAAGATAACCACAGTCTCACTTACGATGCGGCAAGAAAAAAACCGAGGAAACTACCCATCTGAATCACAAAAAGGCTTATGAGACCCTTATTTTCTTTCTTTAAGGTTCACAGAGATCCGAGACGGAGAACTCAAAAAACACTATTGCACGTCCTCAGCCACGGAGACAATTTACACAAACAAGCCCTCCATCCAGACCCCAAAGAGGTAAGCGAGAACCTTGCACGACCCAAAACCATACCTCAATTAGCTGCAGAATATACATGGAGACACAATACCCATCTGACAATTCCCCAAAAAGCGAGTTTTCACCCTCGGATATGGGTCTCAGAGCGCGAAACTCCATCTGAGCCCAAAATAGTCAGGAGACCATGCAGAGCCAACTCCATCCTCAGGATGTCAGGAAACTCCACTCTGAGCCCCAAACCATGCTCAGAGGGAGTCAGGAACTCCATCTGAGCCAGAATAGTCAGAAGAACATCCAGAGCCCAAATCCATCTCAGAGGATCAGGAAATTCCACCTGAGCCCAAAATAGTCAGGAGACCATGCAGAGCCCAAACCATCCTCTCAGAGGATCAGGAAACTCCAGCTGAGCCTAAAACCATCCTCAGGAGAGTTGGAAACTTCATCTGAGCCAAAAAAGAGTCAGTAATCTCCAAGGAGCCAAAAAAAAAGTATCGGAGACAATCCAGAGCCCAAACCCCACTAAGAGGAGTCAGGAAACTCCACAAGAGTCAGGAAAACTCCACCTGAGCCCAAACCAATCTCAGACGGATCAGGAGAAACTCCATTTGAGCCCAAAAACGGTCAGGAGCCATTGCAGAGTCTAGAGCCTAACTAATCCTCTCAGAGAGTCAGAAGCTCATCCAAGACCCAAAAAAGGGTAAGGGAACTTGCAAAGCCCGAAAACATCCTCAGGAGACGTTGGAAAACTCCATATTGAGCCAAAACCATCCTCGATGGGCCAGGAAACTCACATCTGAGCCCAAATCCCATCCGCAGGAAGTTGGAAACTTATCTGAGCCCTAAAAAAAGAGTCAGTAATCTCCAACTGAGCCGAAAAAGAGATCAGGAGACCATCCAGAGCCTAAACCACAAGAGTCAGGAAACAACTCCAGCTGAGCCCAAAACCATCCTCAGATGGGCCAGGAAACTCCATCTGAGCCAAACCATCCTCAGATGGGCCAGGAAACTCCATCTGAGCCCAAAAATGGGTCAGGAAACTCCATCTGAGCCCAAATCCATCCTCAGAGGGATCAG
Organism: Sporophila hypoxantha; assembly: GCA_002167245.1. Classification (NCBI taxonomy): domain Eukaryota; kingdom Metazoa; phylum Chordata; class Aves; order Passeriformes; family Thraupidae; genus Sporophila; species Sporophila hypoxantha. The sequence goes on from NDFG01000009.1 coordinate 136,052, forward strand.
GAAACTCCATCTGAGCCCAAAAATGGGTCAGGAGACCATGCAGTGTCCAGAGCCCTAAACTATCCTCAGAGGAGTCAGGAAACTCCACCTGAGCCCCAAAGAGGGTAAGGAGATGATGCATAGCCCAAAACCATCCTCAGGAGAGCTGGAAACTCCATCTGAGCCCAAATCCATCCTCAGAGGGATCAGGAAACTCCATCTGAGACCAAATCCATCCTCAGGAGAGTTGGAAACTCCACCTGAGCCCACAAAAGAGTCAGTAATCTCCAAGTGAGCCCAAAAAAACAGTCAGGAGACCATCCAGAGCCCAAAACCATCAGAGGAGTCAGGAAACTCCACCTGAGCCCAAAACCATCCTCAGAGAAGTCAGGAAACTCCATCTGAGCCCAAAACCATCCTCAGGAGAGCTGGAAACTCCATCTGAGCCCAAATCCATCCTCAGGAGTGTCAGGAAAATCCATCTGAGCCCAAAACCATCCCCAGGAGAGTTGGAAACTTCATTTGAGCCCAAAAAAGAGTCTGTAATCTCCAACTGAGCCCAAAAAAAGAGTCAGGAGACCATCCAGAGCCCAAAATCATCAGAGGAGTCAGGAAACTCCATCTGAGCCCAAAATAGTCAGGAGACCATGCAGAGCCCAAAACCATCCTCAGAGGGATCAGGAAACTTCATCTGAACCCAAAACCATCCTCAGAGGAGTCAGGAAACTCCATCTGAGCCCAAATTCATCCTCAGGAGAGCTGGAAACTCCATCTGAGCCCAAAACCATCCTCCTGGAGGAACCAACCTGGGAGAGCCATTGCAGAGCAGCCCGTGGAGGTCCCAGGTCTCACAGGCTGCATCATTTACACATTTCCATCAATCAATTACCAAGAAAGAGGAAATCAATCAATCACCAATAAACAGGAACATCCTGCTGATGAAACCTCTTTACCTGTCCTGCCCCTGAAGCCTTCAAAGTTCTCCAGAACGTCAGGAGGCTCCATGCCCAGGCAGACCTTGACAATCAGAGTCAGCTCTGTGAGCGCCTCCTCCAGGTCATCTGCAGACAGGGAAAAGCATTTCAGGGCAGAGAGGAAAGAAATGGAAAAAAAAACAACTTTTCATCAGTGCAAAGATACAAATCACACGAATTTGACACAGAAATATGTTTTTAGCTTAGCCAGAAAATACAGAAATACATTGTTTGTCACAGAAATACATTTTTAACGTCTCTTGGGGGAGAAAAACCTTCATCTTCATAAAGGTTTGAAATTGAAAAAAATACATTGAAAAAAAGCTGAAATTCAGGTTCTGCACTCTCTTAAATATCTTCCTGTTGTTTCATTTATTTGGGGCCATATTTAAATTGCAAGCTCTGTGTGCCACATTTACAAATTTGCAATATTTACACCACGGTGCTGTAATTTAATGTGGTGAACACCAAAAACTCTACAAAAGGAATGAATTACAGAGCAAATCTTTCCAGAAAGGATTCTCACACCTGCTGCTGGAACCCTGGGCACTGGGAATTGGAGATTTCTGTGCTGCCAGCATTGACCCCAAGAGAACCCTGCACAGACCTGAGGCCTGGAGAAGCTTCCAGAATGGAATGATGGAACTGGGATTGTGGGTGTGCAGTTTGAACAGAAGTGTGTGATACCACAGGGTGGGAAACCCAGAGTTTAAGGGTTTAGAATACAGGAATAGATATGAAGCAAGATGGAGGTTTTGGGTTGGTCCTTCTTCTTCTCCATGGGTTTGGGTGGTTTTGTGTCATTGGATAACAAAGTCCACATTGAGGGGCATGGGTGGTTGGTTATTGGGTTAAAAGATATTTTATAATAATAATTATTAGAATAATTTATAATTATTATTATAATATTTTATTATGATTGGGTGAAAATAATTTAGGAGTAATTTCTTAATTGGACAGTTTAAAAGACCTTGTAGAGAGAGAGGTGGGGCTCCATTTTTAGTTTGTCATCGAAGTGCTGTAGAACTCAGGGTTTGTGAGAGTGTGACATAAATAAGAAAGAATAAACATCTGAGTCCCAATACAGTATTAGATATAAAACAAGATGGAGGTTTTGGGGCAGTGCTGGTCCTTCTTCTTCACCTTCTTCTCCATGGGTTTGGGTGGTTTTGTGTCATTGGATAAAAAATCCACATTCCAGGTGCATGGGTGGTTTGGTTATGTTAAAAGAAAATATAATATTTATTGGAATATTTCCTAATAATTATTCATAATTATTAATAATACTTATATAATTATTATAGATAGTTGATTTATAATTGGGTAAAAATAATTTAGGTCATTTCTTAATTGATCAGTTTATCCTAAAAGGCTTTGGTAGAGAAGAGTGGGCTCCTCTTTTTAGTTTGTTATTAAGTGCTTTGCAAACCTCAGAGGTTTTGTGAGACTGTAACATAGATAAGAACTGATAACATCTGAGTCCCAAGTACAGTATTAAATATAACAAAGATGGAGGTTTTGGGTTTTGGGGCTGGTCCTTCTCTTCACTTCTCTCATGGGTTTGGGGGTTTGTGTCATGATAAAAAAAGTCTCATGCAGGGCAGTGGTGTTGGCTTTGGTTAAAAGGATAAATTTCATATTATTAGATATTATTTTAATTAATCTTATTCATATTCAGTGGGTGAAAATAATTTAGTGCATTTCCTTAATTGAAAGTTTATCTTAAAAGCCTTGTAAGAGAGAGAGAGATGGGCTCATTGTTTAGTATTGTTATTGAAGCGCTGTAGAATATCAGGGTTTGTGAGACTGTAAATGATAAGAACTGAATAAACACTGATCAATACAGTATTAATATACCACAAGATGGAGGTTTAGGGATGGTGGCTGGTACCTTCTCTTCACCTTCTCTCATGGGTTTGGGGGTTTTGGCGTATATTGTAGTAAAAGTGCCCCTGCGGCATGGTGGTTGTTATGTTAGAAAGATAAACTACAAAATTATTAGAATTATTAATCTAATTTATTATAATTGGTGAAAAATAATTCAGTTGTGCCATTTTTAATTGACTGTTTATTTTCTTATTTTAATAAGCTCTTGTAGACAGAGAGATGGGGCTCATTTTTAGTCGTTTGTCATTGATGGCTGCAGAACTCAGGGTTTGTGAGACGTGACATGGATAAGAACTGAATAAACATCTGAGTCCAATACGTATTAAACAACTACACAAGATGGAGTTTTGGTTTGGCCTCGTCACTTCTTCTTTCACCTTCTTCTCATGGTTTGGTGGTTTTGTGTCATTCGAATAAAAAAGTCCCATTGCAGGGCATGGTGGCTGGTTATTGGGTAAAAGTGAAAATATTCGGTCATTTCTTAATTGGACAGTTTATCCTTAAAAGGGCCTTGTAGAGAGAGAAGTATGGGGCTTCCATTTTTAGTTTTGTGCTGTAGAACTGAGGGTTTGTGAGAACTCAGAAATATAGATAAGTAACTGAAAACATCCTGAGCCCAACAATAAATCCAACTCCACAATTAACCCCAACCCTGAACAAAAAAAGAAACTCACCAACCTGGCTGCCCCAATATGCCAATTACGCAGAGCAAATCAAGCAATTACTGACGGGCTGTTGGTGAATGCGAATCAAAGAACCCAGGCGTGGTCCTGGCTGGAATCTGCAGTACATTCCACTTCTGCTCACTGCCGGGGCACGGGTAGATTGTTATTGTAGAAAAGATAACATACTAATAATATTAAGAATTTAATTATACTTAATTTATTATATTATTGGGTGAAATAATGTCAGGTGCCATTTCTTATTGGACAGTTATCCTACAAAGACCCTTGTCAAGAGAGAGATGGGCTCCATTTTTATTTGTCATCTGAAGCTGCTGTATAACTCAGGGTTTTGAGAGTGTAACATAGATAAGATAATAATATCTGAGTGTGCCAATACAGTAATTAAACATCAACACAAGATGGAGGTCTTTGGGACGTGCCTGGTCCTTCTTGCTTCACCTTTTCTTCTCCAACATGGGTTTGGGTGGTTTGTGTTCATGATAAAAAAGTCCCCATCTGAGGGCATTGGGTGGTTGTTACTTGGTTTAAAGTGAAATAATTTAGGCATTATTTCTTATTGGGCTGCAGTTTTAAATGACTTGTAGAAAGAGAGATGGGCTCCAGTTTTATTATTTTGAAGTGCTGCAGAACTGAGGTTTGTGAGCTGAATATGATTAAGACACTGATAAACATCTGACCTCAACCATAATACCAACTCCACATTTACACCAACCCTGACAAAAAGAAGAAGAATCAGCAACCTGCTGCCCTAATTCCTAATTGCCTCCAGAGCGCAATCACAATTAACTGACCCGTGTTAGGACGGCATCGAAAGAACCCGGGCTGGTCCCTGGCGTGACTGCAGGTACATTGTCCACCCTGCCCACCTGCCTCTCAATCTCTGGCCTGCTGAAACAGCCTGTCCTCCTCAGGTGCTCCCCGTACTTCTTCTTTGTCCTGGCAAGCCAGCAGGATGCACTGGGTCTGAAGTGGTGTGCTTCAAGCTACCGGACGCTGGACAAATAAAACAGAGAAAAAAGCCTTTTTTTTCTTGAAACTGCTTGTGGAAATTTGGAGCTGAGTTTTTTCTCTTGAAAATATAAGCAAAAAAAAAAAAGCGTGGTTTTTGTTTTTCTTTCCTTGAAAAATTGATGTTTGCAACAAGGCGAGCTCAGGTTTTTTCTGCTTGAAAAGTAAAGCAGAGAAAACCTGGTTTATTCTTGAAAACTGTTGTCCCATTTGAGAATGACTGTTTTTCTCCTTGGAACTAAAACCAGAAAAAAACCATAAGGGTCCTATTCTACATTGAGTGTTGTGGGAAGTGCGGCTGAATTTTTCTCCTTGCAAATAAAGCAGAGAAAAACAGTGTTGTTTCCTTGAAACGGAGTTTTGTGAAATTCGGAGCTGAGTTTTTCTCTTGAAAATTAAGCAGAGCAAACAGTGGTTTTTTCCTTGAACGAGGTTGTTTGTCCGAATTTGAAGTATAATTTTTTCTCCTTGAAATAGAACGAGAAAACAGTGGTTTTATTATTGAATACTGAGCCGTTGTCCAATTTCGGAGCTGATTTCAGTTTCTCCTTGAAAATAAAGCAGAGATAAAAAAGAGTTTTTCTGGAAACTGGTTTGGAATTCGGACTGAGTTTTCTCTCTCAAAATAAAAGCACAGAAAACAGTGTATTTTCCCTCGCCCCCCTTGGATGAACTGAGTGTCTTGTTGGGAACCTTCGGGTGAGGCGATTTTTTTTCTTGATTAAAATAAAGCCCAGCAGAAAACAGTGCTTTTTCTTCAAAATAGGTTTAGTGCCAATTTGAAGCTGAGTTTTCATCATGGAAATAAGCAGAAAAAAAATCCGCTTTTTTTTTTCGTTTGCTTGAATTGAGTGTGTTTGTCCAAACAAGGAGCTCAGGTTTCTGCTCTTTGAAAATAAAGCAAGGAAAAGTGATTTTTTTTTTGAACTGAGTGTTTTTCCAATTTGAAAGCCTGACTTGTTCTCCTTGAGAATAAAACAGAAAAAACCATAAGGTTTATTTTTGAAATCTGAGTGTTGTTGAAGTTGTTAGCGTGAACTTTTCCTCTCTTGAAAATTACAGCGCAGAGGAAAAACTGTTGATTTTCCTTGAAAACTGAGCGTTTTGGAATCTTGAAAGTGAGTTTTTTTTGCTCCTTGCGAATAAAACAGAGGAAACACAAGGTTTTTTCTTGAAACTTGAGTGTTTGTCCACATTTGGAGCTGAGTTTTTTTCTCCTGAAAATTGACAGCAGAGAAAAAAAAGCGTTTTTTTTTCATTTCTGAAACTGTTTGTGGAAACTCGGGTGCATGAGCTTATTTTTCTCTCAAAAAATAAAGCAAGAAACAGTGTTATTTTCCTTGAGAGTTACTGAAGTGCTGTGGCATCGGTGCGAGTTTTTTTTCTCTGTTGAAAATAAAGCAGAAAAAACAGTGATTTTTTTCTGAAACCTGAGTGTTTTTCCAATTTGAAGCTGACTTTGTTTCTCCTTGGAATAAAACAGAAGAAAAACACGATAAGGGTTTATTCTTGAAAATTGAGTGTTTTGTTGAAGTTGGTAGGTGAACTTTCTCTTGAAAATAAAGCAGAGGAAAACGTGTATTTTCTTGAAACTGGATGTTGTTTGTGAATTTGAAGATGAGTTTTTTCTCCTTGCAAATAGAACAGAGAAAAAACAGTGTTTTTTATTATTGAAATTTGTAGTTTCCTTAAATTTGGAGCTCACTTTTTCTCCTGAAATAAGAAAGAAAAAGAGCGTTTTTTTTCTTGAAAACTGTGTTGTGGAATTTGGTGATGATTTTTTCCATTGAAAATCAAAGCAGAAAAAAACAGCGTGTTTTTCTTGTTGATAACTGGTGTTTTTCCCAATTTGAAGCTGACTTTGGTTTCTCTTGGAAATATAAACAGAAAAAAACCATAAGGTTTTTCTTGAAATTGAAGTGCTTTGTTGGAAGTCGTGGCTGAATTTTTCTCTTGAAAACTACAGCAGAGAAAACAGGGTTGTTTCTTGAAACGGAGTGTTGTAGAAACCAGAAGCTGATTTTTTTTTTCTCTTTGAAAAGTTAAGCAGAGTAAAACAGGGTTTTATTATTGAATTGAGTTGTTTGTTAAATTTGGAGCTGAGTTTTTCTCTCTGAAAATACAGCACAGAAACAGTGGGTTTTTTTCTGAAACGACTGTTTGTGAAACTTGAAAAGCTGAGTTTTTTTTCTCTCCTCGCAAAATAGAAGCAGCAGGGGACAAAAGTGTTTTTTTCTTTGAAACTTGAGTTTGCAGAATTGAAGCTCAGTTTTTTCTTCTTCAAAAAGTGGGAGAAAACACAGGGGTTTATTTTGGAAACTGAGTGTTGTGAGGCTTTAGCTAAGGTTTTTTCTTGTTTATCCCAAATTAACTGGCTGGAAGTTGCTGTGCAAGGCATTGGTGGCTACCAGAGCAAAGGGGAAGCCACTGGCAAAACACTGAATCAATTTAAGAAAACTGAGTGTCAGCCTCTGCTGCAAGTGCAGGCTCAGCGAAATTTTAACTTTAAAATTGGTACGAGTCCCTTTATCAGGCACAAGATACACTCCAGATATAAGGAGAATGAAAGTCTTAAATTTCAGTCCAGCCACGGCCATAATTAAAATTTCCTTTATTGTGCTAAATAACTTCTGCGTCTGAACCTCTGTGGCAGATTGGGACTCAGCACCTTCTCCTGCACCCTTAACATCACAATTAATTGTTTCTTCAGAGGCCACGTAACAAAACTCACTGTGAGGATAGAGCTTTTAGGTGACAGCGGCTAAGATTACAAAAACTATGGAAAATGAAGCTCGCAAGTGTGCAGGAAGTGGAGTGAATTCTACCTGGACACACATCTGAGGTTTGGGATAACAGAGACAGCAGCCTTTGTCCCTGCATTGCCAGAGGAGCAGCTTTCTGCTGCCTGCAAGTTGCCAGAGGGAGCCCAGGCCCATCTCTCAGCAGCCCTGGAGCTTTAGAGTAACGCTGCAGAATTCCCCCCCCCTGGCCACCCCCATCCGCTGCCAAAGCAGAAAATAAGCACAGTGGCACTGAGGAGGCTGACCCCATGGGATGGGGCGTGCCACCCTGACACACGGGGCAAGCTCTGCTCCACCTGCAGTGGCTTGTTCTCTTTTTTTGTACAATTGCAGTTGTATTTTAATTTTCCCAGTAAAGAACTGTTATTCCTATCCCATATACTTTGGCCGAGAAGCCCTTAATTAAATTTATAACCATTCAGAGGGCAGGGGGTTAGAATTTTTCCATTTCAGGGGAGGCTCCTTGCCTCCTCAGTCAGACACCTGTCTGCTCAAACAAGATTACCACAATACCCTGACCCACAGGGTGATCAGGGTAATTTCTGACGTCTGTCAGTTTTTTGTACCATTATACTTTGTATTTTAATTTCCTAGTAAAGAACTTTTTCCTACTCCCATTTTTAATCTTTGCCTGAAGAGAAACCTTAAATTTCAAAATTATAAGTAATCAGAGGGAGGGGGTTTACATTCCCATTTTAGAGAGCTGCCTTGCCTTCCTCAGCAAGTTCTTTTCAAACAGGCAAATGCCACAATACCCTGGACCCACAGCGTCAGTAATTTTGACTCTCTCAGTGGTTTTTTGTGTTACTACATACATTTGTAGTTTTTAATTCCCTAGTAACTCGTTATCCTATTTCCCATAATGGGAATAGGGAATGGAGATTCCCAATATCTTTGGCCTGAGAGCTCCTTAATTCAAAAATTATGATACTCAGAGGGAAGGGGGTTTACATTTCCTTCGGGAGCTCCTGCTTCCTCAGCGCTTTTTCAAATCCAAGACAAATGGGAGGTGCTGGTGATGCTGAAAAACGTGGACCAGAAATTGAAAAATTTTAAGAAACAGACCTAAGCAATAGATTCAGATTTCTGACTTAACAAGGTTGGGAAAGCTCTCTAAAATTCTTCGCCCACGCACTGACAAATCCCCAGGTTTCACACCTCCGTGTTCCTGTGAGCAACTCCACGTGATGGAGGACTCCACCAGTGCCTGTCCCAGCTGTCGCCCTGGTTTTTTAAGATTTTCTAAGCCTTCTGATATGGACATTCTTGTGGTGAACTTTCTCAGACACTTTCTGTAAATAACTGATTGTTTTGTCTTCTTTTATGGAAGAGGAGAAAGTTGATGGACTGTTGGTTTGTCCAGTGTCATTGGAGAGGTGTCACTGTCACCCTCCCATCCGCTGTCACTCTTGGAAAACTATAAATGTTGGAGTCAGAAAATAAACTTCCCTTTTCTTCCTTCACCTTGAGAACGATGGTGTGCTTGTGTTCTTTCGTGTCCCATAGTGACATCCCAACCCTTTATTTTCTTTTCCAGGAAGGAATTTTCCCCCATACCCAACCTGAGGCCGTTCCCTTTGTCCTGTCCCAAGTGCCATGAGGGAGTTTGTCCCACCAGGTGCCCTCACCTCGATTTCCATGTGGACACAGGTAGCCAGCCCCTCCTTGGCTATGGATTCCAGCGTGCCTCTGGCCAGCCCGTAGCGCCGGCCGCTGTATTTGTAGGTTGCCAGAAACCTCCCCTGGAATTCAGAACAAGGATAATGCCAAGGGAAATGTTCCCAAGGGAACAACTTCCTCAAATGAGCAGATCACCTTGGGTTTCCCTGATTGCGCTCCCTGCAAAGCTTCTTCCTGGTTAAATCAGTGTTAATGAGGAAAATGAGAGCCCAAAATCAGCGTTTATGAGGGCACTGAAAGCCCAAAATGAGCATTAATGAGAGCCCAAAATGAGCGTTAATGAGAGCCCAAAATGAGCGTTAATGAGAGCCCAAAATCAGCATTAATGAGCCCAAAATCAGCATTAATGAGAGAAACCAAAATCAGCACTAATGAGGGCACTGACAGCCCAAAATCAGTGTTAATGAGCCCAAAATCAGTGTTAATGAGAGAAACCAAAATCAGCATTAATGAAGGCACTGACAGCCCAAAATCATCATTAATGAGCCCAAAATCAGCATTAATGAGGGCACTGAGAGCCCAAAATCAGCGTTAATGAGAGAGCCCAAAATCAGCATTAATGAGCCCAAAATCAGCATTGATGAAGGCATTGAGAGCCCAAAATCAGTGTTAATGAGAGACCCTAAAATCAGCATTAATGAGCCCAAAATCAGCGTTAATGGGAGAGCCCAAAATCAGCATTAATGAGAGCCCAAAATCAGCATTATGAAGGCCATGAGAGCCCAAAATCAGCATTAATGAGCCCAAAATCAGCATTAATGAGAGAAACCAAAATCAGCACTAATGAGGGCACTGACAGTCCAAAATCAGTGTTAATTAGAGAGCCCAAAATCAGAGTTAATGTGAGCCCAAAATCAGTGTTAATTAAACATTAAAAAATCAAATAAAATCAAATATTAAAATAAAATTAAATTTTTTATAACATAAAAATATATTATATAAAAATATATTATATAAATATAAATATTATATTAAAATTAAACTGCTTGATGATTGTTCTCATGAAGGGCCAGCTCAGTTGTTCCAGGCTCTGCTG
>NDFG01000009.1:151507-162019 GCA_002167245.1 Sporophila hypoxantha
TTTCTGCTTTGCCATTGAAGTGGCATAAAAGGCAGGGAAAGGAATTCCCTGTCATCCCATGAGGGTAAACCTCAGCCACCAGGCCTAAACCCACTAAAAAAAMCYMAAAAATCCCWAAAWAACCTCAAAAAAAAWYCCCCAAAATCCCCCAGTTAATTAATGCAGGTAACAATTAGAGATTGAAGTATTCAGTTGGTCTGGGTCTGTTTGAAAATCAGATTTTCCTCTTTGTTTCTTGTTTGCCATTAAAGTGGGAAAAAAGGCCTGGAATAGGAATTCCCTGTCATCCCATGAGGGTAAACCTCAGCCACCAGGCCAAAATCCACTAAAATAATGCAAAAAATACCTTAAAAAACCTGAAAAAATCCCCCAAAAATCCCCCAGTTAATTAATGCAGCTAACAATTTGAGTCTGAAGTATTCAGTGGGTCTGGTTCTGTTTGAAAATCAGATTTTTTTCCTTTTTTTCTGCTTTGGCTTTAAAGTGGGAAAACAGGCAAGGAAAGAAATTCCCTGAGATCCCATAAGGACAAACTTCAACCACCAGGCCGAAACATTAAAAACCCATTTAAAAAAAACCCAAAATACCTAAAAAAACCCCTCAAAATCCCCCAGATAATTAATGCAGGTAACAACTTGAGCCTGAAGTATTGAGTGGATCCGGTTCTGTTTGAAAATCAGATTTTTTTTCCATTTTTCTGCTTTGCCAATAAACTGGGAAAAAGGCAAGGAAAGGAATGCCCAGCCATCCCCTAAGGACAAACCTCAGCCACTAGGATGAAACACTAAACACCCACTAAAATGCCCCAAAAATCCCTCAAAAAATCCCCAAAAATCCCTTAAAAAACACCCCAAATCCCCCAGATAATTAATGCAGGTAACAATTTGAGTCTGTACTATTCAGTGGGTCTGGTTCTGTTTGAAAATCAGATTTTCCTCCTTGTTTCTGCTTTGCCTTTAAAGTGGGGGGAAAGGGCTGGGAGAGGAATTCTCTGTCATCCCATGAGGACAAACCTCAACCACCAGGCCAAAACACTAAAAACCCATTTAAAGAACCCCCAAAATCCCTAAAAAATCCCCCCAAAAAACTTCAGTCTTGAATTCTAACCTGCATTAATTAAATGAAGTGTTCAGTGGGTCTGGTTCTGTTTGAAAATCAGATTTTTTTTCCTTTTTTTCTGCTTTGCCTTTAAAGTGGGAAGAAAGGCAGGGAAAGGAATTCCCTGTCATCCCATGAGGATAAACCTCAGCCACCAGGCCTAAACCCACTAAAAAAACCCCAAAAATCCCTAAAAAACCTCAAAAAAAAATCCCCAAAATCCCCCAGTTAATTAATGCAGGTAACAATTAGAGACTGAAGTATTCAGTGGGCCTAATTCTGTTTAAAAATCAGATTTTTCTCCTCATTTCTCCTCATTTCTCCCAGGGGTCTGGGCTGGAAACCAGTAAAAAATCAGTGTCAGAATCAGAGGGTGGCACTTTTTTTCCCCCCAAAAAATGAGAGCAGCGAGTTCCACACAGGCTCTGTAGTACAAGTCCCCTGATTTTTTTCTGGGATAACCCAAAAACACACCCCAGCTCCAAAGGTCGCAGCCAGACGGTGGAGGGCAAATTCCTTTGATTTCCTGCGATTTTAACATTTCAGCCCTTTTTAATTGCAGGGCCATGTTTACATTCCAGATATCTTGCACAAAATCCATTTTTAATGAGAAAATGTTTGAAATTCCAGGCAGAAAATATGTCCAAATCTCCCCGGATAATAAAAGATCAACTTGTGTTTATCTTGCAATTTCTGCTCTGTAAAGTTCTGTCTATTCCTATTTTTTTTCCCTCATCATGATTGAAGGGAAAAAAAACACACAATGTAAAAAGCTCCTTTAAAAAAAAAAAAAAAAAAACAAAAAATAACCCTTAGAGAAGTTTGGAAAATCCAAATGGAGTTGAATTTGTCCATTTCTAAAATATGATTTAAATAAAGGGAGGGGGAAAGGAACTTTTACAGTTGCATACAGATTGTTTCCATAAAACTAGAAAATGAATGGATAAAATTAATAAGCCATAAATAAATGGGCGTGACCTGCTATATTAAAACTGAAGTGATTCAGTGGTTGGTTCTCTGTTGAAGAATCAGAAATTTTTCTAACTCTAATTTGTCTTGCTGTTGTGTTTTTTTTACCATTAAAATGGGAAAGAAAGGCAGGGAAAAGGAAATTCCTGTCATCCATGAGGGTAAAATCTCAGCCACCAGGGTGCTAAGAAGACCAAAATCAGTGATTAATTAAAACATTAAAAATCAAATACAAATAAGAGTGATTAAAAATAAAATTAATTTTTATAAACATAAAACATATATGATATAAAAATATGATAAATAAATATAAATATTATATAAGAATTAAACCTGCTTGGAGATTGTTCTCATCGAAGGGCAGCTAGTTTTCCAGGCTCTGCTGCTTCTCCCCCGTTTGCTATCAAAATACAAATATGGGCTTCATGTCTTGTGGCTGTTCAAACGGCAGAATAGTTTGTTGCAAAAAAGCCATCAAAAAGAGGCAGCTCGGAGGCAGAAAATTCCTTCAGAGACCTCAACTCTTTAGGGGGGATTTGCTAAACTTCCAAGGGATTCCCTTCAGGGTTGCCTGATAAAATTGGTTGAAAAAATAAACACCAATAAACGCCACGCCTATATGTGTGCCTGAAAGTAAAAGTCTATGTTCTGGGTTGCACTATTTTAAATATCCCACCGGCCATTTGCCCATCTAGTGGTTTCTGTAAATCATTTACAGGGGAACAGACACAAGAAATCTACAAAATTGTGTTTCTGTCTATGAAAAGTTCAAAACAACTGAGAGTGAATAAACATTCACGACCCAGGCACAAAGCTGGTGTGGATCAATAAAATAAAATTGATATATAAAAATAATATTAAATAGTATCATACAATATATGAAAGATATAAATATACAATATAATCAATATGTCATAAATAAAAATATAATAATATCACTATAGATAATACTCATATATAATAAGTATATAATATAAATACAATGTTAATGTATCAGATATATGATATGATCATGATATATATGATGCATATACATAGAATAATATGATATATATATATATATTATATCATATATATATATTATATTTAATATAATAAAATACATAAATATATCTAATAAACGTAGTATATATAAAATAAAATTAATAAATAATATAAAAATAATATATGAAATAAAAACTCATAAATATAATAAATAAAAAGATATAAAATAAGATAACTTATTTAAAGTAATAAATTAATAAAACTATATAAATAAATCAATATAAAACATATAAATACATAAAAATACATAAATATATAACTAAACATGAATATATAAATAATAAAAATATATAAAATGTGAAAATAATCAGGCTTGTGACAGACGAAGTTGAGTTCACTGTGGAAGCAGGAAAAAAGCACGGGACAGGAGTCGCGGTATTACTGCTTTCAACCATTTTGTCAAATCTCTTCTTCAAGAATGAATGATAATCCAACTGTTTTCTTCCCCAAAATAAGCTTTCCTGGTGGTGTGGCAGGGCCTGGGAGAATTTATGGGATAACCAAGAAATAACCAGGTTTCAAATCCCTGCAGCAGCTCTGGAATAGCAAGTGGGAGAAGGGGGAAAAGCAGGGAACTAGAATATTATTATTTTAAGCACAAGAAATAATGGAGAAACAGAAAGAGGGCACAATCACACCCCTAAATGCTGGGGGGTTTGAACAGATTCACACCCATAAATACAGCACCCAAAAAAGTGAAATTTAATCGTGTGTCTGTTTTGGGTTGTAAACCCTCCCGGCGCAAGACGTGCCGAGCGGAGCGGCACAGCAGCCTGCACTCAAAATGATGAACCCATTTTTTCCCAGTTCGTCAGGCTTTGGGATGAATAGAAACTGCAAATCCATAAAGTGGAAAGGAGCTGGCGGAACTGGAGGTTAGCGAAGAGCCAAAAGTCCAATTTTAAAGGATGACATGGGGAGGGGAGAGAACAATCCCTGAAAGTGGGGAGCGAAAGGGAGGGAAACGTAAAACTCAGCTAACCTCAGCTTCACACCAGAAAAAACTAAAGCCCTCACCAAAATCCCCTAAAAAAACGCCCAAAACCCAGCGAATTAATCGCAGTTTTAATACTGAAGGATTCAGTGGGTCCTGTTCTGATTTACTGAAAATCAGTTTTTCTCCTTTTTTCTTGCTTTGCCTCTAAAGTCGGGAAAAAAAAGGCGGGAAAGGAATTGCCTGGCCTACTCCGATGAGGTAATCTCAGCCACAGGGCCAGAAAACACTAAAATCCACTGAAAAAACCCTCAAAATCCTAAAAGAAAAAAACCCCAAATCCCCAGTTAATAATGCAGGATAACAATTAGAAGACTCAAAATATTCAGTTGGCTCTGGTCTGTTTGAAAATCAGATTTTTCTCCTTGTTTTCTTGTTTGGCCATTAAAGTGGGAAAAAAGGCCTTGGGAAAGGAATTCCTGTCATCCCATGAGGATAACCTCAGCCACCAGGGTGAAACTAAAAATCCACTAAAAAACCCCAAAATCCCCAAAAAATCCACCCAAAAAACTTCAGTCTTGAATTCTAACCTGGCCATTAATTAACTTGAAGTGTTCAGTGGGTCTGGTTCTGTTTGAAAATTCAGATTTTCTCCTAATTTCTGCTTTGGCCATTATAAAATGGGAAAGAAAGGCAGGGAAGGAATTCCCTGTCATCCCCATTGAGGGTAAATCCTCAGCCACCAGGCCAAAATCTCACTAAAATAATGCAAAAAAATACCTTAAAACCCTGAAAAAAATCCCCCAAACACCCCAGTCAATTAATCGCAGTAACAATTAGAGCCTGAAAGTATTCAGTTGGTCTGGTCTGTTTGAAAATCAATTTTCCTCCTTTTTCTTGTTTGCCATTCAAAATGGCAAGAAAGGCAGGGAAAAGGAATTCCCTGCCATCCCATGGATAAATCTTCAGCACCCAGGCCTAAACCTACTAAAAAACCCCAAAAATCCCTAAAAAACCTCAAAAAAAAAAAAATCCCCAAAATCCCCCAGTTAATTAATGCAGTAACAATATAGAGATTGAAGTATTTCAGTTGCTCTGGGTCTGTTTGAAAATCAGATTTTTCTCCTCTCTTTCTGCTTTGCCATTAAAGTGGGAAAACAGGCAAGGAATAGGAATTCTCCTGAGATCCCATGAGGATAAACCTCAGCCACCAGGCCTAAACCCACTAAAAAAACAAAAAATCCTAAAAAACCTCAAAAACATCCCCCAAAATCCCCCAGTTAATTAATGCAGGTTAACAATTTGAGTCTGAAGTATTCAGTGGCGCCTGATTCTGTTTGAAAATCAGATTTTTTCTCCTATTTCTCCTCATTTTCTCCGCAGGGGGTGGGCTGGAAACCAGTAAAAATTCAGTGTCAGCATCAGAGGGTGACACTTTTTTTCCCCCCAAAAAAATGAAGAGCAGCGAGTTCCACACAGCTCTGTAAAATTCCCTGATTTTTTCTGGGATAACCCAAAACACACCCAGCTCCAAAAAGTGTCAGCAGGCAGACGGTTGGAGGGCAAAATTCCTTTGATTTCCTGCGATTTTACACATTTCAGCCCTTTTTTAATTGCAGGGCCATGTTTACATTCAGGAGTACCTTGCACAAAATCCATTTTTAATGAGGAAATGTTTGAAATTCCAGGCAGAAAATTTATTCCAATCTCCCAGTAATAATTAAAAATTCAACTTTGTTTTCAAATGGTTGTTCAATTTTCTGCTCTGTTCAAGTTCTGTCTAGTCCTTTTTTTTTTTTAATTTTCCCCCTCTTCATGGAAGTATGTAGGAAGTAAAACACACCAATGTAAAACGCTTTAAAAAAAAAAAAAAAACAAACAACAAATAACCCTCAGAGATGTTTGGAAAATCCAAATGGGTTGAATTTGTCATTTCTAAAATATGGTTTAAATTAAAGGGGGGGGAAAGGAACTTTTACAGTTGCATAACAGATTTTTCTCCCATAGAAGAATAGTGTGAAAATAATGGATGTAAATTAATGCCATAAATATAATGGGGGGAAAATAAGGATTTTTGGGGTTTTGATTTCTTCTTATTTTTTATTTGTGTGTTTTTTCATTTTTTAACGGATTTTTTAATTTTGTTTTTTTTTTTTTCTTTGGGTGGTTTTTTGTTTGTTTTTTTTTTTTGTGCTTGGGTTTTTTTGGGGGCTTGGTTTTAAGGTTCTTTTTTGTTTGTGGTTTGTGATTTTTTTATGTCTGGTTGTGGGTTTTTTTTTGCATTTTGGAGGGTTTTTTTGTTTGTTTTGGTCTGTTTGGGTTGTTTCCTTGTGTTTTATTATGTTTTTGTTTTTGTTTGTGTTTCTGTTTTTGGTTTCTGGGTTTTATGTTTGTTCTCTGGTTTTGGTTTTATTTGTTTGTTTTGGTTTTGTTTATTTTTCTGGTTTGGCTTGTGATTTCCATTTGTTTATTTTATTTTAATTTGTTTCTCTGTTTTGGTTTGTGTTTTAATTTGTTTGTTTTGGTTTTGTTTGTTTTCTCTTTTGGTTTGTGATTTTCATTTGTTTATTTTATTTTAATTTGTTCCCCGCTTTGGTTTGGTTTTAATTTGTTTGTTTTGGTTTTGTTTATTTTCTCTTTTGGTTTGTGATTTTCATTTGTTTGTTTTGTTTTCATTTGTTTATTTTCTGTTTTGATTTGTGGGTTTATTTGTTTGTTTTAGTTTCAGTTTGTGATTTTCATTTGTTTGTGGTTACATTTGTTTGTTTGTTTGATGTTGTTTATTTTCTGTTTTGTGATTTTCATTTGTTCRTTTGTTTCATTTCCTGTTTGTTTGCTGTTCACCTTCCAAAAATAAATTAGAAATTTCCTCATTTAAATTGCTTTCCTCTCATTAACAATTCAGCCAATGAGAAGACACAAAACCACAGCAAAATTCTCTGGTTTTAACTTTCCAAAARAAACCCCACAAACCAAACCAGCAGCGATTCCAACCTTGATCCTTTGGGGGTGTTTTTAAGCTCGGGGTGCAGAACTCACCCAAACCTGAAGAAAGTCTTGAATTGTCTGCAGATTTTGAGAGAAAGTTGCCTCCTGCCSCCGGCCACGGGGCCCACCAGCACCAGCATGGGGTAGGGATCATCGAAGGCAGGCAGAGTGCTGCAAGAAAGGCAATCATTCACATGAATTCACCTAAAAATCAAATTTCAGCCGCTCTGCAGAGAGCCTTGCAGAGATTTTAGCACCCCCTCAACTCACCTCAGCTTGTTCACAAAAATTAAGGGGCTTTAAATGTAAAATAGCATTAAAAACTGCTTTAAATAATCTTTTTAAAAAGGAATAATGTTGTTTTTACTCTGATTTTCAGGCTTTTCTAAAGGGCTGGGATTTCCTGGGTTTTTGTTTGTTTTTTTTTCCAGTGGTGGGAATATTTTAATCAACAGGATAACTGTAATAAATCTGGAATAAACTCAATCCTACAGATTATTCCATTCTCCTGCATGACCTTGTTGCCTTCCATGTCCAGTGAAGGTGTAAAAATTCTTCAATTAAATAAAAAAACCCCACTCAGACCCTTAAAACTTCACTGAACAGAATAAAACCACAAAAAAAGGACTTAAAGTGCGCAAAAATATGAAATTCTCCATTTTTCCACACTGAGCTGAGGATTAAATCCTCAGATTTTCCACTTCCAGCTCCAAGTGGGAGAATKAAGCAAAACCAGAATTTTAWATTAATTTTTAATTTTTTAAAAATTCGTTTTTAAATCTCAGGTAGATTTTAAGATTGGGCCACTTGGAAATATGGCAGGAATAATTGAAATCATTCCAAATGCAGTGATTTTTAATTAATAAGTAGTTTAAACTGAATTTTAAGTGAAAGAAAACTGCCTCTGTGTCCATTTAATGGATTTAAATGGAATTTTAAACAGGACACCCTGAAAAGAGAATAATATAATATAAATATATATAATATAATATAATATAATATAATATAATATAATATAATATAATATAAATATATATAATCATAATATAATAATAATTAATAAATATAAATCAGTAGTGACAACAGCTACATGAGGGGCAGAAATTAAATTTATTTAAATTAAATTTAATTTAACTTAACCAGTCTGTTGGGCCAGGACAGGAGGATTTTTGGTACCTGGCTCTTGAGGAGGAACCCATTTCAGAGCATGATTCTTTTTGACAATTAAAATAATTAATCATTGGAACAATTCACCAAGAGTTCTCCACAACTGGAAGGTTTTTAACTCAAATAGGATCTCGTGGAACCCCAGGTACTGGGCTGGAAACAGGAACCACCTTGGGGAATTCCAAGTGGGATGATGATTCAGATCATCAAAATAATCCTTTGCCTTAAAAATTATTGATCTTTCACGTCAGTGCCACAAAGGCAAAGAAATTTGAATTATGAGCCCAAAACTTTTCAAGAATCTTCTTCCAAGCTGTAGGAACACCAACTTTCAGAGGTGGAACCCCCGAAGTGGTGATGTAATGAAGGACAGGATTATGGAAATGTTCTCCTGAGGAAATCCTAAATCCCAGGAATCTGAGACACGGAAAATTGGGAATTTATTGAAGAGAATTTGAATTTTGAGCGTGATCTCATCAAGGGATGATTTATTGGGTGTAACATTTCCTTGAATAAGGAAAGGTGCCAGAGGAATTCTGCATTTTCCAAGCTTGGAACAGGAACCAACTTGGGGAATTCCAAGTGGAACAAGGAGAAGATGTTCAGATCATCAAAATAATCTCTTTTGGCCTTAAAATTGATTCATCTTTCACAGCAGTGCCCACAAAGAGAAAGAAATTTGAATTATGAGCCACAAAACTCTTTCCCAGAATCTTCTTCCAAGCTGTAGGAACCCCAGACTTTCATGTTGAGAACCCAGAAGTGGTGATGTGATGAAGGACAGGATTATGGAAATGTTCTCCTGAGGAAATCCTAAATCCCAGGAACTGAGACAGGGAAAATTGCGAATTTATTGAAGAGAATTTGAATTTTGAGCGTGATCTCATCAAGGGATGATTATTTGGGGTCAACATTTCCTGAATAAGGAAAGGTGCCAGAGGAATTCTGCATTTTTCAAGAGTGAAACAAGAAACCAACTTGGGAATTCCAAGTGGATGGGGGATATAATTTAGATCATCAAAATAATCCTCTTTTGGCCTTAAAAATTATTGATCTTTCACAGCAGTGCCCACAAAGACAAGAAATTTGAATTATGAGCAACAAAACTTTTCAGAATCTTTCTTCCAAGCTGTAGGAACCCCAAACTTTCGAGCTGGGAACCCAGAAGTGGTGATGTGATGAAGGACAGGATTATGGAAATGTTCTCCTGAGGAAATCCTAAAATCGCAGGAATCTGAGGACAGGGAAAATTGGGAATTTATTGAAGAGAATTTGAATTTTGAGCGTGATCTCATCAAGGGATGATTTATTGGGTTAACATTTCTTGAATAAGGAAAGATGCCAGAGAATTCTGCATTTTCCAAGCCTGGAACAGGTCCTGTGCATGGAGAAGGAAAAAAAATGTTTATTTTAAGGACTGGGGAGGCCCTGTCACAGGATTCCAAAAAATTCCCCATCCCTGGAAGTGTCCAAGGCCAGGCTGGATGGAGTTGGAGCACCCTGGAAAATGTTGGGAAGGTTGGGATGGGATGGGATTTAAATTCCCATCCAACGCATCCCATTCCAGGTTTGATGTGGAAAATAAAAGTTTATTTTTTTTCCCAGCCCTGCCTTGCCATAATTATTGACAAAAATAATGAACTTGAGCAAAAACAAACCTTTCTGCAACATCCTGATCAAGTCTGGACCCTTCCTCACTTCAGCTTTTTTCTCAAATTTTAAAATGGTTCTTTCAGAATGGATTTTTAAAGTGAATTTTGCCTTCTGCAGGATTTTAATGTATTGTGCTAATCAGCTTTTTGTGCTAATTAAATCCATAGATCCTGGTAGGGAACAGAGCAGCTTTGCTGCTCCTAAAAGAGGAGTAAAACCATGATTTTGAATTTTTCTCCTCCTTGATTATATTGGAATGTTGTCTTTATTCCTTAAAGAATGAGTTATTTGTGAGAAGGATGGTAAAATAAATATATTCTCTCCTATAAATTAATATTATTTTCTTATATTTCCCTATTATTATTTTCTCTATATTTTCTTATATTTCCTTATATTTATGTTCTTTATATTATTTCTTATATTTTTCCTTATATATTATATTATATTATATATACTTATATTATATTATATTAATATATATTATATTATATTATATTATATTATATTATATATATTTATAATTATATTATTATATTTATATTATACTTATATTATATTATATTATATTATATTATATTTATATTATTCTCTTTTCAAGGTGTCCTGTTTTAAAAATTCCATTAAATGGACACAGAGGCAGTTTCTTTCAACTTAAAAAG
>NDFG01000009.1:162044-178372 GCA_002167245.1 Sporophila hypoxantha
CTTTTATGGACATGTTCTCCTGAGGAAATCCTAAATCCAGGAATCTGAGGACAGGGAAATTGGGAATTTATGAAGAGAATTTGAATTTGAGCGTGATCTCATCAAGGGATGATTTATTGGGTTAACATTTCTTGAATAAGGAAAGTGCCAGAGGAATTTCTGCATTTTCCAAGCCTGGAACAGGTCCTGTGCAGGAGAAGGAAAAAAAATTTTATTTTAAGGATTGGAGGGCCCTGTCACAGGATTCCAAAAAAATTCCCCATCCCTGGAAGTGTCCAAGGCCAGGCTGGATGGAGGTTGGAGCACCCTGGAAAATGTTTGGAAGGTTTGGATGGGATGGGATTTAAATCCCATCCAACGCACCCCATTCCAGGATTTGATGTGGAAAATAAAAGTTTTATTTTTTTCCCAGCCCTGCCTTGCCATAATTATTGACAAAAATAGTGAACTTGAGACAAAAACAAACCTTTCTGCAACATCCTGATCAAGTGCTGGACCCTTCCTCACTTCAGCTTTTTTCTCCAAATTTAAATGGTTCTTTCAGAATGGATTTTTAAAGTGAATTTTTACTCCTGCAGGATTTTAATGTATTGTGCTAATCAGCTTTTTGTGCTAATTAATCCATAGATCCTGGTAGGAACAGAGCAGCTTTTGCTGCTCCTAAAAAGGAGTAAAACCATGGTTTTGGAATTTTCTCCTCCTTGATTATATTGGAATGTTGTCTTTATTCCTTAAAATGAGTTATTTGTGAGAAGGATTGTAAATATAAATATATTTCTCTCTAAATATATTATATTTTCTTATTTCCCTATATTATTTTCCTATATTTTCTTATATTTCCTTAATTATGTCTCTATATTATTTTCTTATTTTTCCTTTATATATTATATTATTATATTATATATTATTTATATTATAAGCAACATTTTCAAATGTCACCTGCATCTCTAGGAGGGGAAAATACCCATAATATTCACTGGTCTGTTACCACATAATTACAGAAAAAATCACAAATTGAGAGAGAGAAGAAAAGAATAAGAAATTCAATGTTGTGTGCCTGCAGGACAGGCAAGAATAAAAACTTTCTGCTTTGTTTGCAGGTTTGATTTGCAATAATAAAGATATCACTGACCCAGAATTAATTATAACCTGATGGAGAAAGAGAGATGCAAATGAACTCCCCCAGTCTGGTTCCAAAAAGAATTTTAGGGTGGAAAGGGCAATAATCATTAGGAAGATTTCATTAATGACTCTGGGGTGCTTTCCAGCTGAGCCCGAGCCAACTTTCCAGGCATCATTAACAATTTTTGGGGCTGGGCTGATGTTTYTGTGTTTGAGTGCACGATTCCTCTAGCAGAAAACAAAATTCCTTCTTTCCATCAATCCAAAATCCACTAAGCAAATATTAAAACACAGCCCTGGGAAAAAAAAAACAAACTGTGCCTTTAGGGCTTTTTGTTAAAGAAGAAAAATAAGCCAATTTTGTGGGTTTATTTTAAGAAATCTCCATCCTTGCAAAAATAAARAAATCTTTGGGGTTTTGTTTTTAAAAGAATTCTCAGAGCTGTTGTCACTACTGGGAAGGCTCCTGTTTGTTGTGGATAATCCCAGAAAACACAGTCACAATAAAAATACAAATTTCTGAGTTACTGAATCCTGGATTTTTCCATCAGGTTACTCAGTTATGAACTAATTCAGCACCAAAATGGGTGTGGGGCACAAAGGTTGATCTCAGTGCCCGCTGCAGCCAAAACAATAATAATAATATTAATAATAATAATAATAATAATAATAATAATAATAATAATAATAATAATAATAATAATAATTTATAGTGTATTCCATCAGATTATGTGGAAGAATTTTCCAAGAATTCCTCAAATATCATAACAAAGCTGCAGAGCAGCAAAAATTCCATTTTTTCAGAGGAGAAACCAGACTGGGAGGAGTCACCTGGGAATGGTGAGACTGGAAAAAGAGCATCCACCTGCCTCTCCCTCCCATGCTTTTCATGGAATCATCTCCTCCTTCCACTAAAACACTGAAATTTCCCTTTATGAGCACAAAATGTGCCCCAAAATCCCCAAACAAAATCATTTTATCCCAACAAGATGCCAGCAGTGGGGAGAGAAGGTGCCGGCAGAAAAGGAAGCAGAAATTTTCCAGCTCTCTGCTGCCTCCAGGAATTTTTCCTTTGGGCAAGGGGAGGAATTTTGGATCTCTCATTTGTGGTGCAAATGCTTGAGGAAAGGGAGTGGAGCCGTGGACAATCTGTCTCAGACTTTAGAGGTGAATGAAAAGCTTCGTTTCACCATCAATTTGAACCAAATCAGCTTTGCCTCGTTTCCAGGCTGCCGACAGAATCCTGCAGGAGTTCTCCTCAGGAAAAACGTCCCTCTGGAGGTGACAAAATCCTGCCTTACCCGAGTGCCACCGTCAGGAGCAGCTGGGAACGGAACTCACCTGTTGAGGACTCCCTGGGGCTGCATGGAGTGGTACAAAAGCTGAGTCCTGTGATCTTCAGCAGCCACGACCTCTGGAGGAGGCGCCTCCTTATTCACAGCAGCCACCTGGTCCAAAATTTAGGAAAGGGGGGGAAAAGAAGGGGAGGAGTGATGGARTTGTTTCCAGGTGGAAAAGTATTGGCTGATCATAAGGAATGAGGATGGATTTGTGTGGCTGAGGGTCAGGATTTATGGTGGGCTTGGCTGGAGGGCTGGAAATCTGGAATTAAAGGATGATTTGAGGATGATGGGATGGATGGATGATGGATGGATGAGATGGATGGATGATGGATGGATGGATGATGATGAATGGATGGATGATGATGGATGATGGATGGATGGTTGGATGGAATGGATGGGTATGAGGGATGGATTGTATGAGATGGGATGGAATGGTGATGATGGGATGATGGATGGATGAGTGGATGGATGGATGATGGATGGATGATGGATGATGGATGGATGATGTGATGGATGGATGGTGAGATGGAAGGATGGAGAGATTGGTGGATGATGGAGGATAGGATGATGGAAGGATGGATGGATGCGATGGATAGGATATGGAAGGATGGATGATGGTGGGATGGATGGATGGATGGTGGAGGATGGATGGATGGATGGATGTGGATGGGATGTGATGGATGGATGGATGGATGGATGGATGATGGATGGATGATGGATGGATGGATGGATGGATGAATGGAAGATGGATGATGGATGATAGGATGGATGATGGGGATGGATGGACTAAGGATGGATGGATGGATGGATGCTGGAATGCGGATGACGACCACTGTTTCACCTCGCCTGAAGAAAACCAGGATGGCCACACAGGAAGCAAAGGCAGGCTTTTAATTATCCCTTAATTTGCATCCTCTCAGTGCTGGTGGAAGGGGCCARACCCAAACCCCTGGGGACTGAAGCCACTCGTTAACTGCAGGATGGGCATTAACCAAGTGAGCAAACTCCTGACAAGGCATTCCTGTCTYTGCTGGGAGGGAGAGCACTCAGACTCCAAGGATTCCCTCCTCCCATCCTGCTGACACTAATGAGTTGTGTATTTTGGGGGTCATTAATGYCACACACTCAGAAATTAAGGTTAAGAACGACTGAGGCAATTCCAGTGGGACAAAAGACATAAAATTTCCACAGTGAGACCAATCAGCCTTTGGAATWATCAAGAGGAGGTTGGAACAAGCTGGGATGGTGGGAGGTGTCCCTGCCCATGGCAGGCRTGGGACTGGATGGGCTTTGAGGTCCCTTCCAACCCAAACCATCCKGGATTCCGYCCTAGATTCCATGGGAATTTTCCCAGGAAATAATTGGTGGATTCRCCAATTGGTGGATTCACCAATGCTGGTCACGTTTAGGATTTGGCTGGGCCRTTTTKTATTGCCTGTGCTTCTCCCAAGCAAGGCTGGAGCAGACAATCCATGCCAGGAAAATCCATTTCCAGCCTGGAATGCCATGGCTGGAAACATTCAGTACTCAGAATTCCATGTCCCCATATTCCAGAGAAAGCAGGAGGAGGGGAATAATTTAATTTTAGCTCTAATTTGGGCCTTTGCYCTGAATTAGTGGCTGGGATCCTGGTGCACATCAGCTGGTCAAGGGTATCCTAAAGGAAGGATTATTATTAATATTATTAATATTGCAAGACTATTCCAAATTCAGTTTGCAAAGAGAATTCTTGAGGTCCCTTCCAACCCAAACCATCCTGGATTCTGTGAGAATTTCCTCAGGGAAATAACTGGTGGATTCACCAATGCTGGTCACTTTTAGGATTTGGCTGGGCTGTTTTGTATTGCCTGCTGTTTTTCCCAAGCAAGGTTGGCAAGCAACAATGCCATGCAGATAATCCATTTCCAGCTGGAATGCCATGGCTGTGTGGCAGCTGTGCCCTGTATTAATTAGCAGCAGCATGGGGAAATAGGAGGGGAAACATTCAGTGCTCAGAATTCCACTTCCACTTATTCAGGAGGAAAGGAGGAGGAGGGAAAAAAAAGTTAAAAAAATTAAATTAAAGAAATAAAATTAAAAAACATTCAGTACTCAGAAATCACTTCACATTTCAGGGGGAAAGGAGGAGGAGGGAAAAAAGTTAAAAAATTAAATAAAGAAATAAAATTAAAAAACATTCAGTTACTCAGAAACAACATTCAGAAGAAGCTCGAACATTATAAAAAGGTTTTTTTTTATCTCTGTGATTTATATATATTAAAGGAAATAAAAGTTACACAAATCAAAATGGAGAGAAGCAGCGTCCTAGCCATGCACCTAATTTAATTAAAACCAAAATGAAAACCTAATTAGCTCTAATTTGGGCCTTTGCTCTGAATTAGTGGCTGGGAGCACAGGGTGCATCCTGGTGCACATCAGCTGGTCAAGGAGGATTATTAATAATATTATTAATATTGCAAGACTGTTCCACAGTGAGAACTAAATGTGAGTTGGACAAGCAGGAATTSCACTTCCAAACTACCCTCCTGACCTAACCCACGTTGCTGTACATTCATTTTGTGTTAGTGAGACACAGAGCTGCTCCTCCAAACTCACTTTGMCAAGAGAATTCTTGAGGCAAGAGGAAGCACCCTAAAATAACATGAGGAGAGGATTTTGTGGAGCAACTTTTATCAGTCAGAAAATAAATGTTGGTCTAAATCAGTCACTCAGGTTTACTTTTACAGTCCAYAGAAAGGAAAAATTTCATWACTAGATTCAAAATGATATTGAGARGAAAACAGGCTGGCACATAAGRGAARGAATGAGATCAACATTTTGGGTAGTTGGGGTAAATTACACTCTGCTGTCATCATCTGTGTGCTCAGGATGGAGAGAGCCTGGCACTAAACAAAAACCCCAAAATTTATAAAATTGGKAGTGATGGATTTCCTGAAGGGATCATTTTGAAAGGATAATTCCCTGAATTACAGCAGTTCCAGCATGGCTTGGGGACACTGAGAAAGCTCCTGGTTTTTGTGGATGACCCCAGAAAACACAGTCACAATAAAAATACAAATTTCTGAGTTACTRAATCCTGGATTTTTCCATCAGGTTACTCAGTAATTAATTAATTCAGCACCAAAATAGGGTGTGGGGCACAAAGGTTGATCTCAGTACCTGCTGCAGCCAATACAGTAATATAAACAAACAAAATAATAATAATAATAATAATAATAATAATAATAATAATAATAATAATAATAATAATAATAATAATCATCCAGTGCCTGCTGCAGCCAATATAGTAATAATAAATAAAAAAAAAAATAGCATTAATGATAATGATAATAATCCACATATATTTATAGTGTATTCCATCAGATCAAGTGGAAGAAATTTTCCAAGAATTCCTCAAATATCCTAACACAGCTGCAATAATAATAATAATAATAATAATAATAATAATAATAATAATAATAATAATAATAATAATAATAATAATAATAATAATAATAATCCATATATATTTGTAGTGTATTACATCAGATTATGTGGAAGAATTTTCCAAGAACTCCTCAAATATCACAACACAGCTGCAGAACAGCAAATATTCAATTTTTTCAGAGGAAAAACCAAACTGGGAGGAGTCACCTGGGAATGGTGAGACTGGAAAAAGAGCATCCACCTGCCTCTCCCTTCCATGCTTTTCATGGAATCATCTCCTCCTTCCAGTAAAACACTGAAATTTCCCCTTATGAACACAAAATGTGCCCCAAACAGCACCTGCAGCAACCAAATCCCAGTTCAGCAGGGAAAGGTTTCCAACCCTACAGAATTTCTGTCAAGCAGGATTTTGGGGGAGGAGGTTTGCTACAACTGCAAGCCTGGATTTTGTATTATTTATTTAGAAAACTTCCAAAATAAAATGATGTTTGCTTACCTTTTCTTCCACTGAGACCTTTTTGAGATCCAGATCCGTGACTTGGGGCAACATGAAAATCGCTGAGAGCCAATAACTGCCTTCTTCCTGAGGGGAAAAATTTCCATTTTGTCAAAAAAAATCCTAAATTTCATGCAGCCAATATTGAATTCCAATCAGCTAAAATTAAATTTGTGTTAATAAATTGCAAAAGAAAAGGTTTTTTTACCCTGAGGGTGTCAAGGCACTGCCCAAACTGAGCCTTCAAGCTGCAGCAAGAGCTGAGCTGTTCAAAAGTTTGTAAACAAAATATTCAAAAGGCCAAGATGGGGATTTAAAAATGGAAAGGGATTTGATCAGACTTTGCTTAGGAGAAGGAAAAGCCTCTCAGATTATGGAAAATCAGGAATAGTCTATTTCAGGTACATTTTCCTGCTAATCTTATTGTGGGCCATGACAGACCAGCCTCATAAAGGCCAATAAAAACCTGGCAATTACAAGAAAAAATKAATAACTCTTAATATTTTTCTTCTTTCTGGCGTTGGGAATGACTGTAAAATTCACCCCAAATTTAGAAATCACAAGGCTTGGSATAGAGTTGTCTTTGATCACTCAGGACAAATGACCTGCCCACTTCTAGAGACAGAAACTGGRGCTAAAAGGATTCAAACCATCAGGTTAATGTTCTCATTTTTGGCTCTTTCTTACCTGTAGAGGGTTTTTTAGAAGATTTAAATCCCTGAGGAGAGGCAGACCCTCAATCCATTTCAGCTCACTCAGCTCAGCCACCTGAGCAGGGACAGAAACAGAGCATAAATCAGAATCCAGGAGAACTAGGCAGGGAAAATGAACTATTTTAATGCCTGCTCTTCAAATCTGGGCATAAAAAAATATTCATTCTAAATCACAAAAGGGGTTTACGTGTTAACTGCACTCAGTGAGGCACTTCCACACAAAAGGAGACGACTTGGCGGTTAGCTGGAGCAGCAGGATAATCCACACAGCAATTTCCAAGCACCTGCATTTTCCCAGCTCTTTCAAATGTCAAGCCCTGACACATTTGGCTTTTTATGTGCTGATGTGCTTSAGTGAGGCAATTCTGCAGTTAAATTCGTGCTCTGGTGGTTTTTTTTAAAAAAAATCCTCCTAAGAGTTTCTTTTCACTGAAGTTCAAGTTCATCCTACACATCCAAGGACAAAAATCCTGGTCCTTTTTAAACCAAGGATAACCAAGGACTTTTTAAACCAAAATCCTGGTCCTTTTTTAACCAAGGATAACCAAGGATTTTTTTAACCAAAATTCTGGTCCTTTTTTAACCAAGGATAACCAAGGACTTTTTTAACCAAAATCCTGGTCCTTTCTTAACCAAGGATAACCATGGACTTAACCAAAATCCTGGTCCTTTCTTAACCAAGGATAACCATGGACTTAACCAAAATTCTGGTCCTTTTTTAACCAAGGATAACCAAGGACTTTTTTAACCAAAATCCTCGTCCTTTCTTAACCAAGGATAACCAAGGATTTTTTTAACCAAAATCCTGGTCCTTTTTTAACCAAGGATAACCAAGGACTTTTTTAACCAAAATCCTCGTCCTTTCTTAACCAAGGATAACCAAGGACTTTTTTAACTAAAATCCTGGTCCTTTCTTAACCAAGGATAACCAAGGATTTTTTTAACCAAAATCCTGGTCCTTTCTTAACCAAGGATAACCAAGGACTTTTTTAACCAAGTTGAATTGGTTAAAAACTGAACGTGTGTTAAAAAAAGTCCTTGGTTAAACAAAGGACCAGGATTTTGCTCCTTGGATGTGTTCCAGGAGGGATAAATGAGACGGAATCCAGAGGGTTTCCAGCCTCTGGGAGTCCTCAGCTGTGCACAAATACGAAAGTGGGCAGCACTCAGTTATTGGGGTAGTTTTAAAAAAAATCCTTTACTAAGAGTTCTATTTCACTGAATTACTTGGTTATCCTACAGATGAACTTTGCGTTTTAAAAGTCATTGGGTTAAAAAGGAGCAGGAATTTTTGTCCTTGGATGTAGTCCAGAAGGTAAATCAGGGGACTCAGAGGTCCAGCCTCTATGTTGGGGTCTCAGCTGCTGCACAAAGCGACACCCAGTTATTGGGTTCAATCAAGGTTTGTGTGACCCGAAACCAACCTGTTTTCTGCTGAAAAACAATGGAATTAAAGAATTCCACTGATGGGGAAGGTTGGTTGAAGGCCTTCAAACCTTCAAACCCATTCCGTGTCATGGGCAGGGTGTTGAGAAGATTAGCATTGACAAGATGGTTTTCCATTCCCATCTGTATGCAGATATATCCTTTGTGTCAAGGCAGTTTGCCTTATCAATCTCTCTCTTTGAGTGACCACATTCACACCTTCCTCGGTGACGGTGACATTGCCTTGTAACAGGACTATTGCAACTGGTCAGGTGCACGCTGATAAGAAACTATAAACACTGCCCAGATTGGGGGAGATTGCTCGCCCAGGAGGAGGAGCCAAAGCATTGCTACCCAGAGATATAACCTGAGACTCCGAAACACCTAGTTTTGGCTTTTCTCCATGGGATTCCCCAGAGGAACAAGCAGCTGCCGTCTATCCTACACTGGGGATCTTCAGAGGAGATACTTACATCCTTTCTACAGCATCCTCCTTGACTCAGACCAGAACCACACCTGATATTCAGAGGGCTGCAGCCACATTTTCAATCGGTACTGCCACCAAACAACCCTGACCGACAGGGTGTCAGGGGTGACTCCGTCAGTGTGTTGACTCTAGTGTCATGTTTAATTTTATTTTATTGTAGTAGTTTTTCCTATTAAAGAACTGCTTATTCCCTGCTCCCATATCTTTGCCATAGAGCCCTCTAATTAAATGTTAAAATTTAGCAGACATTCAGAGGGGATCCGAATGGTTACAATTTCCATTTTCAGGGGAGGCTCCTGCCTCCCTTAGCAGACTCCTGTCTTTCCAAACCAAGACACAGGGGCATCTCCCACTGCCCCAGGGGGCTCCAGCCTGGCCTGGGACACTGCCAGGGCTCCAGGGCTGCTCTGGCAATTCCAGCCTAGCCAGGAGTTCCAGCCCCAAACCCAATCTAAATCTCTCCTCTTTTACTGCAGAACCATTCCCTTTTCTCCTGTCTGTGTTTTTCCATGTCAAAATCCTCTCTCCATCTCTTTCACAGCCCCTTTTAAATCCTGAAAGCTCAACTGAACCTAAAAGCCTCCAGGTTCTCCCTAATTTATACTCAATTCYTTAAAGTGCCTAAAAACATAAACCTCAACCACAGCCTGCTCTAAACTCACTTTGAGATAGGAATAACCCCACTCAGGACAGTTTTGGTGAAGTTAAATGTGATTTAAGTGGATTTCCTAAATAAATCCCAGAATTCCAGCCATCAGCAGTTGGAAATCATTGAATGTTTTACAAGGGACACATTTGCAGCTGAACCTGTTGTGCCCATTTTTTAAAAAACCAAGAATTTAAGATCATTSCTAATGGTTGTGAGTTGAACTAACTCCCTGTGTTAATTAATTAAAACTCTTTAAATTATTCTTCAGAAGGCAACATTAAAAAAAAAAAAGTTCAAAATAACATTCAAAAAACTCATTGAACAGTTTCAATGACATAATTCAAAGAGGCAAGTTTTGATGAGGTAAAATCAAGAGTTTTTCTGTGCTGTAAAGAACAGTGGAAAATAAATAAGGCACTGGAAGTGGTGTTATTAATGATAATAACAAGCACACCATTAGAGAGTTTCCTGTCTGCTGCAATTGAGGCACCTTTAAATGTCAGGCAGAAAAAAAAAGAATGCACAGTGACTTGAATTAAATCCACTTGCAAGRAGAGAAAAATGACAGAAAATGTTCCACTGCTGCTTTATATTTTTGTTTTCTTAGATTATCTTTTTTTTCACATGTCTTTGACGTCAAAGTGATTCATGAATTGATTTTTTTTTTCAGTTAAGGATGCTGGAAGATCAATATCAAAATTATTGCGGATATTTGGCTTGGCATTCAAAATTCAAAAGAGTTGGATGGTGCCATCGTGTTTCCAGCACAGAAAATTGTGCTGCATAACAAAATCCACTTTTTAACAGTTTTTTTTTGCAGTTCTGCTTTGCAGGGAGTTTCCAGCTGAGAGCTCAGAAGAATCTGTGGTCATAAAATTGGGCTGGGAGGTATTAACAACCCCCCCAGAGGCCTGGCAGCAGCAGAGGGGTGGTGTAAGTAAAGATCTTTTGGAATAATCGAGGTGGAAAATCTGCAAACTCCTCCCTGCCTGACCCACCCAGGGGAGCACTGCAAATCCTCAGTGAGTGAGAGCACCAAAGTGGGACCTGAGTGAGGAGAAAACCACCTCAGATATTAAATAAGGGCTGAGAGGACACCARGAACCAACGTTGGAAACAGCAAAAAGAAAATAATTCAGCTTTTCTAACCATTCCTTGCAGTGCTTGAGGATTTTTGGAGCCCTTCAAGGAATTTGTTGTTGAAAAATGAAAATATTCTGTGCTGTTGGAAGTGCTGAGCTCAGTCTGGTACCTGGTTATCCTCCAGGTTGATCACCTCCAGCAGGTCGTGCTCCTCCAAACCTTGCAGGCTGTTTATTTTATTGTTGGACAGATTCACCCTCTGCAGGTTTTTCAAGCTCTTCAGCCCGTCCACCTTCTCAATCTGGTTAAAGCTCTGAGAAAGAGAATGAAAGCAGAGAAATTGCAAATAAACCTCTATCAAAAACAACGTTCCTGAGGGAAAAAAAGGAGTGATTTGTTGGATTTGAGGAGTTTTTGTCATGGGGAATCCTGTCACAAATAGACCTTTCTGCATTAGCCTCATGCACATCCTGATGTGTTAATTTCTGCAGATATACCTCTAACGAAAAAACATTCCTGAGGGAAAWAAWSAGTTATTTGTTGGATTTGAGGAGTTTTTGTCATGGGGAATCCTGTCAAAAATAGGCCTTTATGCACTAGCCTCATGCACCTGTCTCTTATACACATCTAGATGTGTATAAGGGAGAATCCTCTCACAAATAGACCTTTCTGCATTAGCCTCATGCACATCCTGATGTGTTATATTTCTGCTGATAAACCTCTATGGAAAACAACGTTCCTGAGGGAAAAAAGCAGTAATTTGTTGGATTCAAGGATCCTTTCTTGTGGAGAATCCTCTCACAAATAGACCTTTCTGCATTAGCCTCATGCACATCCTGATGTGTTAATTTCTGCAGATATACCTCTAACGTTCCTGAGGGAAATAATGAGATATTTGTTGGATTTGAGGACTTTTTGTCATGGGGAATCCTGTCAAAAATAGGCCTTTCTGCATTAGCCTCATGCACATCCTGATGGGTTAATTTCTGCAGATACACGTTTATGGAAAATAACTCCTTTTTTCCTTTTGGAATGTTGTTTTCCATAGAGGTATATCTGCTGAAATATACATTTCTGAGGGAAAAAAGAAGTTACTTGTTGGATTTGAGGAGTTTTTGTCATGGAGAATCCTGTCAAAAACAGGCCTACCTGCATTAGCCTCATGCACATCCTGATGTGTTAATTTCTGCTGATAAACCTCTATGGAAAAAACATTCCTGAGGGAAATAATGAGTTATTTGTTGGATTTGAGGAGTTTTTGTCATGGAGAATCCTGTCAAAAATAGTCCTTTATGCACTAGCCTCATGCACACCCTGATGTGTTATATTTCTGCTGATAGACCTTTATGGAAAACAACTCCGTTTTTCCTTTTGGAATGTTGTTTTCCATAGAGGTATATCTGCTGATATATACATTTCTGAGGGAAAAAAGCAGTTACTTGTTGGATTTTAGGAGTTTTTGTCAAGGAGAATCCTGTCAAAAATAGTCCTTTATGCACTAGCCTCATGCACACCCTGATGTGTTATATTCCTGCTGATATATCTCTATGAAAAAGAACATTCCTGAGGGAAAAAAGCAGTAATTTGTTGGATTCAAGGACCCTTTCTTGTGGAGAATGCTCTCACAAATAGACCTTTCTGCATTAGCCTCATGCACATCCTGATGTGTTATATTTCTGCAGATAGACCTTTATGGAAAAGAACTCCTTTTTTTCCTTTTGGAATGTTGCTTTCCATAGAGGTATATCTGCTGATATACCTCTATGGAAAGCAACATTCCTGAGGGAAAAAAGGAGTGATTTGTTGGATTTTAGGAGTTTCTGTCATGGAGAATCCTGTCACAACAAGACCTTTATGCAGTAGCCTCATGCACACCCTGATGTGTTATATTCCTGCTGATAAACCTCTATGGAAAACAACGTTCCTGAGGGAAATAATGAGTTATTTGTTGGATTTGAGGACTTTTTTACATGGGGAATCCTGTCAAAAATAGGCCTTTCTGCATTAGCCTCATGCACATCCTGATGGGTTACATTCCTGCTGATAAACCTCTATGGAAAACAGCATTCCTGAAGGAAAAAAAAAGAATTATTTGTTGGATTTGAGGATCCTTTCTTGTAGAGAATCCTGTCACAAATAGTCCTTTCTGCATTAGCCTCATGCACACCCTGATGTGTTATATTTCTGCAGATAGACCTTCATGGAAAATAACTCCTTTTTTCCTTTTGGAATGTTGTTTTCCATAGAGGTATATCTGCTGAAATATACATTTCTGAGGGAAAAAAGAAGTTTCTTGTTGGATTTCAGGAGTTTTTGTCATGGGGAATCCTGTCAAAAATAGTCCTTTATGCACTAGCCTCATGCACACTCTGATGTGTTATACTCCTGCTGATAAACCTCTATGGAAAACAACGTTCCTGAGGGAAAAAAGTAGTGATTTGTTGGATTCAAGGATCCTTTCTTGTGGAGAATCCTCTCACAAATAGACCTTTCTGCATTAGCCTCATGCACATCCTGATGTGTTATATTTCCTACAGATGATATCCATTATAGAAAACAACTCCTTTTTTTCCTTTTGGAATGTTGTTTTCCATAGAGGTATATCTGCTGATAATAACATTTCTCTGAGGGGAAAAAAAAGGAGTTATTTGTTGGATTTGAGACGTTTTTGTCATGAGAATCCTGTCACATAATACGACCTTTATGCATTAGCCTCATGCAACATTTCCTGATGTGTTAATTTCTGCAGATATATAAAACTCTATAAAAAAACAACGTTCCTGAGGGAAATTAATGAAGATATTTGTGGATTGAGACTTTTGTCATGGAAAATCCTGTCAAAAAAATAAGGCCTTTCTGCATTAGGCCCATGCACCATCCTGATGTGTTAATTTCTGCTTGATAAACCTCTTATGGAAAAAACAATTCCTGAGGGAAAAAACAGCTTATTTGTTTGGATTTTGAGAAAGTTTTTGTTGTGGAGAATCCTGTCCAAAAATAGGCCTTATTGCATTTTCTTCATGCACATCCTGATGTGTCACATTTCTGGCCAGAATATACCTCTTGTATAGGAAAACAACATTCCTGAGGGGAATAAAGAATTAATTTGTTTGGGATTGAGGATCCTTTCTTGTAGAGAATTCCTGTTCAACAAATAGGCCTTTTTGCCATTAGCCTTCATGCACATTCCGGATGTGTCACATTTCTCCTCATGGAAAAAAGGGAATCACCTCCCTCCTGATTAGCTATCTCCAACTCACCTTGAGAAGACAACAGGCAAATAAAAAGAGCTCTAATATATTAAAAAAAACCCACTGATTGTTTGGCCCCAGAACCACTCTTGTCACCATCCAGCTCAAAAATTTAGAAGACAGAGATGCATGGAAAATTATGGAATATATATACATAAATACATTGAATTTCCCTCTGTAATCATGGCTCTATTTACACTTTGTGATTGCAGAATAAATAATGAAAAAATTAAGGTAGATAGAGAGAAGACAGGCTGAGGGTTGGGAATGTTGCCCTGGAGCAGGGAAGGCTCCAGGGGAGAGCTCCAGCACATTCCAGGGCCTGCAGGGGCTCCAGGAGAGCTGCAGAGGGACTGGGGACAAGGCCTGCAGGGACAGCACCCAGGGAATGGCTCCCAGCTTGCCAGAGGGCAGGCATGGATGGGATCTTGGCATGAGGAATTCCTGCTGGGCTTGGAATTGCCAGAGCAGCTGGGGCTGCCCCTGCATCCCTGCAATGCCCAAGGCCAGGCTGGACACTGGGGCTGGAGCAGCCCTGGGACAGTGGGAGGTGTCCCTGCCATGGCAGGGGTGGCACTGGGTGACCTTCAAGGTCCCTTCCAACCCAAACCATTCATAATTCCATGATTCCCTGATATGAAACAAAATCTCTCTGGAATACATAAATCCACATTAACACACATCAAGTGAAGGCTCCATTCGCTGTCAGCGACAGCACGGAAATGTTTAAAAAATAATAATTAAAAAACCTAAAATTTCCTGCCAATTCTTCCAGACTTTCCCACACGAAAAGCCCCAAATTTTGAGAACCAACCCTCAGAGGTTTTTCAAAACGAGGCCCTGATTTCTCACTGGCCTCCAGATGGTTTCACTCTCAGGGCCTCACACATCAGAGACCTCATTTCTGCCTGAATCCAACCAGGGATAACAATCCAGCTCATCTCCTGTCCACACATTCCCAGAATGGCTCTCTCCACAGGATTCTCCTCTCCATAACCTTGCAAATTTTTATTTTTCCATCAGCTCACTTGTGCTGAAAGCGTTGGAAGCCTCATCTCCTATTAATAATATTTAGGAACTGTAGAAAGAAAATAAAGCCAGCCGACTCTAATGTTTAAATCCAGTTTTGTCTGTCCTTGACATTTTTCCTGACTTTTAAAAAGTTTAATTAGGTTATTATAAGCACGGAGGCTTCGTTAGACCTCTGATAATCAGGTACAGCTCGGAGCTGGAATTGCAAAACACTGGGCCAGAGGTGCACAGAAATTCTGGGGAACAAAAGGGATTTGGGGAATGGATCCTTTAAAACAGAAAATTTTAAGGGTCCAGTTCTTTAGCTGTGCTTCTTATTTTATTTTTTTTCCTTGCAGACATGGAGTGGAATTTCTTATTTACTGTTTTCTTTGCAAAACATGAGTGGAATAAAGGGGTTTTGGTACAGCAAGGGAGATTTACAGTTTTTAAAGTGCTCCTCCCAAACTTCAGAAACTTTCTGCTCTTTTCAAACTTAAAAAAAAAAGCTCAAGGGGAGAAAAAGCTGAGAAGAAAGAAGGGAAGAAGAAACAGAAGGAAAGGGGGAAGGAAAGGAAAGGGGAAGGAAGGAAAGGGGAAGGAGGAAAGGGGAAGGAAGGAAAGGAGAAGGAAAGGAAAGGAAGAAGGAAAGGAAAGGAAGGAAAGGAAGGAGAAGGAGAAGGAAAAGGAAAGGAGAAAGGAAGGAAAGGAGAAGGAAGGGAAGAAGGAGAAGGAAAGGAAAGGAGAAAAAAGAAAAAAAGAAGAAAAAAGAAGAATAATCTATAAAATATTAATAAATAATAATAGCAACTGCATTTAATTCTAATTAATTCTAATTTTTAAAGAAAATGCTCAGCTAAAATCCCTTTCCATCATCATTTCCAGGTGGCTAATTAACAAAGACAAAGCAGTGTTATCAAGTGATATCAGCACCTCAGAACCCCAAATGAGGAACATGTCCACATTTAATAAGATTTAACTATTAACAATCTCCCAGCTTTGGACAGAGCAGATTCCCAAGGGAATTCCTGGCGGACCTTTAAACAAACCAGGAATTCAGGGCACACAGAGGAGGAGGGACTTGCTGTGGCTCAAATTTGGATGAAAAAGTATCAAAGTATTTTTCAAAAATATTTATAAAAAAAAGCTCCTCACACTCCTAGGGCTCCTTTCAGAACATTTCCATGGGATTTGGCCCAATCAGAGTTCATCTTCCCCCCACAAAAAATGAGACCAAATTCAATTAATTTATTGCCACTCAGAGCTCCTGGAGGTATCATAGATGTGAAATATAATTTTTAACACACTGTTTGAATATATTT
>NDFG01000009.1:178397-192031 GCA_002167245.1 Sporophila hypoxantha
GAGAGAGATTGATAGGGGTGGTGTAGTAAAGATCTTTTGAAAATCGACGGTGGAAAATCTGGCAAAACCTCCTCCCTGCTGACCACCGCGGGGAGCATGCTAAAATCCTGCAGTGAGTGAGAGCACCAAAGTGGGAACCTGAGTGAGGAGAAAGACACCTCAGATATTAAATAAGGGCTGGAGAAGACACCAAGACACCAACGTTGGAAACAGAAAAAGAAAATAATGTCAGCTTTCCTAACATTCCTTGCAGTGTCTTGAGGATTTTTGGAGCCCTTCAAGGAATTTGTTGTTGAAAAATGAAAATATTCTGTGCTGTTGAAGGCTGAGCTCAAGTCTGTACCTGTGTTATCTCCAAGGTTTGATCACCTCCAGCAGGTCGTGCTCCTCCACCTTGCAGGCTGTTATTTTATTGTTGGACAGATTCACACCTCTGGCAGGTTTTCAAGCTCCTCAGCCCGCTCCACCTTATCCTCTTCAATCTGGTTAAAGCTCTGAGAAAATGAAAGCAGAGAAATGCAAATAAACCTCTATCAAAAACAAACGTTCTGAGGGGAAAGAGAAAGGTGATTTGTGGATTTGAGGAGTTTTGTCTCGGGGGAATCCTGTACAAGGAGACCTTCTATGCACTAGCCTCAATGCACACTCCTGATCTGTTAATTTCATGCTGATAAACCTCTTAGGAAAAAACAATGTTCCTGAGGGAAAACAAGCAGTTTATTTGTTGATCTCGAGTTTTTTGTGGAGAATCCTCTCCAAATAGGACCTTTCTGCAATTAGCTCATGCAGCATGCCTGATGTGTTATATTTCTGCAGATACACCTTTATTGGAAAACAACTCCTTTTTTCTTTTGGAATGTTTGTTTTCCATCGAGGTAATCTGGCTGATTATATACATTTCTGAGGAAACAGAAGTTACTTGTTGGATTTTAGGAGTTTTTTGTCAAGGAGAATCCTGTCAAATATAGTCCTTTATGCACAGCCTCATGCACACCTGATGTGTTATATTCCTGCTGATAATACTCTATGGAAAACAACATTAACTGGGGGAAAAAAGCAGTAATTTGTTGGATTCAAGGATCTTTCCTTGTGGGAGAATCCTTCACAAATAGACCCTTTCTGCTTAGCCTCAATGCACATCCTGATGTTTTATTTCTGCAGATAGCCTTTATAGAAAAGAAACTCCTTTTTTTCCTTTGAATGTTGTTTTCCATAGAGGTATATCTGCTGATATATATCTTGAATTCTCGAGGGGAAAAAAGGAGTTATTTGTTTGGATTTTAGGAGTTTTATTGTCAATGGAGAACCTGTCAAAAATAGCCTTTTCATTAGCCTCATGCCACATCCCTGATGTGTATATCCCTGCGAATATAGACCCTTGGAAACAAGTTCCTGGAGGGAAAAAAGATTAATTTGTTGGATTGACGGATCTTTTTCATGTGGGAATCCATGTCAGAAAATAGCCTTTCTGCAATTAGCCTCATGCACATCCTGGATGGTTAATTCTGCAGATACACTTTATGGAAAACAACTCACTTTTTCGCTTTTGGTATGTTGTTTTCCATAGAGGTATATCCTGCTGAAATATACATTTCCTGAGGGAAAAAAGAAGTTACTTAAGTGTTGAGGAGTTTTTGTCATGGAGAATCCTGTCAAAAAGAGGCCTTTCTGCATTAGCCTCAATCAACATCCTGATCGTGTTAATTTTCTGCTGATATAACACTCTATGGAAAAAACATTCCTGAGGGAAATAAACAGTTATTTTGTGATTTGAGGAGTTTTTGTCTGGAGATCCTGTGCCAAAAATAGTGCCTTCTCTTTTGTCCTCATGCACACCTGCATGTGTTCAATTTCTGCAGATCATACCTCTATGGAAAACAACCGTATTCGCTGAGGGGAAGTATTTGTTTTCCCATAGAAGGTATATCTGCTGAATATAATACATTTCTGAGGGAAAAAGCAGTTACTGTTGGATTTTAGGAGTTTTTGGTCAAGGAGAATCCTGTCCCAAAAAAATAGTCCTTTATGCACTTAGCCTCAAATGTAAAAACAACACCCTGAATGTGTTATATTCCTGCTGATATAATGCTCTCATGAAAAAAGAACATTCCTGAGGGAAAAAAAGCAGTAATTTGTTGGATTCAAGGGACCCCTTTCTTGTGGAGAATGCTCTCACAAATATAGACCTTTCTGGCATTAGCCTATGCACATCCTGATGTGTTACATCTTCTGCAAGAATAGACCTTTATGGAAAAGAACTCCTTTTTTTTCCTTTTGGAATGTGTTTCCATAGAGGTATATCTGCTGATATACCTCTATGGAAAGCTAAACATTCCTTGAGAGGGAAAAAAGGAAGTGATTTGTTGGATTTCTAGGAGTTTCTGTGCATGGAGAATCCTGTCACAACAAGACCTTTATGCAGTAGCGAGGTCATGCTACACCCTGATGTGTTTATATTCTCTGCTGATAACCTTATGGAAAACAACGTTCCTGAGGAAAATATGAGTTATTTGTTGGATTTGAGGACTTTTTTACATGGGGAATCCTGTCAAAAATAGGCCTTTCTGCATTAGCCTCATGCACATCCTGATGGTTACATTCCTTGTGATCACCTCTAATGAAAACAGCACTTCCTGAAGGAAAAAAAAGAATTATTTGTTGGATTTGAGGATCCTTTCTTGTAGAGAATCCTGTCACAAATAAGTCCTTTTTCTGCATTAGCCTCAATGCACACCCTGATTGTTATATTTCTGCAGATAGACCTTCATTGGAAAATAACTCCTTTTTTTCCTTTTGAATGTTGTTTTCCATAAGGTATATCTGCTGAAATATACATTTCTTGAGGAAAAAAAGAAAGTTTTCTTGTTGGATTTCAGGAGTTTTTTGTCATGGGGAAATCCTGTCATAAAAAATAGTCTTTATGCACTAGTCATGCACACCTCTGATGTGTTTATACTCCTGCTGATAAACCTTATGGAAAACAACGTTCCTGAGGGAAAAAAGTAGTGATTTGTTGGATTCAAGGATCCTTTCTTGTGGAGAATCCTCTCACAAATAGACCTTTTCTGCATTAGCCTCATGCACATCCTGATGTGGTTATATGTTCTACAGATATACCATTATAGAAAAACACCTCTTTTTTTTCCTTTTGGAATGTTTGTTTCCATAGAGGTATTATCTTGCTGATATATACATTTCTGAGGGAAAAAAGAAGTTAACTTGTTGGATTTGAGGAGTTTTATTGTGGAGAAATCCTCTCACAAATAGACTTTTCTGCATTAGCCTCAATGCCACATCCTGATGTGTTAATTTCTGCAGATAATACTCTAACGTTCCGCTGAGGGAAATAAATGAGATATTTGTTGGATTTGAGGACTTTTTGTCATGGGGGAATCCTGTCAAAAATAGGCCTTTCTGCATTAGCCTCATGCACATCCTGATGGGTTAATTTCTGCAGATACACGTTTATGGAAAATAATCCTTTTTTCCTTTTGGATGTTGTTTTCCATAGAGGTATATCTGCTGAAATATAACATTTCTGAGGGAAAAAAGAGTTACTTGTTGGATTTGAGGAGTTTTTGTCATGGAGAATCCTGTCAAAAACAGGGCCTACCTGCATTAGCCTCATGCACATCCTGATGTGTTAATTTCTGCTGAATAAACTCTTGGAAAAAACATTCCTGAGGGAAATAATGAGTTATTTGTTGGATTTGAGGAGTTTTTGTCATGGAGAATCCTGTCAAAAATAGTCCTTTATGCAACTAGCCTCATGCACACCCTGATGTGTTAATATTTCTGCTGATAGACCTTTATGGAAAACAACTCCGTTTTTCCTTGTTTGGAATGTTGTTTTCCATAGAGGTATATCTGCTGATATATACATTTCTGAGGGAAAAAAGCAGTTACTTGTTGGATTTTAGGAGTTTTTGTCAAGGAGAATCCTGTCAAAAAAATAGTCTTTTATGCACTAGCCCCATGCACACCCTGATGTGTTATATTCCTGCTGATATATCTCTATGAAAAAGAAACATTCCTGAGGGAAAAAAAGCAGTAATTTGTTGATTCAAGGACCCTTTCTTGTGGAAATGCTCTCTCACCAAATAGACTTTCTGCATTAGCCTCATGCACATCCTGATGTGTGTTATATTTCTGCAGATAGACCTTTATGAAAAGAACTCCTTTTTTTCCTTTTTGGAATGT
This sequence comes from Sporophila hypoxantha, assembly GCA_002167245.1. Lineage (NCBI taxonomy): Eukaryota > Metazoa > Chordata > Aves > Passeriformes > Thraupidae > Sporophila > Sporophila hypoxantha. The sequence goes on from NDFG01000009.1 coordinate 182,598, forward strand.
TGCTTTCCATAGAGGTATATCTGCTGATATACCTCTATGGCAAGACACCATTCCTGAGAGGGAAAAAGGAGTGATTTGTTGGATTTTAGGAGTTTCTGTCATGGAGAATCCTGTCACAACAAGACCTTTATGCAGTAGCCTCATGACACCCTGATGTGTTATATTCCTGCTGATAAACCTCTATGGAAAACAACGTATCCTGAGGGAAATAATGAGTTATTTGTTGGATTTGAGGACTTTTTTCATGGGGAATCCTGTCAAAAATAGGCCTTTCTGCATTAGCCTCATGCACATCCCTGATTGGGTTTACATTCCTGCTGATAAACCTCTATGGAAAACAGCATTCCTGAAGGAAAAAAAAAAAGAAATTATTTGTTGGATTTGAGGATCCTTTCTTGTAGAGAATCCTGTCACAAATAGTCCTTTCTGCATTAGCCTCATGCACACCCTGATGTGTTATATTTTCTGCAGATAGACTTCATGGAAAAATAAACTCCTTTTTTCCTTTGAATGTTGTTTTCCATAGAGGTATATCTGCTGAAATATACATTTCTGAGGGAAAAAAGAGTTTCTTGTCTGGATTTCAGGAGTTTTTTGTCATGGGGAAATCCTGTCAAAAATAGTCCTTTATGCACTAGCCTCATGCACACTCTGATGGTGTTATACTCCTGCTGATAAACCTCTATGGAAACACAACGTTTCCTGAGGGAAAAAAGTGTGATTTGTTGGATTCCAAGGATCCTTTCTTGTGAAGAATCCTCTCACAAATAGACCTTCTGCATTAGCCTCAATGCACATCCTGATGTGTTATATTTCACAGATATACCATTATAGAAAACAACTCCTTTTTTTCCTTTTGGAATGTTGTTTTCCATAGAGGTATATCTGCTGATAATAACTAATTTCTGAGGGAAAAAAGGAAGTTATTTGTTGGATTTGAGAAGTTTTTGTCATGGAGAATCCTGTCACAAAATCGACCTTTATGCATTAGCCTCATGCACATCCTGATGTGTTAATTTCTGCAGATATAACTCTATAAAAAACAACGTTCCTGAGGGAAATAATGAGATATTTGTTGGATTTGAGGACTTTTTGTCATGGAAAATCCTGTCAAAAAATAGGCCTTTCTGCATTAGCCCATGCACATCCTGATGTGTTAATTTCTGCTGATAAACCTCTATGGAAAACATTCCTGAGGGAAAAAAACAGTTATTTGTTGGATTTGAGAGTTTTTGTTGTGGAGAATCCTGCTCAAAAATAGGCCTTCGAAGTGCATTTTTTCTCATCACATGCCTGATGTGTCACATTTCTGCAGATATACCTCTATGGAAAACAACATTCCTGAGGGGAATAAAGAATTATTTGTTGGATTTGTGAGGATCCTTTCTTGTAGAGAATCCTGTCACAAATAGGCCTTTTTGCATTAGCCTCATGCAACATCCTGATGTGTCACATTTCTCCTCATGGAAAAAAGGAATCACCTCTCTCCTGATTAGCTTATCTCCAACTCACCTTGAAGCGGACAACAGGCAATAAAAAGAGCTCTAATATTTTAAAAAAAACCCTGATGTTTGGCCCCAGAACACTCTTGTCACCATCCCAGCTCAAAAATTTAGAAGACAGAGATGCATGGAAAATTATGGAAATATATACATAAATACATTGAATTTCCCTCTGTAATCATGGCTCTATTTACACATTGTGATTGCAGAATAAATAATGAAAAAATTAAGGTAGATAAGAGAGAAGACAGGCTGAGGGTTGGGAATGTTGCCCTGGAGCAGGGAAGCTCCAGGAGAGCTTCCAAGCACATTCCAGGGCCTGCAGGGGCTCCAGGAGAGCTGCAGAGGGACTGGGGACAAGGCCTGCAGGGACAGCACCCAGGGAATGGCTCCCAGTTGCCAGAGGGCAGGCATGGATGGGAATCTTGGCATGAGGAATTCCTGGTGGGCTGGAATTGCCAGAGCAGGCTGGGGCTGCCCCTGCATCCCTGCAATGCCCCAAGGCCAGGCTGGACACTGGGCTGGAGCAGCCCTGGGACAGTGGGAGGTTGTCCCTGCCATGGCAGGGGTGGCACTGGGTGACCTTCAAGGTCCCTTCCAACCCAAACCATTCCATATTCCATGATTCCCTGATATGAACCAAAATCTCTCTGGAATACATAAATCACATTAACACACATCAAGTGAAGGCTCCATTCGCTGTCAGCGACAGCACGGAAATGTTTAAAAAATAATAATTAAAAAAMMMYAATTTTCCTGCCAATTCTTCCAGACTTTCCCACACGAAACGCCCCAAATTTTTGAGAACCAACCCTCAGAGKTTTTTCAAACGAGGCCCTGATTTCTCACTGGCCTCCAGATGGTTTCACTCCTCAGGGCCTCACACATCAGAGACTCATTTCTGCCCAAACTCCCACCAGGGATAACAATTCCATGCTCATCCCTGTCCCACACATTCCCAGATGGCCTCTCCACAGGATTCCTCCTCCATAACCTTGCAAATTTTATTTTTCCATCAGCCTCACCTTGTGCTGAAAGCKTGGAAGCCTCATCTCCTATTAATAAATATTTAGGAACTGTAGAAAKAAATAAGCCAGCCGACTCTAATGTTAATCCAGTTGTCTGTCCTTGACATTTTTCCTGACTTTTAAAAGTTTAATTAGGTTATTAATAGCACGGAGGCTTCGTTAGACCTCTGATAATCAGGTACAGCTCGGAGCTGGAATTGCAAAACACTGGGCCAGAGGTGCACAGAAATTCTGGGAACAAAAGGGATTTGGGGATGGATCCTTTAAAAACAGAAAATTTTAAGGGTCCAGTTCATTTGAGCTGTGCTTCTTATTTTATTTTTTTTCCTTTGCAGACATGAGTGGAATTTCTTATTTTACTTGTTTTCTTTGCAAACATGAGTGGAATAAAGGGGGTTTTGGTACAGCAAGGGAGAATTTACAGGTTTTAAAGCGCTCCTCCCAAACTTCAGAACTTTCTGCTCTTTTCAAACTTAAAAAAAAAAGCTCAAGGGGAGAAAAAGCTGAGAAGAAAAGAAGGGAAAGAAGAAAAGAAGGAAAGGAGAAGGAAAGGAGAAGGAAAGGAGAAGGAAAGGAGAAGGAAAGGAGAAGGAAAGGAGAAGGAAAGGAGAAGGAAAGGAGAAAAAAGGAGAAAAAAGGAGAAAGAAGGAGAAAGAAGGAGAAAAAAAGAAAAAAGAAGAAAAAAGAAGAATAATTACTATAATAATAATAGCAACTGCATTTTATTCTAATTAATTCTAATTTTTAAAGAAAATGCTCAGCTAAAATCCCTTTCCATCATTTCCAGGTGGCTAATTAACAAAGACAAGCAGTGTTATCAAYAGTGATATCAGCACCTCAGAACCCCAAATGAGGAACATGTTCACATTTAATAAGATTTAATTGTTAACAATCTCCCAGCTTTGGACAGAGCAGATTCCCAAGGGAATTCCTGGTGGGCCTTTAAACAAACCAGGAATTCAGGGCACACAGWGGAGGAGGGACTTGCTGTGGCTCAAATTTGGATGAAAAAAGTATCAAAGTATTTTCAAAATATTTATAAAAAAAGCTCCTCACACCCCTAGGGCTCCTTTCAGAACATTTCCATGGGATTTGGCCAATCWGAGTTCATCTTCCCCACTAAAAATGAGACCAAATTCCAATTTATTGCCACTCAGAGCTCCTGGAGGTATCATAGATGTGAAATATAATTTTATTAACACTRTTTGAATATATTATTCAAAACATGCTAAATGTGAACACCTTCCCTGAACCCTGCAGCAGCCAAGGGCCAATCTGAGCTGGTATTTTCTACATCCAATTTTGCAGAATAGAAGAAAAACCTTTAAATTTTTTAAAAGGATTGGAAAAAGAATGTTTCTATTCCTGATAAGGGATTCATTCACTTCACTTCAAATATTCATGTGGGTGCTCAAAACTAATGTAGCCAACAGGAGCTYTGTATAGGATTTTTGGGATTTATTTTTGATGTCCCATTAAATATTTTTCACTTCTTATTACAAGGTAAAAGTTGTTTAAAAGCAGCCTGTTGCTTTTGGAGCCACTGGATTGCTTTAAAAATAGGTTTGCATTGTGTTTCTGTGCAACTTTTGTATTATTAATTTTGAAAATGTATAGTATTTGTTTTATTAATTTTGAAAGTGTATAGTATTGCAGATATTTCWGATAATTTGTTATGTAATTATCTTCATATTTATTACATTTATAAGAAATTATTATTATATTATAAAATAAATATAATACATATATTATATTTATGTATGCTATACATAATTTATATGTATATATAATATATGCTATATAAACATATTTTATTTATAAAATATATAGCCTATAATATATATACTATTTATTATATATTATATGACATTATATAATATATAAGATTGAATAATATATAATATCTAATATAACACCTAATATAATGTATATTATATATTATATTATATATAATATGATATATGATATAGTATATTATATATGATAGATAATGCATCATATATTATATATCAAATATAATATATCAAATATAACATTATAGTATATTATATAATTATAATATATTATATAATATAACATTACATTATATATTACATGCTATATTATATTACACTACATTACATATTATATTACATATTATATTATATGACATTATATTATATAATATATAATATGATATATGATATATAATATAGTATATTATGTATGATATATAATGCATCATATATATCAAACATAATATATCAAATATAATATAATATAACATTACAGTATATTATATAATTATAGTATATTATATAATATAACATTACATTATATTACATATTATATTATATTACACTACATATTACATATTATATTACATATTGTATTATATGACATATTATATTATATATGACATTATATGACATTATATTCTATTATATTCTATTATATGACATATATAGTATCAAATAATATATAATAAAATATATACTATGAAATAATATATAATGCAAAATAATATACATTATATTTATTATCTTCATATTTATAATATTATCTTTATTATTTATACCTAGGTATTGCTCTCTGGAGAAGAGCCAGGCAGGAAAACCATCAGGATGAATTTTTCCTTACCAGATTGAGGACTCTGATGGGCAGATTGCGCAGGCCCCTGATGGCAGTGAGCCTGTTGTGTGACAGTCCCAGCTGGGTCAGGCTGTGACACTCCTCCAGCCCTCGGATCTCCTCAATCTCATTAACTGTGCACAGCTCTCAGGAAAAACAAATGAGCTGMACACAAAACCTGAGCAGTAATTAGGTGATAAATTAACAAATTGGGTTTGCGGGGTGGGGAGCTGGACAGGGAAGGATTTGTCCTGAAGGGRTTTAAATCCCACTGCTCCTACAGAAATTATTCAAGTTTTTATTCAAGTTATAATTTTATGGGGTTATTTCAGTTTAAATTATACCTGTTGTGTCCTGGCCATCTGTCCTGAGAGGAGAAAGTGTATTTTAAATTAACATCACAGTTAAAAACAGCAGCACAAGTAATTAGAATTCCTCTCAGGGAACTTCAGCATTACCAGAACTCCTCAAATTCCCTAAACAAAGAACTTTGGACAACAAATCCAGCTCCAATTCCTCCCTGAAATGGATGAAGTGAGAGAAACCTGACCCTGGATCTGCCCAAAATCAGGYAAAACTCTGGGACTCTACAGTGACTGGAGTTAGGCAAAAGTTTGAATAAAGAAAAATTAAAGTTTAAGCCACAAGCATCAATGWGAGGCAGCAAATTGCTCAGCCCCGAATAATAATAAATTCAATTTTTGCCTTTTCATGACTCACTATAAAGCTTTGTCACTTCTTTTTGGCCAAGTTGTGTCTCTCTCTRTTTGGACAATTCCTCCCTTTAGAAAGCTCTCAGGTGTGCACAAAAAAAAAGAGAAAATGACCWGACCAACTGCATCAAAATTCACTAAAAATGGTAAGGAAAGGTGAGCCACTGTCACTGGGAAAGGAATGGGAAACGTTTCTGCTTCTGCAGATTTCAGAGAGGATTTTTTCATCTCTGATTAAAAATCTGATTGTTCTGTCTGCCAGGTGAGGCATGTTTGAGACAGATTGGGGCCACTGAATTCTGCCATTTCAACCCTGCCCTCATTTTCCTCTTTTTGGGGGTTTCTTCTTGTGTATATGACAACATTTTTATCCCCATTTCCCAAAGGAAGAAAAATCCAAGACCAGAACAAAACCAAAACAAAAACTGCAGATCACTCCACAAGACAAAATCTTTCGATTTTATGTAATTCTTTAAAATTTTCTCCTACCCTTTTTTCATTTTGCTGGAGGGGTTTTTGCTTGCATGAGGAAAATTATGGAATATGCAAAAAGGAGAGTGGTTTGTGCATTTATGTGTCAGGATTTCTGTCCCACGCATGCAGGCCTTTTGTAAAGAGGGAAAGAAAGCACAAATAAATAATTATTTTTTTAAATAAAAACTATTATTCTAATAAATAACATAATAATAGTAAAAATAAATATAATTATATATTATTTTATTATAATATAATACTATATCTAATATTATTTTATATAATTTATTATAATAGAATATTTATTTATTAAATATAATTAATATAAATATATATAATATATAATATATGAATAAATTATTATCCATAGACATATAGTATCAATCTCTAATATTCATATAATTCATATAGTATATGTTATATTTTAACAACATCAATGCTGAAGTAAATTAAGCTCAGTCTCAGCACTAGAATTACAATTTTATCTCAATTCTAAGGACAAAATGACATGAAGTGGAAAATACAAAGAAAACRGGTATTTATTTGAAGAAATGGCAAAAAAAATCAATTTTGCTCCCATTCAAGATTCCCCAAAGGATACAATCCAGCAGGAGCTTGGTAAGTGAGTGGTATTCTGATAAATCTTTCATTTTTGGGATTTGATTGTGKGAAAAATCTACTTCCTAAAGGAAAAAAAAAAGAGAGGAATTTGGGGTTATTTCTTCAGCATTTACTCTGGCTGGGAGTTTGTTCCACCTTCCCACCACATGCAGGGGTTCAGTGTGGAAGAAAATAAAAGACATAAATAAAATACAAATAAATGAACAAAAATAGAAATTAATTGCATATAAATAGAGATATAAATAGAGATATAAATAGAGATATAAATAGAGATATAAATATAAATATAAATATAAATATAAATATAAATATAAATATAAATATAAATATAAATATAAATATAAATATAAATATAAATGAGACCCGAACATTTGGAAAAGGAAAATGTGAACTGAGGTAAGAAAAATGAATTAAAAAGTAATAAAAATTTACTTTTGCCTATGCTCAAATACATCTAACTTGGATTCAGAAAATGGTTTTGAATTTTAAAATTTTTTTTTTTAAATTTTTTCCCAAACTTACCCTGAGGTTTTTAGGTGCTTTAAAATTGAAATAAGTGGTCAGTTCGTTTTTGGAAGCATTCAGCTCTACTAAATAAGGCATGTGACTGACACAGGAAAGATCTAGAAAAGAAACAAAATGTCAAATGCTGGGCCTGAATGCAAMGATCATCCCAGCAAAATGTGATAATTAGCTCCTGCAGCAATTAAGAGTTAATTTGGAGCTGCACGTTCAGAAAGTGATGCCTGAAATGCAGAAATCAGATACGTTAACACCTTCTCCTAGAGGGGAAAAAAAAAGGTTTATAAACCACAAAGAATAAATATCCAAGTCAGACAATTTTCATTAAGCCAGCTGACTTGCCTTGAAGCAAGAATTTATTTTTATATTTTTAGATATCATTATGATAATATAGTATGTTATAGTATTATATAATAAAATAAATATAATATATTATATTACTAATATAATATAGTAAATATAATAAATATAATATCCTATACTAATATAATGATATACTATAATAATAATATAATATAATAATATTGTAGTAATATAATATAATATAATATAACATGATATAATATAATATTGTAGTAATATAATATTGTAATAATATAATATAACATACTACAATACAATATATAATATATTAATACAATATATTAATATAAGATAATAGATTATAATATAATATATTACAATACAATATAATATAATAATATAATGCTGTAATATACTATAATAATATAATGTAACAAAATAATATTATAATATAACATAATATTATAATACAAGACAATATTATAATACAATACAATAGAATACTTTAAAAAAAATTTTTTTTCTATTTTTCCATTTTCTATTTTTATCTCCACCTCTAGAATGACAGATTGACTCTGGCCTGAGTTACCAATTAGTGGAGCAAAGCATTTAGGCCAGGACTGAGGGGTAAATGAGTGGTTGCTATGGTAAAGTCCCTGCTCTGTTCATACCTGGCCTCCCCAGAAAAAATAAAAAATCTCATGTTGAAATGAGCAGGGAGAGGAGCTGCTTCACAAAAGTGCTGCTATTCTTGGACTCCATTGAAAGGAACTTGAGAGAAATAATGTGGCTGCCCCAGCACAGCTTATTCCACTTGATGTTAAATTAAAAAAAATAAAATATAGAGAGAGGGAAGGAGCAGCTGGTGGAGCTCATCCCAATCTCCATTTGGCACCTTTCTAAATGTAAAAAATGATTTTTTTTTACCTTTTGTCACCTGACAAGGGAAAACCAAACCAAGCATAACTTGAATATTCTGCCACCTGCACGTGTCAAATCTCCACCTTTGTCACTGTCACATTTTCTGAAAAATCCCTTCACCCAGGATTCTTCTCCTGGCAAGCTGAGAAGCCTCAGAGGAAAAGGAAAACAATATTATCTCATTTGCTTCTCCTGTGTTTTGCTGCTTTGGAATGTGGGTGGAGATTGTTTATCCAACAAGTCATTGTTTGATTAGTTTCATGGGAATTATTTTAATTAATGACCAGTCAGGGTCAGGCTGTTTCAGGGCTCTGGAAAGAAACACCAGTTTTCATTATTGTCTTTTAGCCTTATGTCTGCATCCTTTCTGTATAATAAAATATAATAAAATTAACAAAATAAACTATAACATAACAAAACATAACACTTCACATAACAACACACAACACAACATAATATAATACATTAATAYAATGTAATTATGCATTAATATATGTAATTATATATTATATATTGTATAAAAAATAAAATTATCTAATTATATATATTATAAAATTATAAATAATTTAATTATATATATATATAAAAAATTGTATAATTTAAAAAAATACATTATAATGTAATAGAATGTAATGTAATATAATATAATAATAATAAATTAGCCTTCTAAGAACATGGAGTCAGATTCATCATTTCCTTCCTGCCACACCCCTTCACCTTGATATCTGCTGGGATTTTAT
>NDFG01000009.1:195761-228568 GCA_002167245.1 Sporophila hypoxantha
ATCCACACCGAGCGGGGAAAGAGCAGTTCCCTCCCATGCACACACCCCTCCCCTGGGCTGAACCTCGGAGCGCTCCGACTCTTCCTCCTCGCCCTCCTCCTCCTGCTCATCCTCGCCCCCGGGCCGGGGCTGCCCCTCGAGGAACCCCTCAGCGAGGGGCTGYGGCGGCTCCTCACGAGGGGGAAGCGGCTCCCTGGGGCTGTCTTCTGTGCCGTTCTCCTCGCCGCCCGCCATGAGCTGTGATAAGGACGGAGGAGACTCCGCTATCGGCGCTGTCCTCGCTCCGGCCAGGCCGCCGCCATTTGTTTACGCGTTGCTATGGAGACGGAAAGAAGCAGTGATTCGCGCCAACCGCCCCGCCAGCCAATAGGAGCGCAGAGCGTGCAGCGGGGCAGCATGGGAATTGTAGTTCTCACMGCGGCGCGCCCCTGCTCGGCCCGCCACGCCGCGGAGCATCTTGGGAGTTGTAGTTCGCCTCCCTGAGGCAGCCATTGGCCTCGCTCCCGCCTCSGAGTGCGCGACAAACTTATAAACGTTGTTGTGAAAAATGCGTATTTTATGGTTGGCTTTTGGCAAATATTCAAATGAATATTACACGTGTTGTGTTAGAAAGTTATGCTGTGTTAATTCTCTTAAGTAGTGTGTTAAATCTAGTTTTAGGTTATAACATAAGGTTAAAATAGAAACTATGCTACATAGGATACTTTTTTTAAAGAAAGGACTCGCACCAGATAGCAGCCACAGGACACCTGAATCTTTCAGAGAAAGAGAATTTATTGCTCTCTTATCAGGAGAAACGAACTTCTTCCTGCCTACATAGCACAGTTTCTATTTTAACCTTATGTTATAACCTAAAATTAGATTTAACACACTACTTAAGAGAATTAACACAGCATAACTTTCTAACACAACATGTATAATATTCATTTTAATATTTGCCAAAAGCCAATCGTAAAATTTGCATTTTTCACACATCCCATTGGGAAGGGCCAAAAATATCATGAAAGCATAAAAGAGGGATTTCAGGGCAAAAAGATTGAAGGGGAAAACACTTCTTCTTGTTAGGGATCAGTAAATGGCTGGGTCTCTTCTCCTGCCTGAAGGGATGAATGTAAGTGAGTTTTGTGCCTCCAATTGCACTGGAGCAGACCTGGAAATATTAATTTTATATATATGTGTGTATATATATATGTGTGTGTGTGTGTGTATAGACACACAGAGAAATATAAATTAGATTTCTGTTATTTTCTTTCAGAACACACCATTAACGCTCCATCGTTGGTGAAGTACTGTTTTTCCTTAAGAGAAAGGAACAATTTCAAAACTGATGGGTGGGAGAAAAAAAAATCTATATAATTTTGCCAGATTTTTGGGAAATAATGAGAGATGAGACTGTCACAGCAGGGGAAAGCAAAATTACAGCTTTTGAGATATCTTTGTGTGCTGTCCTGTTTTTATAGCACGTGTATCTTACAGACAGTAATCTGCTCCTAATACAAATTTGAAGTAAAGGTGTTAAAGATATTTGAGTTTTTGGGTCTAACATCCACTTTTTTTTTTTTTTACATTGCAGAATGGGGTAAACTGAGAATGAAAAGGCAGAAAATAAAGGGGAAAAGGAGGAGGAGATGTCTCCAAATACAAATCCCTGTAAAAATAAACATGGGGACAGAACTTATCYGTGTGGTGAAACAATTTAATATTGGGGATGGGGTTATTGCAGTGAATTTCCACTGTGTAAAGTGACACCACCCTGGAATGAGGGGATTATTGCTAAGAAAAAAACAAAGAGGGAGATATAAAAACTCCTTATGGACATTGCTCGCTGACTTTTATCTCTGTGCTTCAGGGAAACRTTATGATAAGTGCAATAAAGCCACCCCAAATTACCTCCTTTTATTATCTCCCTGGTCATAAAYGTTCAAACCCTTAATGGGATTTATTCCTTCTCCAGTGAGCAGCCCCCGGCAGCGAAGGGAAAGGCAGGAGAGCTCAGAAAGGACAGAAAACCCTGCAAGGGAAGGGGGAGATCTGGCTGGGGCTGGGCAGTGATGCCTTGAGGTTTAGCTTTTGTATTTTCCAGATTCTGCATTAATATCTGACTCTGAGCTCCATATAAAGTGTCACCAAGCTCTCCTCACAGCTCAGTCACACAGAACAATCCTTTTCCAGCCCCAGAAACAAGGACAGCTGGGTTTTTGGGCAGGTTCAGGCCCAAAAAGTGCAAACAACAGGGAATGGAGGAGAGCAATGTGTGAGGATGGGACTGCATAACCTGGAGCTGGAACTGGACAATTAACCCCAATATGGAAATGGACCAAAACTTATAAGAGTGTGAAAACTTGTGACTCACCATCACCTTGGGTCCATCTATGACCAGGCTCTTGCACTGCCCAAGGTGCATCCTTTGAAGGCCTTTTAATAAATCCCCACTTTATTATTTTAACACTGTCCAGCATATAATATAATATTTCTGGGGCTGGGAAAGCTGAGAGCCCTGTGATGCCTTGAGTTTTATATTTCATATTTTCNCCAGGCTCTTGCACTGCCCAAGGTGCATCCTTTGAAGGCCTTTTAATAAATCCCCACTTTATTATTTTAACACTGTCCAGCATATAATATAATATTTCTGGGGCTGGGAAAGCTGAGAGCCCTGTGATGCCTTGAGTTTTATATTTCATATTTTCCAGATTCTGCATTAGTGTGTAACTCTGAACTTCATATAAAGTGTCAGCAAGTTCTCCTCACAGCTCAGTCAGACAGAACAATCCTTTTGCAGCCCCAGAAACAAGGACACCATTGCAGCTTTAGACTCAAGAAATAAAAACAGCAGTGAATTGAGGTGAGGAATCTGGGAGGATAGGACTGCATAACCTGGAGCTGGAATTGGACAATTAACCCCAATATGGAAATGGACCAAAACTTATAAAAGTGTGAAAACTTGTGACTCACCATCACCTTGGGTCCATCTTGGGTCCATCCATGGCCCGGCTCTTGCACTGCCCAAGGTGCACCCTGTGAAGATCTTTAATAAATCCCCACTTTATTCCTGTAACTCTGTCTTGGTTTGGAAAGCCAGGTGTCTGCTGAGGAAGGCAGGAGCCTCCCCTGAAATGGAAAATGCAAACCCCCTCCCTCTGAATTATTATAAATTTGAAGTTAAGGGGCTCTCAGGCAAAGATCATGGGGAATGGGAATACCAGTTCTTTACTAGGGAAATAAAATAACAAATGCAATTGTACCAAAAAACTCCAAAAACCACTGTCAGAGTGAGAGCAGGAGCTGCCCCCTGTGTGTCAGGGGGTGGGCACAGCCCCATCCCATGGGGGCTCAGCCAGCTGCCAGCTGTGCTTCTGCTGTGCAGCAGGGATCCTGCCACAAGGGGGGAGTTTTCCTCTGCAGCTCCAGGGCTGCTGGAGATGGGCTCGGGCTCCCTCTGGCAATGCAGGGCAGCAGAAAGCTGCTCCTCTGGCAATGCAGGGGGCAAAGCTGCTGTGCTGTTGCCAGCGCTCAGATTGGATCCAGGTAGGTGTTGTATTAAACACATTTACAACAATACTTATACATATACCAGTAATATATTATACAGCAATACTTATACATATACAACTAATACTTATACAGTTACATTACACCAGCATCTATTTCTACTTGTCGAGGCAGTCATAAATGCAAAGTAAATACCTCAAATGTCCCAAAACAAATCCTTAAATTGTCCCATTGTTTGCTTGTTTGGTGGCTCACCTACTTCCAGGTGTCTTGATTGGAGATAATCAGGTCCAGACCTCCTTGTGGCTTCCACCTGCCACTCTCAGCTTCACCAACGCCGCTCCCCCACTCTGTCCCAGTGGGTCACAATAGCCCTAAACACTTTCAACTAATATTAGCACATTACAGTAAATATTACAACCAACAGAGTCCATCCTCTTAGGATTCTCCAACCCTCTCCTGGGGTCTATCTCTCTGGGAGCTTCAGAGTCCATCCTTCTCCCAGGATCTCTCCAACCCTCTCCTGGGGGTCTGTGCTCTTCTGATTCATCCCTCCGGGGAACTCACCATTCTTCTCCAGGGATTCCTTCTGCTCTCACCCCTCTCTGGGGTTCTCTGATCCTCTTCTGGGATTCTCCCGCGTCTTCTCTAGCAGCCTTCTCCTGGTTCTTCTGTGCAGTCTTCTGGCTCTTAGCTCAGCCTCCCTTATATGCCCTTGCTCTTAATTACTTACAGGTGTTAACACAGCTGCATCTCGTTATGCTCCCTACAAACTCCCTACAGGTGGAATGCTTGGCCCTCCCTGGGCGCAGCATCTCCCCATGGGATGCTGGAATTGGATCAGCCCTGCAGGGACACTCAGTGGCCATGGACAGCAGAGATCTCTCTGGAGGGAGGTTGGCTGGTGGGAGAGATAAAGAAAAACCCTGCCCCATGAACAGAGATCACTGCCCCACCTCTGACAGGTGGGGATAGAACACACAGCCCCAACCAACATCCTGCATTTCCAACCCTCAGACAAACTCTGTGTAGCCTCTGTTCCAGGCAGCTCTTGAGGCACCAGGAGGCTTTGGGGTTTTGCCGTGACCCAGGCGAACAATTCTGTTTCAGCAGAGTTGCAAAGCAAGCAGGAGCTGCTCAAGGGCAGCAATATTTTGCTCCCAGTTTGTGTGCTGCTGGGGCTGTTCCCAAGCTTTTGTGACCTCCAGGATGTTCTCCTTGCCCCACCCCCTTGTTTCATATCGCACATCTGTGGGTTTTTGCCTTCTGCAAACTGCAGGGGTCCATCCCTCCCTCTGCTTCCCTCCTGCACACGGGGAACTGAGTCACCCCACAGAATCGCGGCTGATGGCAATGCCTTGAGAAGGCTGAGCTAGACAGAAGGCTGGGCAGAGTCCAGAATGAAGCAGGGATTTATGGAAAGGATCTCTCCATGGATGCACCTTGGGCAGCACAAGAGCCCAGCCAGGGCTGCACCAAGATGAACCAAAATGGCCCCCAAAATGCAACGAGCGCTCCCGGGGTCTCTCCCTGGGATCAGTTCTGCTCCATTTGCATCTTGCACTTCATTGTCCATTCCAGCTTTAGCCCCTGCAGTCCCACCCTGCTTGTTTTTTCTCTCTCAGCCCACGGTGTTTTGTGCTCTTGGGCTGAGATTTGGGTCATTTGTCTGTGGTATTTGCTGGGTCCCCGGATGAAGGAGGAAATGATGAATCTGACTCCATGTTCAGAAGGCTATGTATATTGATATATATTATATTATGTATTTATATTTATGTATATTATATGACAATGTCAAGTATTCATCATGTCCAGTAAAGGATACAGGGACAGACAGGCTACAAAGATAATAATTGAAAACCTGATCCTTTCCAGCGTCCCAACACAGCCTGACCCTGATTGGTCATTAATTAAAAACAATTCACGTGAAACCAATGAAACAATCACCTGTTGGATAAACAATCTCCACCACATTCCAAAGCCAGCAAAACACAGGAGAAAGCAAATGAGATAATATTGTTTCCTTTTTCTCTGATGCTTCTCAGCTTCCCAGGAGAAGAACTCCTGGTGAAAGGATTTTTCCCAGAAAATATGACAGTGACAATTTTGTCCTTGGTGCCCAGTGGAAGGCAGGAATTTGTTTTTGTCTCCCTGCTCTGTTGCACAGAGCTCACCATCCCATAATATGAAGCCCAGACCCACACACTAAAGCAGCACAGAATGTGAAAAATAGAAAGCCTCAAACCCGAGGCATCAATAGGACACAGGTGGGTGAGGTGTTTCCCCAAATATTCCATCTTATTTGAATTCCAAACACTGCTTGGCTTCCGGTGTGAAATGTTCCCAAATTCTCGCTGGCTCGGAGCAGCAAACACCGAGTGACCATTGAAACAACCCCAAAACCCAGAGCTGCAGCTGTAAATCTGCAGTTATTGTCCTCATAAAACCTTCCAGAGGGATCCTTCCTGCTCAGGAGCGTTAATGGCAATCACTGGCCCTGCTCCCTCCCTGGCCGTGGCTGGGTGCCTCGGGATGAGCTGAGGCAGCCCAAAAGGGGGCTCTGGCTGTGCCAAACCATTTCATGCTGCAGCCCAGCAGAGGAGATACAAACACCCGAGCCCAAGGCCTGAAGCAGTCCAATTTTCTCCCTGATTGCCGCCGTGCCTCAGCCTAGCAGATAAATATGAACAACCGATGCGATGAACTTCCCCAGGAAATGGCTCCTGATGAGTTTTGCACAGGTCATCCAAAGCAAATTTAATCATTAGATGCTGGCCGCAGCCACCTCGTTTTTTTGTTTTTTTTTTTTTTGTTCCTGGCTCGGTGGTTAGATCCAATCATCAAAGGAAGGAATGGAAAATAAAGTAAAACACCTCATTTCTGAGCACGCTCCCTGCTCAGTGCAAAAAGCCAGAGCTTGAACTGCAGGGCAGGGCAGCTCCAGCTCGGATTAGGATGGATTCCCAATTTCCAGCCAGGATAGGAGAAACAGGGCCAGTCCACCAAGGATTGTGTCCCAGAGCAATGTTGGCTTCCCTGGACTTCAGCTTCCTTTGGCAATTTACCATCGTGTTGAGCACAGAGTGCTCAGGGCACCACAATTCCCTGTTCTGCAACTCTAGCCTTGAGACATCCAGGCCTGGGCTGCTCTCTGGGATATCATGATGTGGGTGTTCAAAGTGTGGTCGGGATGCATGCCTTGGGAAATGAAATTTCTGGAATTAACAGAGGATCTCTAAAGCCTCAGGCGGGGCGTGCAAAGTGGCCATTTACTGATAGGATTTGGCTGTGTCCATGCTCTGTAGAATGACTCTCCTTGCCACCTCCAAGGGAGCCCTGCTCGTCGGGAGCAATGGAAGCGATCATTACAGCAGAGCTGATTTCCTCCTGGCAGCCGTCCCTCTGCTCCCCTTGAGGCGCCCACTGCCCTCCACCGCAGCAGAGGGAAGATTTGCGCAATTGTGATTTATGCAATAAAATAAAACTGCTCAGTCAAAGGCAAAGGGAGAGCCTGCAGTGGAAACGGCTCCCCAGCAAGCCTGGCAGCCAGAGCTGTCTGTGAAGGGCAGGGATGAGTTTGGGGGGCCACACCTTGGTATCCCTGGGGGTCTCCAGCCATCCATAGGATTCCATCCGCTGATTTCATCCATGCCATCCATCCATGTCTCTCCATCCGGCTCCATGCCATCATCACCATCCTCCATCCATCCATCCAGCCAATCATCATCATGCTATCCATTACCATCCATCATCATCCATTACCATCCATCCCATCAACGCATCCATCAATCCATCATCCATCGCCATGTTCGCATCATCCATCATGCCATCCATCCCATCCCTCCATCCATCCTCATTCCATCCATCATCCATCCATCCATCATCCTCATCCATCCATCCATCCACCATCCATCATCATTCCATCCATCCATCCATCCATCCTCCATCCATCCACCCATCCTCCATCCATGCATCCAGCCATGCATCCATCCATCCATCATCCATCCATCCACATCCATCATCCATCCATCCATCCATCATCCATCCATCCCATCCATCCATCCACCATCCTCCATCCATCCATCCATCCATATCCATCATCCATCTCCATCCATCTACATCCATCCATCCATCCATACCATCATCCATCCATCCATCCATCCATCCATCCCATCCATCCATCCCCATCCATCCATGCCCCATCCATCCATCCATCCAATCCATTCCATCATCTCTATCCATCCATCCATCATCCATCACCATGCTCCCATCATCCATTCCATCCATCCTCCATCCATCCATCATCCATCCATCATCCATCCATCCATCCATCCATCCATCATCCATCCATCCATCACAATCCATCATCATCCATCATCATCCATCCATCCATCCATCCATCCATCACCATTCCATCCATCCATCCATCCATCTACCCATCCATTCCATCCATCCCTCCATACCATCCATCCATCCATCCATCATCCATCCATCCATCCATCCTCATCCATCCCATACCATACCATCATCATCATCCATCATCCATCATCCACATCCATCCATCCATCCATCCATCCATCATCCATCCATCTCCATCACCCTCCATCCATCCTCCATCCATCCTCCATCCACTCATCCATCCATCCATCCATCCATCATCCATCCCCATCTCCATTCATCCATCCACCCATCATCCCATCCCATCCATCCATCCATCCATCCATCCATCCATCCATCCATCATCCACCATCCTCCATCCATCCATCCAATCCATCCATCCATCCATCCATCCATCCCTCATCCATCTCTCTTTCCTATCCTGCCCGTTGTACATGCAATAAATGAATTTATATCAGGTTTGTATTATCGTTAATCAAGAGGATAATAAAAGGAAAGAAACCCTCTGGAGAGGACATGCTGGAGGCTGACAATCAAGCTTTGAAAGGAATCAGAGCAATTTGCTTTCTCCTTCCACCTTTCCTATTGTGTCTGGCACAGGCTTCAGGATCGTGGTGAAATTAAAAACCAGTAAAGATTATGAGGCTTGTAAAAAGGAAATTGTGAAACCCCTCATGAACATTTACAGCCCCCATGGAACATTTCGGGTTTGTGGTCTGGAGAAGTAATTCCTTGTCTCTTTAAGCACCAGAGGAGCACTCCCCTGAATGTTCCTGGCAAAGCTGCCAGCATTTCATGGGGCTCTCAAAACAGGATCTCCAGGCTTTGTCTGTGTGAACTGCTGTGTCCTGCAGGGCCATGTCAGGACAGCAGAATGATTTGTGGGGAAGGACTGGGCAAGGGAGCACGATCATGGAATGTTTGAGTGTGAAGGAGTTTTAAATTCCATCCAGTGCCACCCCTGCCATGGCAGGGACACCTCCCACTGTCCCAGGCTGCTCCAGCCCCAGTGTCCAGCCTGGCCTTGGGCATTGCAGGGATGCAGGGGCAGCCCCAGCTGCTCTGGCAATCCAGCCCAGCCAGGTTCCTCATTGCCAAGATCCCATCCATGCCTGCCCTCTTGGCAGTGGGAGCCATTCCCTGGGTGCTGTCCCTGCAGGCCTTGTCCCCAGTCCCTCTGCAGCTCTCCTGGAGCCCCTGCAGGCCCTGGAATGTGCTGGAAGCTCTCCCTGSAGCCTTCCCTKCTCCAGGKGARCATYCCCAGCTCTCCCAGCCTGGCTCCAGCCCTGGAGCAGCTCCAYRGATTCCTCTGGASCCTCYCCAGCAGCTCCAGGTGCTGCTGCTGTTGGATCCAGGACTGGATGCAGAGCTGGAGATGTTCTGTGCTCTTGTAAGAGATCCCAGAGTGAGGACTGGGTCCCTCCTGCAGGGCAGATTTGGGGTAGGTCGTGCTCTGCACAGCTCAGGTCAAAGTTAAAGGACGTTCCCAGGATTTATGCAGTTTCCAACACCCTCTTGTGGTTTTTCCCTGTGGGAAACCATCTCCCACTGCAAATGTGTCATAAATGCCCCGTGTGACTGATTTCCATAGGCTGGGATGGACAGACAGGAAGCAGACAGCAGAAAAGGAAAAATCAATGCTGGGAGGGCAGAAAAGTTTCCCAAGGGCAGAAAAGTTTTCCCAAGGTGCTTTCAGGAGCCTTGAGCTCCTGTTCCATCCCTCAGAAGTGATAAATCCAGGACAGCCAGAGCCTGATGGAGCTGGACAGGACCATGAGGACACCTGAGCWSCAATGAGGGACTGTGGGGCTCRGCCCAAACCTGTGGGAATCCATAAAWTCAGAGGGTTTTGGGAAAGCTGCAAAAGGCAGCTCAGARACAGCAGAACTGTGATCAGAGCTAAGCAGCAGCCATGAGATTGGTCAGCAGAAAAATTATKTMARAAGTAGAAAAGYAAGGACAAATRGAACAATGGTCTGTGTATTAATGCTTGGCTAGAATAACTCCCTAAGCTGCAGAAAAGTTTATCTAGTGAGATATCAGGGAGTTCTAAGTTAATAMTGGAGCTCTGTGCATTGTGTTTAAGGCTCACARGCAGGTGTTGGATTTGAAATAAGCCAGCATTGTTTAACCAAAGGTACCTGTGCTTACAGTGGTTGGATGGAGCTCCTGTCAATGTGCTTTTGCTTTGTGGGATTGGTCAAAAAACTGTTAAAGTGAGTGTGACATTGAGTTCTTGGTCTGCTGCCTGGGATGTGAGCTGCTGGCATCTTCCCATTGTCACAGCCATGGAATGAGGCTGATGCTGGAAAATCAAACAGCTCAAGGCACGTTCCTAGCAGCCCTGTCCTGTTTGTGATTTGTGCAGAGACCCCAGCTCAGTGATACAAACCCAAAAGGGTTTGGTGGCTCCTCTGGGGAGAATCCAGGACTTCAAACACCAAATGTACCCTCAGGGGACTTCCCAACCCCCTCAGGAGCCTCAGGTGTCCAAGGGGAAGCCAAGAGGAAGAGTGTGGCTGCAGAGGGATGCTGAGGAGGTGTGGACACGATGAGGGGGTTGTCTGAGGAGTTATTTACTCCCAACCACGACAGCTTGTCTCTACCCACAGCCCAGCTCTGTAAACAAAAATTGGTCCCAAAATCTCTCCCCCACACCCACAGCATCTCCTGTTAGTGAGAGAGGGTTTGGAACAAACACCAACACTCAGAGCCTTTGCAAGGGGAACTTTTCCCTCATTTCCAATCTCAACCTCTCCTGGTAAAGCTTGAGGTCGTTCCCTGTCGCTGAGGGGAGAAGAAACCAAATCCCACCTGGCTACAACCTCTTGTAAGGGAGTTGTAGAGAGTGAGGAGGTGCCCCCTGAGCCTCTTTTTCTCCAGGCTGAACAGCTCTCTGTGATAAACAWCCTGATTTCTGTGCTTCAAAATCACAGCATCCGTGGTGTGTTACACTCAGGGTGGGAAGGAAACGTGCTTCATTCCAAAACCACCTTCCCAGGAAAAATMCTCCATGAGGAYTCCAAGATGGTGCTGCAAGGAAGAATCCTGGARTTAAGGTTGGAAAAAGACCTCTAAGAYCAYGGAKTCCAAYGTTCTTGTGGTGTRGAGWGGAAGCTGGAGCAGGAAATGTCCTTTGGGGGGATGGMATGAGGTGATGGGGTCTGGATTCCCACATTCCACACCCTGCTCCTGCCTTTCTCCTTGGTGTGACTCCTGGAATAGTCACTTCCCTTGTGAAGGTTTGGAGAGGACTGAGAGTCTGAGCTCTGGAGGAGACACCAGTTAATTGCAAACATTAATTACCTCCATGGAARAACCTTCTCTTTCCTCTCCACCTGCTGTAGGTGAGTCCCTGAGTGTCCCTGCTGCCCTGGTCACACCTTGTGGGGCTGTGATGGACAACGTGAGGAGCAGCTTGAGGAAAAACARTTTAAATAATTTATTTWAGACTCAAAAATACTCYCAAAGATAAGATTTTCCTGATTTTWTCCAATSTGTCCYRGCCCCCACCAGCACAGCTGCTGGGTGGGTGGGAAATGTGGACTGCAAAGCCTGAGACCAGCAAAGCAGAGCCTCAGATTATTCATAAATTAATAATTAACCAATTGCACACCAGGCCACAGCAGTCTGGTCTGAATTCAGAGCTCCTCACACATCAGTCCCACACCCCAAAGGGTCCAAAATGAGATTTCCTTGTCCCAAGCAAGGACAAGGGACAAGGAAATCCATGGAAATCCCATTTCCTTGTACCAAGCAGCTCCTTTTCCCTTTCCCAAAGTCCTGGTAGGGAATATCCATCATTCCAGGACCTCCACGTGGCTGTGTCTGAGCAGGTGAACACAGATCTGTGACCCCAGGAAYGTCCCACCACCGTCCCTCATGGAATTCTCCCCCCTCCTGCAAACCCATCAGGGAAAGGGAGGAACTCCTGCACTTAATGGCCAATATCGGCATGAGAAAATTAGGAATAAAAGGAGGGARAAAAGGAGGGATTATGAATAAAAGGAGGAAAAAAAGGAGGGATTATGAATAAAAGGAGGGAAAAAAGGAGGGATTATGAATAAAAGGAGGGARAAAAGGAGGGATTATGAATAAAAGGAGGGARAAAAGGAGGGATTATSAATAAAATTTGGGAAARAAACCTCRGAAGATTCCTAACAACAAGAACTGATGGGTTCTGTGTCTTACATGGATGGTGAGAGTTGGTCTGTAGTAGCTGAGGGTTGGACTGAGTGACTCAGAAAATCATTTCCACACTGATGGAGCCTTGGAGAACACTGAATGTGGGCCTGGAGAGGAATCTTTTAAACACCTCAGGAATGACAGTTCTTTAAACCAGCCAGACAAACCACCAGGGATTTTAAACATCCTTTAATTCTGCAATTTCAAGGTTGACACACAAAGCACCTACAGCTCAGAGAGAACATTTCCCAGCACAGGAAACCCAGCTGGGTCCCCAGTTTTCTTGGCAAATACAAGTGCAGTGGATTCTGATTTTGGAGGAATRAGGAACCTTTTGCCAGGTGAATTTAGAGGGTCAAGGCAGGGCAGARTTGGTGCCCTGGGTGTGCCTCAGACCCTGGATTTGGTGCCCTCCTGCCCTTGCTGATCATTGGTGCTGAGCTACACAACCCTGCCAATCCTTCCAGTGCATCAAGTGACAGCCACAAAATATCCCTGGAGCTGGGGGGGCTCAGAGATGACATTCAGGACAAGAGAAGGAAGCTTTTTTTGTTATTTTGTTATTTTATATTGGCAATATTCTCCTGCATCCCCCCTGTGCTGCAGGAGCCGGCGCCAGATGGCTGCGGGATAATGACAGAGGAGAAGTGGAAACAAATGGTCCCGTGTCACCTCCCACGTGCAGCACTGGCTGATCACCACCTGAAGGAATAAACAACCCCATCTTTGAGCAGTGGGAACAGCAGGAAACTTCATGTGGGAACAGCCTGGAGGGAGCACTAGCAGAGCTGAGCAGGCTCCGAAAAAGATCTCCAAACCATCAAGATCCCAYGTGTGATCAACATTGACTGGCAGGGTGCTGATTATTTAGTGTGGTCTGAACTTCCAAGACCCCATTTTCCCTTTTCCCACCCCACAGCTCCCTTTACATCTCAAGGCAAAGCAGCAGCAACAGAGCAAAGCCAAACATCCCACCCCAAACCCCGCTGGGGCTCCTGCTGTGGAGTCACTTTTGGGAGAACATTAAAGAAGCGTTACATGGAAACACACCAAAACCATCCCAACCCCGAATCTCAAATAGCATTTCCYTCCTCACCACGATGCCCAGAAGATTCCCACTTTTTCTTTGATTAAAACAGAACAAAACCAACAAAAACGAACTCGGAGGCCGCGAGTGACGGGGGTGGCAGCGGGGGTCACACGGTGGTGATCTTCTTGTCCTTGGTGGCCTGCTTGATGGCAGCCTGCTCGCAGATGATCTCCTTGAGGCGCTGCAGCCTCATGTTCTGCGTGGTCTGGTCCCCCACGCCCGTCTGGCTGCGGTGCAGCAGGTTCAGSGCGTAGATGTACTCCAGCTCCGTGTACTTCACGCCCTGGTCCACCACCAGGTTCAGCAGCTCGTCTGCCGTGTTGTAGAGCATCTCGTAATACTGCCTGCAGAGGGAAAAGCACCCTGCTCAGCTCTGCTGCTGGATGGCTGTGAGATTCCTGACAACAAGAACTGATGGGTTCTGTGTCTTACACGGATGGTGTCTGAATTTTCCCTCATCTGCCTCACGATCGTCATTTGGGGACCGCTGAAGAAAAGACCCCCCCTGTCTAAAATCTCTGGCTCTGTAGGAGAAAGTTACACACGACCCAAGACCTGAGAGCAGTGCTAAGCTATTGTTCACAGGTGTGTTTGCTGTATGCTACACTGTCGCAGACATCCTTTTCACTAAAATCCTTTCTTTAGGATTTTTCCTGCTGAAGCTGAGAAGCTCAGCAACAAGATGTAAACAATGGTTATCTGCTGCTGTGGAATGCAACAGGTCCATCTGGATTGGCCCATCTTGGATGTTTTTAGTTAGTGGCCAATCCAGGACTGAATTCTCTCAGACAGAGTCGGAGAGAGCTCCTTTGTTTTCATTCTTTACTTTTCTATTCTTAGCTTAGGTAGCAGCCTCTGGAAATCTCCTTTCTTTTTTGTCTTTTAGTATAGTTATAATAGACGTATATATCATTAAAATAATAAAGTTCAAGCCTTCTGATCATTGGAGTCAACCAATCTCGTCTCTTTCTTTCACCCAAACACCCTTGTGACAGCATCACACTACAGCTGAGCCCAGTGCAGAAGGGGGCACTGTGCCCTTTTGCACAACAGACCTTGGAGCTGTCCCACCGTTCGGCCTGGCTGGACTTCTCCTGAGTTCAGGTGTCCCCCTGATTAATGGGCCCCTTGGAAAAAGTAAAGATAAGATTCTGAAAATTTAGCTTTGGTTTTCTCAGATCAGTGGATTTACGTAAATAGTATGTAAAATTGAAGATTGTTAGATGTTATGAATGATTTTTAGTAATTAAGTATAATTATTATATTAATCATAGGAAGAAGCTGAGAAAGCTACGCTGAACGTAAGGGGCTATGTTTAGCTTGAATCTATGGTATACAATAGAACAATCATAAGTTTAATAATTAACATGTAAGTTATTAACGAAAAGAATATAAAAAGCCTTCTCTCTCCGAATGGTATGCGGATCAGATTTGAGGCGAAAGCGCGCCTGTTCCCAGAGCTCTTAATAAAAGCACCTACATAGTGTAATTTTTGCCTATGTGATTAATATGTTCCGCACTGGCTATAGCGACCCCCACAGAAGGAACCGCTCACCTGTTTTACAACCGCCGTGACAGACAGACTGGATGTAAGGAGCCTCGTCCTTCAAGGACTGAGAACATGGAACCCCCATGTGAAAAGGCCCCTCGTGCCTCCTCAAGACTGGGGACTGAAACCCCCGAGCCGGGGAGGGTGTGGGGCAGGCAAGCTGACAAAGCCAGATGTTTGCCTGCAGGGTGTGAGCCCACGGACACAAAACAATGCTCTGTTTACTGCCTTGAGAACATGACTACCTTGTTACATCTATTCCTTATTTGTATTCTGTTCCCCCCTCACAATTTCCAATAGAGTTGATCATAATAAAAACCTCTGAGTTAGCCAGAGACTTTGAGATCTCCCCAACCGTAACAGGCGATCCTCAACTGGACATGGTGTGCGTGTTCACAGGGGTCTCAGGTTGAGGAGAGATGAGAATGTTGACTCCACATTCAGAAAGGCTGATTTATTATTTTATGATATATAGTACATTAAAACTATATAAAAGAATAAAAAAGGATTTCATCAGAAGGTTAGCTAAGAAATAGAAAAAAGAAGGAATGATAACAAACCAAAGGTGTGGCTTGGGACTCTCTGTCTGAGCCAAGCGGCTGTGATTTGCCATTAATTAGAAACAAACCACATAGACCAATCACAGATTGCACCTGTAGCATTTCCACAGCAGCAGATAACATTGTTTACATTTTGTTCCTGACGGCTCTCAGCTTCTCAGGAGGAAAAATCCTAAGGAAAGGATTTTCATAAAAGAGTGTCTGGCTGACAGACTGGACCAAAGGACTTGGTCTCTACATTTGGTAGCCTATATCCCCCTCTTTCTTTCTCTTTCTCTCTCTCTTTTCTCTCTCTTTCTCTATCTTTTCCTCTCTCTTTCTTTCTATCCCTTCCTTTTCTATCTTCTACCTTTTCTATCTTCCTTTTTCTATCTTTTTCTTCTCCCTTTCCTTTTCATCTTCTCTAATCTTTTCCTCTCGCTTAATCCCTTACGCATTTTGCTGTTGGTCACTTCAATAAAGGTGCATTTGTTTTGATTATCACTGCAAATCCCCTGTGCCGTGTTGGTTTGTTTGCACCCGAGATCAAACCCACGAACCATCACAAAACCCATTCGTAAGGACGGATCATGACAATGGCCCAGACCTTTGCCTTTGCAGAATTCCATGAGCTCTTGCTTTTATTCAGCATTGCCACGAGCAGAGAAAGCTGAACAGAGCACAGACATCTTCCTGCTGAACGTCATCCTAAAATCCCAGAGAGGTTTGGGTTGGAAGGGATCTCAAAGCTSCTCTTGTTSCACCCCCTGCCATGGGCAGGGGCACCTTCTACCATCCCAGGGGGCTCCAAGCCCTGTCCAGCCTGGCCTTGGACACTTCCAGGGATCCAGGGGCAGCCTCAGCTGCCCTGGGCACCCAACATGGGCAGGTCTTAAAGTCAAAGTGATAAAAATCCCCTTTACTGAGACTCACAGAATGGTTTGGGTTGAAAGGGACCTCAAAGCCCATCCAGTTCCATCCCTGCTTTGACCTCCTCTCTTCTGCCCCCAGATATCCCCTGGCTGAGCCCTGGGAGCTTTTCCTGCCCAGGCTGATGATTTGGGAATGGTAAATCAGCTTCCCTGTGCCCACGTTAAAGCCAAAAGAGATCTTGGGGAGCTAAATTTGCTCTCTGGTTAGGTTTGCTACTCCCACATAATTATTTATTAACCTATTTGTCAGGCGACAGACTGAGCTTTTGGTAACTTTTTTTAAAATTCTTTTCCTTAGTTTTTAAAGCTCAACTTTAAAACCACAAAGGAGTTGGCCAGCATTCCATGGAGCAGATTCCCCTCACTGTCCTCCATTTATTTATTCCCTCCATCCTTTACAACTCGCTCTCCTCAGCCACCTCTTGATAATCAAAAGAGGGTTTCTAATGGCAGGGACAAACACACTTGTGAAAGGAAAATGAAGAGCCTAAATAAAAAATCACAGGACAAGAGGCTCGTCCCACCCCCTCTTTCATATTTCATTATTTGATAACATCAGAGGCTGAGTCCATCAGAGCTGCTTGGGCGAAGGCAAACAGGAGAGTGTCTGATCAATATTTATTAATACTTTCAAAGACAAGGGAGGCAAAGTTGAGCAGACTCTGCAATGGAGTGAATAATTACTCATGCAAATCGGGCCTGGCCGCGGGCGCTGCCGYGGCACAGCGGCAGGTTTTTAATTGCACCCAATTAAAAATGCACACCTTGTGCTCCTTCCCCGCTGCCTCGCCTGCTCCCCTTCTCTTTCAGAGGAAAATTTTTAATTAAAAAATAATCTGATCCCGAGAAGAGTGACAGATGGATCCTGTGTTTGTGAATTCTTCAGTCAGCTCAGATTTGGGACAGGTGAGGAGAGGATGGGGCTGTGCTGCTGGGCTTGCCCAGTGGTCAGTTTGTGCACATTTAGCCCTTTTTTGCCTTTTTTTCCTTTGAGGTGCTCTGTCACCTTGGGAAAAGCACAGATTTTTTTTTTTTTTTGCTTTGGAGCAAAACTCCCAGCCCCTGGATCCCTGGGATGTCCAAGGCCAGGTTGGATGGGGCTTGGAGCAGCCTGGGATGGTGGAAGGTGTCCCTGACATGGCAGGGATGATTTTGGAGGTCCCTTCCAACCCAACTCAGATTCTAAGATAAGTTTTTTCCTTTTAGGGGCTTTTTTTCCTTTAAGGTGCTCTGTCACCTTGGGAAGGCCATGGATTTTTTTGCTTTGGAGCAAAACTTCCCAGCCCCTGGATCCCTGGGATGTCCAAGGCCAGGTTGGACAGAACTTGGAGCAGCCTGGGATGATGGAAGGTGTCCCTGACATGGCAGGGATGATTTTGGAGCTCCCTTCCAACACAACTCATTCTAGGATGAGTTTTTTTTCCTTTTAGGTGCTTTTTTTCCTTTAAGGTGCTCTGCCACCTTGGGAAAGCCACAGATTTTTTGCTTTGAAGCAAAACTTCCCAGCCCCTGGATCCCTGGGATGTCCAAGGCCAGGTTGGATGGGGCTTGGAGCAGCCTGGGATGATGGAAGGTGTCCCATAGCAGGGATGATTTTGGAGGTCCCTTCCAACCCAACTCATTCTAAGATAAGTTTTTTCCTTTTAGGTGGTTTTTTTCCTTTAAGGTGCTGTGCCACATGGGAAAGGCCATGGATTTTTTTTGCTTTGGAGCAAAACTTCCCTGCCCCTGGAATGTCCAAGACCAGGCTGGAYGGGGCTTGGAGCAGCCTGGGATGATGGAAGGTGTCCCATGGCAGGGATGATTTTGGAGTTCCCTTCTAACCCAAGTCATTCTAGGATTGTGGGAATGCAGCTGATGGGAACAAAGAGTCCCAGGGACTCATCCCAACAGAGAAATCCTTTTATTTCCATATTTACTCTCTTTATTTGTGCTATGCTGAAAAGCACCGATGGGATTTGTTGGGCTGATCTGACAGGAGAGATTTTACACACAAAAAAAACATGGAACAGGTTCTTAGGGACCTGTTCTTCTTAGGAATATTTCTCTTATTCCATAGGAATTCTTCTCCCAAATCCTATGGAGTAAGAGCTGCTCTTTACAAGGGAATTAATCTGCTCCAAGCTTTCAGCTCTTCAGGATGGTAAAAAAACTTCTCCATGGGCATCCAGCCCCAGTGTTGATGGCACATTTTGGGGAATGAGGAGTGAAGGACTGCCTGAGGGATCCCAAATCATTAATATCCTGCTCAAACAGGATAATTCACTAATTCTGATGGTTTGGATGGCAAAGGTTTGTTAATTTTTTTAAAAAATAAATCCATTTTTAATGTGATGAGCCCAACCAAGACACCCATGGCCTGTTCCTCTGACACTGGCAATGGGATGGAGTCCAAAGCTGCCTTGAATTTTTTGGGGCATTTTTTAGGACAAAACTGAACTTTCCCTGCTCCCTTTATCCATCTGGAATTGCCCCTGAAGATCCACCCCGACAGGAGGAACAGCTCTGTGCTAAGAGCAGACAGGAAAGGTTAAATATCCCTTTAATGGGATGGAAATGGTTCCCAGCTGCAGGAAAAAAACATCCAAAATGGCAAACCAAACGTGCAGAACCCACCTGACCCCCAAACCAGTTTGTTTTGTTGGCTTTTAAGCTGCACTTTTGAAAGAAACTACAGCAAATTGTCAACCATGAACCCATTCTGCAAGGAGGCATTTTGAGCTTATATATCTATAGATACCCATATTAAAAAAATGGTCTCTTGAACTCTGTTCTTGGAGAAAGAGAATAAAAATTAAGAAGCTTTCTCATTTAGGGGGAAAAAAATCTCAGGAAAGGCAATCAGGATGAGCCCAGCTCCTCTGAGGGCTATTAATACCATTCTCCATTTAAATGCTAATGTTCACCTCTAACCCACAAAAAAAAAAAAAAAAAGTTTTGAAAAGGTGGCCAGGTGAATTCCAAATGAAATCCTSATTTCCCTGAGAATGACTTGATCTCCTCTTCAGAGGAGGAGATGTTTCAGAGTAAAGGATCCCACTTTAATTTTCCTTTCCTGACGTGGCTGGGGGCCTGCTCTGCATCAGACAGGAACAGGAATTCCAGTCTGGGCGCTGAATTAGCCAAAGGGAACAAAAAAAAAGGAGAAATATGAATTCTGTCCCTTATCTCCTTCTCTTTTGGGGGATTAGGGAGGAGCTTTGGCAGCGCCCGGAATTGCTGCTCTAATGGGAAAGTCAGAGAGGTTAAGTAGGAGGCACTTATGGAAAATCTGGATAAAAACTAAATGAGGGGACAGGGAGACAGGATAGAAGGAAGAKTTTATGATGAGGGTGGGGAGGCCCTGGAACAGAATTCCCAGAGGAGCTGTGGCTGCCCCTGGATYCCTGGAAGTGTCCAAGGCCGGGCTGGAGCACCCTGGGATTCTGGAAGATGTCCCTGCCCATGGCAGGAGGTTGGGATGGTCTTTAAGGTCCTTTCCAACCCAAATTCTGTGATTTTATGAAAAACCACCAGGCAGGACAAGCAAGAAATTGAAGATGATAAAGAAGACCAAAGCTGTGTTATAAAATCACTCAATTTTGATATTTGAAGATCACGGTGGAACCACGACATTTAAATATAGAGGGGGATGAGTGAGTCCAAAAAAAAAAAAAAAGAAAAACAGCAAGAAATTGTTCATTTCAGTGAAGGTGACTGAAATTGTTGACTTCAGTCAAGTAATGCAGAAGAAATGGATTTTCAGGCCTGGCTGAAAGAAGAAAATCCCATGGGATTTTCCCTTTGGAGTTGTTAGAGGTGGGAATGGGGAAGAGCTGAGAATGGTCACAGGGCACTGGATATGGGGCAGGAGAGATGAGTTCCAGGCAGGAGCTTGCAAAGATAATTTTGAAAGCTCAGAACACCAAAGGAAAACGCAGGTGAAGCAGCAATTGCTGTGATTTCTGCACCTGGGGAAGGCTGAGGGGATGTTTGCACACACACACATCAGTGAGCAGCATTTCAAATCACAGATCTGCAAATGTGGGAGCTGCTGGCTCCAGCTCCAGGGCTCCTCATGACGAGATGGAAAACAGGGATGGGAGGTGACAGCATCCAGGCTTTCATGGAATCACACAGTGGCTGAGGTTGGAAGGCAATTCACTTAAGGATCATCTAATTCCAAACTTGGGGCACCTTCCCCATCCCAGGTTGCTTCCCAAACTGGCCCTTGGAGCATTCCAGGATGGATCCAGTTCCTCTTTCCAACACTGCTGGGTTGGAAGGACCTAAGATCATCTAATTCCAACGGGGCAACCTTTCCCTCGATCCCAGGTTAGGCCCTCCAAACTGGCCTTGGAGAACGTTCCAGGGATGGAATCCAGCCTCTTTCCCTCTTCAAACTGCACTGCCTACAGGTCCTTCGGACACGGCATCCCTAGGGATGTAAATCTGAGATTCGTTTATTTCTGATTTCCAACCTGGGAGCCCTTCTGGCCACACCAATGGCGTATGTTCCTCTGTAGCTCCAGAACCAGACTGCCTATGGGCGAGGTACTCCAGGGATTTCTTGGACCCCAAGCTTCCTCTTTACCAACCATCTGCTTCATCCCTAAACTGCAAGCTGCAACCCTAAACAAGGGTACATCCACCCTCAGGACGAACCATTGCCCATGAGGGAATGTAAATCCTGATTGACTTTTTCTTGCAGATTTATTCCTTGATTTTCAACATCAACTGGAGGCAGTTCTGGGGACACCAATGGGATGTTCCTTCTGTGCCTCCAGAAGAACCCAGAGTGCTTTAGGGGAGGTCACATCAGGGATGGTTTTTGCTGTTCTGGTCACCTCAGCTCTCTCTGACACCCACACCAAGGCCTGGAAACTTCCGCTGTGCCTGGGGTGAGGAAGAAGCCCCTCATGGCTCCAGTGGGGGGGGAGTTGTAAATCCCCCATGAGAGGAATGTAAATGCCGGGATTTGTCCTTTTTCTGCAGAATTTATTCCTTGATTTTCAATTGGAGCAGTTCTGGGGACACCAATGGGAATGTTCCTTCTGCACCTCCAGAAGAACCCAGAGTGCTTTAGAGGAGTTCACATCAGGGATGGTTTTGCTGTTTTGGTCACCTTCAGCTTCTCTCTGACACCACACCAAGGCCTGGACACTTCTCCTGTGTGCCTGGGGTGAGGAAGAAGCCCCTGCATGGCTCCAGTGGGGGGGGGAGTTGTAAATCCCCCATGAGAGAATGTAAATCTTGTCTTTCCTGCAGATTTATTCCTTGATTTTCAATTGGAGCAGTTCTGGGGACACCAATGGGTATGTTCCTTCTGTGCCTCCAGAAGAACCCAAAGTGCTTTAGAGGAGTTCACATCAGGGATGGTTTTGCTGTTCTGGTCAATCTCAGCTCTTCTCTGACACCACACCAAGGCCTGGACATTCTCCTCCATGCCTGGAGTGAGGAAGAAGCCCCTGCATGGCTCCAGTGGGGGGGGAGTTGTAAATCCCCCACGAGAGAATGTAAATCTTGTCTTTCCTGCAGATTTATTCCTTGATTTTCAATTGGAGCAGTTCTGGGGACACCAATGGGAATGTTCCTTCTGCACCTCCAGAAGAACCCAGAGTGCTTTAGGGGAGTTCATATCAGGGATGGTTTTGCTGTTCTGGTCACCCTCAGCTCCTCTCTGACACCACACCAAGGCCTGGACATTCTCCTACATGGCTCCATGGACTGAAAAAAACCCAAAATGAGGCCARAAATGTTCCCATCACTGTGATCTCCACCTTCTCTGTGCTCACCTCACCCACAGCCCCTTGCAAGCAGCTGCCCCATCACCACACGTGGCACAATTTGGGGCAGGAGGCACAGGTGGCTCTGGGGCTGTGCTCACAAGAACATTAAAAAACACAAGAACTTGAAAAACCCCATTAAAAACCTAAAAACGTGCAAAATTCCAAGATGGGAAATGATTTGGGAAAGGAAACAAAGCAGGAGAGGAAGAAATAAAAGTGAATTTGGAGTACAGTGGTGCTCCATGCTCCTGTGGTAGCTCTGCAAATCACAGCCCTTAATAAATAATCAAGGGATGGAAGGATAATAATGTTTTTTTTTTTAAACTTGGAAGAATAATTAAAATTAAGTCATTTATCCAAGGCAGGAAAAAGTATCAGAGGTGGGAAGCCCTCACCCCTTGCTCAGTACCCACACAGAGCTCTGATCAGCTACARAGCCAGGCAAGAAAAACAAGTGTATTTATTCAAAAGGGCACAAGCACAGCCTYCTAATTAGAGACAGCCTCGTTAGAAAATCCAATTATTTTCCCTTTTAAAGTTTAAACCACAGAGRCAGCGTATGAAGCCCTACATATCAATCAGCTCACCTGGGGGCTGCTTTTTATACAGACGAAGCCATTTTGGATAAAAACCCCCCAGCCAACACCTCTGGGTGCCACGTGCAGCTCTGTCACTGGGWTTGGCACCACTGCAGGGCTTTTTGTCAAACACAGATGAGAAATCAGCTCTTRAATGCAGAATTAATTAGCAAAGGGAAAGGTAAGGGATGTGCAGAACGTCACCACCCTTCCCAAAGCTCTCTCCTGTTCTCCCTCCTCCTTTTTATCCTGATAGTTTTATGCCTTATCTGTTATTTTTCTCATTAATATTTCCTTCTTATTTCCTTCTCCCTCCCTCCCTCCAAGGGTTCATCACTTGGACAACGCTGCCCTGATGGGAACAGGAGCTGAGGGGAGGCTCAGGAGGGAGAGCAGAAGGAATTTCCTGATGGAAAAAGTTGGTAAACAGAGAGATCAGAGGGAATTTCTTCATGGAAAAAGTTGGTCAAACAGAGAGACCAGAAGGAATTTCCTCATGGAAAAAGTTGGTAAACAGAGAGATCAGAAGGAATTTCCTGTCACAGACACATTTTATGAAAAATCCTTTTATTAGGATATTTTCTCCTGAGAAGCTGAGAGGCCTCAGAAAGGAAATGTAAACAATGATTATCTGCTGCTGTGGAATGCAACAGGTGGATCTGTGATTGGTCCATTTTAATTAGTGGCCAATCACAGTCTGGCTGTCTCGGACTCTCTGGTCAGTCACAAGATTTTATTTTCATTCTTCCTATTCCTTTCAAGCCTTCTGATGAAATCCTTTCTTCAATTCTTTTAGTATAGTTTTAATATAATATATATCATAAAATAATGAATCAGCCTTCTAAACATGGAGTCAAGATTCTCATCTTGTCCCTCCTCCTGGGACCCCTGTGAGCACCACCACAATTTCCTCATGGAAAAAGGTGGTAAGCAGAGAGATCAGAAGGAATTTCTTTATGGAAAAAGTTGGTAAGCAGTGAGACCAGAAGGAATTTCCTCATTTTTTAGGACAAAACTGAACTCTCCCTGCTCCCTTTATCCATCTGGAACTCTTCTCCCAAATTGTTGGATGGAAAAAGTTSGTAAAAGTTGGAAAAGGCTGCCCAGGGAGGTCTGGAGTCCCCGTCCCTGGAGGTGTCCAAGGAGGTGGCACTCAGGGCTGGTGACAAGGTTGGATTCTGTGACCTTGGAGGGCTTTTCCCACCTCAACAACCCCGGGATTCTGGGAMTGGGGATCCCTGAGCGTCCCCACAGAGCACTGACACCCAATCCCTGAACAGCCCTGAGCCCCCTCCCAGCGTGCAGTGAGACACAGCAATTACACAGCTTTTCAAAGGGAGGATAAACCCATTAAAGCCCATTAAATAATTCTTCAAAAAAACCCCACAATGTCTGAGCCACTCCTTGTAGCTCCAAACCGGCTGATCCTAATGAGAGATGGAAATTCTCCCTCTCCAAATGGAACTTTATAGGGTATTAAACAAGCACCCTCAGCACTTATCTAAATCTTTAATTAGTTCTATAATATACTGATGATATCAAGGCTAATTAAATTTATACAGATAAAGAGCAATGAAATTCTAGCCAAGTGAGCTGGAAAGTACATATTAAATAGTAAATTTAATGGCTCAGGAAGATAAATGCAATTTTGTATAAAAAAATTAAATTCAATTTACATGTCGTATTAAAATTGATTTTGAGTGTGCAAATGATTGGAAAAGAATCTTTTTAATAGATCAGTAAAAGTGTTAATCTGACCTGTTTAAATATCAGTTATTAATGCCAGCATTTGCAAATAAGCCACACACATTTGCATTTTACTGCATATAGTAAAAAAAAAAAAAAATTATCGATACCATCTGCCAGTTTATAAGGAATATTAAGGGATTTTTTCCCCTTGCCTCATGCATAAATTGGAGGGAAGGTGGAAATGAATGTAGCCTGAAAGAAGAGGGAGTCAGCACTTCCACAAAAGTGCAGCAGAGATTGCTCCAGTCAGCAAAAAAATCCCACAATTTTCCCTTCCCTTTGGGAACAACAATCACWGTGGCAATTTATTTAGGATCAAGTGAGGTGGAACTGGATGTGACTGGGGAGGTGCTCAGGGGTGCCAGCTGAGCTTTGATAGACCAGGAATGGCTGGGAGCTGCTGATGGGTGAAGGACACGATGGGATCTGCCTGATGGGGACAGAACTGGGGCAGAAACTCAAGCAGGGCCCTCTGGCAATGTCTGTAGGTCATGGTTGGATTCCCCAAGTCAATGTCAGCCTGGGGTAGGTCATGGTTGGGTCTAACAAGTCAGTGTAAGCCTGAGGTGGGTCATGGTTGGGTCCCACAAGTCAATGTCAGCCTGGGGTAGGTCATGGTTGGGTCCCACAAGTCAATGTCAGCCTGGGGTAGGTCATGGTTGGGTCCCACAAGTCAATGTCAGCCTGGGGTAAATCATGGTTGGGTTCCACAAGTCAATGTCAGCCTGGGGTAGGTCATGGTTGGGTTCCACAAGTCAATGTCAGCCTGAGGTGGGTCATGGTTGGGTTCCACAAGTCAAAGTCAGCCTCAGGTGGGTCATGGTTGAGTTCCACAAGTCAGTGTCTGCCTATAGGAGGCCATGGTTGGGTTTCCAAGTCAATGTCTGCCTGTAAGAGGTTGAGTTTGGGTTCCACAAGTCAATACCTGCCTGTAGTAGGTCATGGTTGGGTWCAAGTCAAAGTCAGCCTGGGGTAGGTCATGGTTGGGTCCAACAAGTCAAAGTCTGCCTGTAGTAAGTCATGGTTGGGTTCCACAAGTCAGTGTCTGCCTATRGKAGGCCATGGTTGGGTTTCCAAGKCAATGTCTGCCTGTAAGAGGCCATGGTTGAGTTCTAAAAGTCAATGTCTGCCTGGGGTAGGYCATGGTTGGGTTTCCAAGTCAATGTCAGCCTGKAGTAGGCCATGGTTGGGTTTCCAAGTCAATGTCAGCCTGGGGTAGGTTGGCTTCCACAAATCAAGGTCTGCCTGTAGCAGGTCATGGTTGGGTTTCCAAGTCAATGTCTATAGGGATGTGCCAAAACCATCCTTTGTCTCCTTAAAAGGAAAGAAGCACAGAAGTTTCTCTCCTCGATTAGGTAAGAAGACACCTCATAGGACCTGGGGGACTTCACCTCAAACTTAAGCATGGCCAATTGGACAGGAGCCAAAAAGTCCCACCTGAGCAATTTTCTAGAAAAAGGAGAGAACAAAGAAACGAATGGCTTTTGTGAGGTGTTCTACCAGGGGCAAGAACCTCTTGCACCTGGCCCGGTTTTTCTCTGTAAAGTTTTTTGTTATTTTGCCTTTTATTAATTTTTTTTTGTTTCCAGCACTGCCCCAGAAGCCATCCTGCTGATTTTATGCCTTCTGAGGTAGCTGAGCTATCTTGAGTGTGAAATAGATCTCCAAGAGCTTAAGAGACCTGGCTYGAGGAGACTCCTATTTCAAATGTCTGCCTGGGGTAGATCATGGTTGGGTCCAGCAAGTCAGTGTCTGCCTGTAGTAGGTTGTGTTTGGTTTCCACAAGTCAATGTCAACCTGGGGTAGGTCATGGTTGGGTTCTACAAGTCAATGTCTGCCTGTAGTAGGTTGTGTTTGGGTTCCACAAGTCAGTTTTGCCTGTAGTAGGTCATGGTTGGGTTCCACCCAAGTCAAGGTCTGCCTGTGGTAGGCTATGGTCAGGTTCATCAAGTCAATTTTCCTGCAGTAGTTGTGGTCAGTAGTTGTGTGTCGTGCTCCGGTAGTTGTTGTGTTCAGGTCCATTAAGCTGTAGTAGTTGTGGTCAGTAGTAGCTGTGGTCATGTCCAGCACTAGGCTGTGGTCAGGTCCATTGATACACAGTGCAGTAACTATGGCAGAAAGAAACCAGGATGGGTTCAGTGCCAAAATCTGAGATGTCCAGAAGTGGTGGCCATCAGCATGGAGCTGTGGATCTCCTGGATGAGGGGTTCAGAGCTCCAGCCCTCTCCTCCTTTCTTTCTCTGCTGGCCACTGGCCTGAGGAACATTTCATCCCAACTCCTCCTGATGCTTGGAAAGCTCCAGGTTGGAGGCCACAGGTTTTTATGGGCAGCTGCTGCTCATTTCCAGTATTTTTGGTTGAAATTGCTTCTCCCTTTCGATCATTCTGAGGGGGAAAGTCGTATTTAGAGGGATTGAAACCCACCACCACTAAAAGAGCAGCTCCCACAAGTCCACCCCTGAAACGCCCTGTGCAGCACAGCTGTGCCCTCTGTTGGCCATTCCTGGTGGGTTTAGCTCCAATTAACCAAATTAGCTCCAATTAACCCAATTTTTTCATCCAACAGAGCTTCACTACAGTATTTTTTTGCTAGACAGCACAAATCTGAGCATTTTAAATGAAAATMTTATCAAGGCAATGTCAGTGCAGGGTAAAACCCAGAATAGATGGGGTTTCTATCTGCACTCTGCACTGCATGGAAAAAACAAGTTTTACTCATGGGATGTCCTGGAGTTGTGTCACTTGAATGTCACTTTTTATGGACAGACTCCACTGCAGTGCAACAGCAGCTCCTTGGAAACAAAACTGGTCCCASAGAGTGAGAAGAGAGTCCCTGCACTGCTTCTGGATGGTGGAGTAGTTCAGAGCCATCAAAAGCACAGCAATTCTCTGAACTGCTTTTCATCCCCTCCCTCTTCAACTGCACAAACCCTCCAGGCTCCCCAAAGGACTCTGCTGCGAGAGCTGAACCTGCAGTTCTCCTTASTAATTTATTAATTTTTTTCAAGTTTTTTTCAACCTCTCACAATTCCCATCTGAGAATTTCCCCAGGCACTTTGGAGACTCTGCATCCAGAACTTCTCTGTTTTCTCCAAGGCTGCTCTGAGGGTGAGAAGGACCAAGGATCCCACCRTGGTCCCCTCCAACCTCATCCATTCTGTGAGGGGAGCTCCTTGTGTGTCCAACAGGGTGGATCACGCCCAACAACACCACCCCACAAAATCATGGAATCACAGAACCATTCAGCCTGGAAAAGCCCTTTGAGATCATCCAGTCCAACCATTCCCAGCACTGCCAAGGCCACCACGGACCGTGTCCCCAGATGTCACAATCCCATGGCTTTCAATCCCTCCAGGGATGGGTATTCCAGCCCTGCCCTTTGGATGAAGAGATTTTTCCTAATACTGATGCTCCTTGAGTAACCAATCYCAGATTCCACCCCTGAAAGCCCCTCCAGGGACTAAAAGCACATTTTCCTGATGATTCCCAAAATCTGCACATTCTCCATGAAGGAAAACTGAATTTCCCCCAGCACCCCACATTTAACAGATGGCAGAAAAATTCACCCATTTCCCACGTTGGGCTGGGCTTAGGAAAACAACCTGGGATCTGAAGGCACTCAATCCAATTTAAAAAGCCATATTTTATATCTTGCTTCTTCCCAATCCAAGCTGTTCCCCACCAAAGCATCAAACTTGCTCTTATTTGGACTTTTCCTTCTCCTCTTTGTTTTTCCACACATGACAAGGTGGAATCCTGTCTGATTTACTACTTCCTTAGGAGAAGATCTACTTGAGAGACTCATTTCAGCTTTAGGTGTTAATGCACCTCTGTGACGTGAGGTGGCAGCTGAATTTTAGAGATTCTCTGTATTGTTTGAGCTGAAATCTGGAATACAAATGATAAAAGACAAGGGGAGCTTTACATCTTTCAGTAAAATTGGAGTAAGACATGATATGCTGCACGTAATTTCCTGAATATATCTAAATGTCGACATCACCATACATGTGTGTGTTCAATGCARTGCTCTGGATGCAATTATTCAAATAGCTCCCTAAAAAATAAGAATTGAGGCATTTGGACATTCTCTGAATGTGTGGATTTTTCCTGGCTACGAGGCCCAGGTTCATCAGAGGACAGATTTAATTGCTACATCAGAGTTTGTGTGTTGATGTTCGACATCTGACGCGCGAAAGTTCAGGGACGCCAATCAGGCACGGTGCAGATGCCACTCTGCAAAATGTTCTCAGACAGTCTCCATCTGTCAGATATGGTAATCCCTGCTCCCCATCAATAATTCACCTCCTTCCCTCCACGTTTCCCACATTTGAGTCAGAATTTTTAATGGCAGAGGCTCCACCTTGGGTAGACAGCGTTGCCTGATCTGCATTCCGCGCTCGTTCCTGCCCCGCAGCCTCTCGCCTTTGGCACTTCAAGAATAATT
Organism: Sporophila hypoxantha; assembly: GCA_002167245.1. Lineage (NCBI taxonomy): Eukaryota > Metazoa > Chordata > Aves > Passeriformes > Thraupidae > Sporophila > Sporophila hypoxantha. The sequence continues at coordinate 224,483 of NDFG01000009.1, forward strand.
TCTCAGTTTATTTGGGGGTTTTTTGGTTTTTCTTTTTTTTTTTTTTTTAATCACAGCTCTCCTTTTGGGCTGTCTCATCTTGCTGGAGGGTGGAGGTCAGAGGGTAATTATGGCAATCACACCGAAATCCAGCTTGGGGGGATCACGCCTTTCCTGGGAAAGCTCCTGAGGGAACACCAYGGGGGAGGCTGAATCCCCCAAATAAGATGTTACTGCACAGTTGAAAGGGGAGAACAGGGTGGGAAGGGAGGGAAAAAGATGATGTGGAGCTGTTCCTCCATGGGTCAGAAAATGCTGAGGGGCATCTTGTCCCCAACTGACTCTACAGAACCCATAAAATCTTGGTTACATCCCAAACTCTTTGCAATCCATAAGAGAATTAATGAAAAAAAAAAGATGGAAAGCAACTTTTTACACAGGCCATAGATAGTGACAGGACACAAGGAAAGTTTTAAATTGGAAGAGGTGAGATTTGGATTAGATTTTAGGAGGAAGGAGCTTATTGTTTATTGTGATTGCCCCAAAGAAGATGTTACTGCACAGTTGAAAAGGGAGAAAAGGGGGGAAAGGGAGGGAGGAAGATGATGTGGAGCTGTTCCTCCATGGATCAGAAAATGCTGAGGGGCATCTTGTCCYCAGCTGWCTCCACAGAGCCCAGAAAATCATAAAATCTTGGTTACATCCCAAACTCTTTGCAGCCATAAATGCTTAAATAGAATGAATAAAAAAAGAGATGGAAACTAACTTTTTACACAGATGACAGATAGTGACAGGACAAAAGGAAAGTTTTAAACTAGAAGAGGTGAGATTTGGATTAGATTTTAGGAGGAAGRGGTTTATTGTGAGGGTGGTGAGGCACTYGGAGCACCCTGGAATAGGGRAAGGTGGTTTAGGGTCCCTCCCAACCCAAACCATTYCATGATTCTGTGATCCCAGARCCAGGAGATGGCTGATTGTTGAGAACATTCCCTGGTAGGAGAGAAAATTCCTCCATAATCATCAATCAATCCTTCAGTGACAAAGAAAGGTTCCCCAGGTGCCCCCAGCAGGTGCAGCCCCACCTCTCAGCATTTGAAAGGTGGAAAAACCATTTTGGGACTTTTTTTGGGAATAAACCCTGAGGATAAGAAGTGATAGCTGGGAATGTTAGAGATCCATCCCCAGGCATGGATCCTCAGCAGAAGGTGAAGGATGAAATCCCTGGTTGCAGAATGCAGCCTGGTGGAAATCCTTATTTAGGATTATTTAGGATTATTTAGGATTATTTAGGTTCACCAGCTGAACGTGTGGCTTTGCACCTGGACTCACCACCAGCCCTAGGTTGGCTAAAACCTCCAAGCCTGACCAAAAGTCAATTAATTAAAGATCTTGTTGATTAAAGAGTAATTAACTACAGAGGAATGTGTCTCAACCTGCCAAAATTCAAGTGCCCAGGGCAACCCTTCACCGCCATGGYCACCACTAACCCTTATCCCAAGTGCCACATCCACATGGTTTTGAACTTTTCCAGGGATGGTGGCTCCACCACTGCCCTGGGCAGCTGTGCCAGTGCTTTAGAACCCTTTCTGGGGGAAAAAAATGTTCCTAAATCCAGTTCAGACTCCCCCTGAAGGACTTAAAGAGCTGGAACCCTGCTGTTCCTGGGCTACACCTGCTGCCATCCCTGCTCTACCCCACTGCTGTGCCATGGCTTGACCCTGATGGACCTCTCAGTTCTGCTACTCCTGTCCTTCCCTCAGTTTCTCTTTTCCCTCCTCTATCCCACCAGGAATTGGCCCCTTCCCTTCCCTTCCCTTCCCTTCCCTTCCCTTTCCCCATTAGCCCTTCCTTCCCTTTCCCTTCCGCTTCCCTCCCTCTTCCTTCCTTCCTTTCCCTCCTTCCCCTTCCTTCCCTTCGCCTTCCCCTTTCTTCCTTCCCCTTCCTTCCTTCTTCCTTCCTTCCCTTCCTTCCCTTCCTTCTGGAGCTTGAGAGGAGTGGAGCCAGAAGTGAGGGGAAATCCAGTGGAATTGGAAATGGGACTCCACTGGAACTGGAAATGGCGATCCAGTGCTTGAATTGGAAAATGGGTAATCCAGTGGAATTGAGGAAATGGGATCCACTGGAATGGAAATGGGATCCAGGGAACTGGAAATGGGATCCATGGAATGGAAATTGGATCCATGGGAACTGGAAATGGGATCCACTGGAATTGAAAATGGGATCCAGTGGAACTGGAATGGGATGCCACATGGAATTTGAATTGGGATCCAGTGGAACTGAATGGGATCCACTGGAATTGGAAATGGATCCAGTGGAATTGGAATTGGAGTCAGGGGAACTGGAAATGTGAGAGGGAAGGGAGTAAGGGAAGGAAGCGAGGGAAGGAAGGAAGGGAAGGGGAAGGGAAGGGAAAGGGACAGGAAGGGAAGGGAAGGGAAGGAAGGGAAGGGAAGGGAAGGGAAGGGAAGGGAAGGGAAGGGAAGGGAAGGGAAGGGAAGGGAAGGGAAGGGAAGGAAGGGAAGGGAAGGGAAGGGAAGGGAAGGGAAGGGAAGGGAAGGGAAAGGGAAAGGCGAGAAGGGAGAGAAGGGAAGGGAAGGGAGGGAAGGGAAGGAAGGAAGGGGCCAATTTCCTGGTGGGATAGAGGGAGGGAAATTTAAACTGAGGAAGGACAGGAGTAGCAGAAACTGAGAGGTCCATCAGGGTCAAGCATGGCACAGCAGTGGGGTAGAAGCAGGGATGGCAGCAGGTGTAGCCCAGGAACAGCAGGGTTCAGCTCTTTAAGTCCTTCAGGGCAGGTCTTTGGACTGGATTTAGGACATTTTTTTCCCCCAGAAAGGGTTCTAAAGCACTGGCACAGCTGCCCAGGCGTGGTGGAGCCACCATCCCTGGAAAAGTTCAAAAACCATGTGGATGTGGCACTTGGGATAAGGGTTAGTGGTGACCATGGCGGTGAAGGGTTGCACCTGGGCACTTGAATTTTGGCAGGTTGAGACACATCCTCTGTAGTTAATTACTCTTTAATCAACAAGATCTTTAATTAATTGACTTTTGGTCAGGTCTTGGAGGTTTTTAGCCAACTAGGCTGGTTGGTGAGTCCAGGTGCAAAGCCACACGTTCAGCTGGTGAACCTAAATACACTTTACCAATATCAATAAGGATTTCACCAGGTCTTGCGATTCTGCAACCAGGGATTTCATTCCTTTCACCTTCTGCTGTAGGATCCCCATGCCTGGGGATGGAATCTCTAACATTCCCAGCTATTCAGCTTCTTATCCTCAGCGGTTTTATTTCCAAAAAAAAGTCCGCAAAACTGGTCTCCACCTTTCAAATGCTGCGAAGGTGGGGAGCTGCACCTGCTGTCCATGGGGACCTTTCTTTGTCACTGAAGGATTGATTGATGATTATGGAGGAATTTTCTCTCCTACCAGGGGAATGTTTCAACAATCAGTCCATCTCCTGGTTCTGGGATCACAGAATCATGGAATGTTTGGGTTGGGAGGGACCCTAAACCACCTTCCCTATTCCAGGGTGCTCCGAGTGCCTCACCCACCCTCACAATAAACCTCTTCCTCCTAAAATCTAATCCAATCTCAACCTCTTCTAGTTAAAAACTTTCCTTTTGTCCTGTCCACATATCTGTCATCTGTGTAAAAAGTTAGTTTCCATCTCTTTTTTATTCATTCATTTAAGCATTTATGGCTGCAAGAGTTTGGGATGTAACCAAGATTTTATGATTTTCTGGGCCTGTGGAGACAGGCTGGGGACAAGATGCCCCTCAGCATTTTCTGATCATGGAGGAACAGCTCCACATCATCTTCCTCCCTCCCTTTCCCCCTTTTCTCCCTTTTCAACTGTGCAGTACATCTTCTTTGGGGCAATCACAATAAACAATAAAGCCCTTCCTCCTAAAATCTAATCCAAATCTCACCTCTTCTAGTTTTAAACTTTCCTTTTGGTCCTGTCACTATCTGTGGCCTGTGTAAAAAAGTTGCTTTCCATACTTTTTTTTTCAGCAATTCTCTTTAAGATTGCAAAGAGTTTGGGATGTCATGAAGATTTTATGGGTTCTGTAGAGTCCAGTTTGGGGACAAGATGCCCTCACAGGCA